>JARUPZ010000020.1:2638974-3070712 GCA_031213475.1 Nereocystis luetkeana
TACTACTACTACTACTACTACTACTACTACTACTACTACTACTACTACTACTACTACTACTACTACTACTACTACTACTACTACTACTACTACTACTACTACTACTACTACTACTACTACTACTACTACTACTACTACTACTACTACTACTACTACTACTACTACTACTACTACTACTACTACTACTACTACTACTACTACTACTACTACTACTACTACTACTACTACTACTACTACTACTACTACTACTACTACTACTACTACTACTACTACTACTACTACTACTACTACTACTACTACTACTACTACTACTACTACTACTACTACTACTACTACTACTACTTATTTTGTAGTACCCCCGCCAACACCACCACTACCACGCCACTGCTGCTCGTCGCGTGGTTCAGTGCACACGACGGCTACGGCACGAAGGAAACCTCGATTTTCATCTCCGGGGTTAGGCCACCCAAACGCGTGGCTCTGTACCTTTCACTCAAAATTGGACGTGAAGATATGGTGTTGGTGTGGCGTAACGAGTCTGGCTCCGCTCACCTCCCTTGGAGTTGAAGAGCTCGCTGAACCCATTGTCCGGGTCGGCGATGTACGTCGCGATAAAGTCCCCGCTATCCCACACCAGCTCCCCCGACTTCCCGTTGAAAATCGAGATAGACCTGGCGACAACGCCGGGACACCGCGAACGGCGAATCGAGGGGAAGGGCGGGTTCTCAGCACAGCGGCTTTTTCGTGAGATAAAACCGAAATGTTTAAAAAAACACCAAGCAGATCATGACTCAGATAAGCTAGATCCCGATCCGGTCGTCGTGAGGTGCTGTACAAGGATCTACGTGGTACAGATCCAGCCAAGAAAGGTGGTGCTAGATCATGCAGATTATACGGCTCTCACCCGGCTACATGATCTAGATCATACATATCATACAGATGATGCAGAACCTGTTTTCCCTATAATATCTACTAGCTAGGTAATGAAATGCGGATCGGCGATAAGCCTGAATGCGTATTGCGTTCCTCCGGTCAAGAAACGAGCTGCGGCTCGGTAATTTGTGCGCATATGACGGAAGTAGGTAATCTCTCCTTCTTATGTATATATGTACCTGCCACCGAATGCGTAGAGGTCGTTGATGTCGCCTGTGAAAGGAGCCGCTGTCGTCACCTGCACGAGGAAATACATCGGTGCCATAGTTTACACAACAAGAAACGTTCAAAAACGAGAAGTACAGAAGAGTGTAGTAGTCCACCCCGGCGGGCCATAGGACCGTGACACCAACTAGTTCAGTCGCAAGATTACCTGACTGGGATACGAGCAAAACATCGAAGCCACAACCGAGCAACGATATAATTAGCGTTAAAAAGGCAGCGGTGCATGGATTATTCTCAGGAGATTTTGTTTTCGTTTTCCCTCTTTTTTGTCCATCCCATTTATGGTCTCCTCACCCACCTCGCTCCTGCTCCCTCCCAGTCCTACCTCAGATCCGGGGTCGCATAGCGCTCTCGTCCCCCCCCCCCCGCCCCACTGCGGTACGTGCCTTGAGGAAGACATTTTTAAATCGAGAAGGGTGCATTTTTGTTTTTCTCCTTCGTCGACTCTCGTCGAGTTGTGCCTACCCACGCGATAGGGTTCACTCGCCAGCCATTGTTTCTCAAGCCGCTCAGAGCCAGCCGGCCGAGGGACCACACTCTGCTTCTGTGCGATCAACCAAGATATTGTCGCGCCATTTGTTTTTATCGTTTTCGAGAATTGCGCCATCGCCATGGGATCGTTTGTTTACACCTACCTTTTTGCGCCAGCAGAACAGAACGGAGGTTCTTTTGTTTTTGTAGAGGTAAAGAGAGCCACTCTCCGAGCGAGCGCAGCCTAAACGCGCATGTAGTGAAAAGAGCCGCATCCCCCCCCACCCCCCTCCCCCCCTTACCATAGGATCAGTCAGTTTACCCCTCTAGAACCGCAGTCCCGCTGTGGGGAGAAACTACCTGAAACTTGAGTGGTTTGCCCCCAAACCGGGACTGCGGTCCTAACAGGGTCAACCCCCTTAGGAAGAGGGTGAGATTTCCGGGAAAATGTGACGAGAGAGCCCAGCATCGGCCGCCTTGTAGAGGAATGCCAAGGTAGGGGTGGTGCTTTGTCGGGGTGCTTGGTGCCTCGTAGAGGTGGCGCCTTATTCACTGAGCTCCTTACACGAGGAGCTCACCTTCTGACCCGTAGAGCACGACTGCAGAGAAACTTGGTTCGCGCGATCAGACGAACATTTCTCTCCTGCTATTGGTCCAAAGCAGCAAAGTACTACTTGGGTGAAATTATTTATCGTGCCGACGGATAGTTGCTCGCCCGGGGAGCTAACGCTAAGCCGGCCAAAACATACCGTGCCAAAAAAAGTGGTACACAAGCCGTGACGCTACTCTCCCGCCCAGGCTGCCGGGGTAGAAGAAGGTGCGTGGAGTGTAACGGACGGGCGTGCATGACGACGCGCGGCCCAGCACGGTGACACACACTCGCAACGCAACTCCTTCTTCCTCCTCTACGATAGACGGATGGCAAACATCGCTCCTCGTCGGGATTTGGGCGTTTTTCATGGGATCCACAGGAGGTATAACTAGAACGGGGGACCCTAGTAAAAAGGACCAAATATTGTGAGTAAAAATGAGAAACACATATATATATATATCTGGTAGGTTTTTGTCTATACCGTAGGTTCTATTTAACATGGTCTCGCCTGGTAGTATTACGATGCGTACCTTCAGCCTGCCGAGGTTGGTCTCGTCGTAAGGGGCCAAAGTGGCATCCAGCCCGAGTTCCACGGCCAAATCTTCGACGCGGATCTCGTCGGTGTAGAAGTTGGGGGTGCCTTCGTCCCCATACTCGCGAGCGTCGCCCTCGTTCGCCGTAAGGAAGTCTATGTTGGGTTTTGTAGGGGGGGGGGGGGGGGCGCGGGGGGGGGGGGGGGGGGGTAAATTATTATGTCAGACGCTTTCTACGATAGAGGTACGTAGCACATTTCCGCTAACATGTTTTTTGGATGACCGGGGCCCCTCGACACAGAATGGTCGGAATTATGCCAATCTTGTTTCGAAAAATGATGGTTCTATGTACTTGGGCCTTGGGATTATTCGTCGGGATGCAATTTAATTTTCGGTAAAGGAGATTTTTTGGGTGAGGTATGGAGCTCCTTAAAAGCGAGGAGCCTTGGGGGGGAAAATGGGGCGCCTATGCTGTAGCATGCGTCGTCATACATGGCCGTAGGAGCATTATGCGGTAGGGAATATAGCACCTAGTGAATACCACTCTGTTATACCAAGATATATATACGGATCGTTTTGATGGATCACGAATGTGCATGCCGTGCTTATGTGAAGAAAAAGAGGGGTATTTATGAGGTGCCTTCGCTTTGTGGACGCCATCCAAACGCCGACCCAACATAACATCAAGGTGAGCAATGCCATGACCTATATGCTGTACCACAAGTGAGCTCGTAAATTGCTGTTCGTGGCCTTCCAACGATAAAGCCATGATACGCCTTATCGAGGAGTTCCTAAGTGTAGGGGTATACTAAGGTTTGGACAAAAACCGGTACAGCAGTACCTCCATCATCATAGTCCCATAATAACCATAGACCCTCGCGCATCCCTGGGGGGTGGGGGGAAATCGGACCCGTTTCGTCTCCGGGGGGGGGTCGTTTGCCACGCACTAGAGAACATACATGGTGTTGACACGCACTGCGTACGGGACGAGCAGAACTACCTGTGATCCTAACCCTAGCCCTGAGGCAATCAGACCTACCCTAACCACGACTCTATGTCAATTAGACCAACCCTAAACCGGACCGCAAGCCCGCCAGACCACAACCCGAGTAGGTGGTACCAGGTATGCTCTACTTCTGTTCGTCTGCGCGCACGGGATGGCTTGAAATAAAGGACGGAAGTTTATTCCCTGGCCAAACTCCAAGCCGTCTGCCCGACTCAGACCATGAGTGTCTGCACACGTCGTCTATGAGTCCTTACGAACACCTGACCTGACGGAGGCTTCGTTCAGTTTGTTTGTTTTACCTGATTCTTGGTTTTTTAAGTTGTATTTAGGCAAAAAATGCAGACCTCCTTGAACATTTCGCGTTCGTCGGATTCACCTACAAACAAAAAAGAACACCCGCGTGAGTCAGTCCTCGGGAAGGACGTGAACAACACCTTGTGCAAAGTTTCTATTAATAGGATTTTTTTACCGCTTTTTGTTGCGATGTACAGCATTTCGCCAGGGGAGCATTGGGAACTTTCAGGTGCTGTGCCCACCACAGTGCGCATCGGATTACCAACCCTTTTAGAACCGCAGTTCCGTTTTGGCGACAAACCACTTAAAGTTTTAAGTAGTGTATCCCCAAAACGGGACTGCGGTTCTAAAAGGGTTGGTAATCCGATGCGCACTGTGGTGGGCACAGCACCTGAAAGTTCCCAATGCTCCCCTGGCGAAATGCTGTCTTGGTTTTTTAAGTTGTATTTAGGCAAAAAATGCAGACCTCCTTGAACATTTCGCGTTCGTCGGATTCACCTACAAACAAAAAAGAACACCCGCGTGAGTCAGTCCTCGGGAAGGACGTGAACAACACCTTGTGCAAAGTTTCTATTAATAGGATTTTTTTACCGCTTTTTGTTGCGATGTACAGCATTTCGCCAGGGGAGCATTGGGAACTTTCAGGTGCTGTGCCCACCACAGTGCGCATCGGATTACCAACCCTTTTAGAACCGCAGTTCCGTTTTGGCGACAAACCACTTAAAGTTTTAAGTAGTGTATCCCCAAAACGGGACTGCGGTGCTAAAGGGGTTAAGTGCAAATAAATGAAAAGTTCCTAACGGCTGTGTTTTGGTGAGTCACAGAGGAAGGGGATCCTCAGAAAGTTGCAGGTGCACCCCCTCGCCGCAGCACGCCTCTTTGGTGTTGAAGCGCCAAGACGAGGGTGACACACATTGAGCACGCGCTGTGTCCGCCTGACGGGGGGCTCTTCAACTGAGCAGCTGCCCGATCTCGTTGGAAGCTATTTGAGCGCTTGCGTTTGTGAAAATATATCTGGGTCGTTTATTCCAACGTGTGCCATTGGACTCGGGTTAGCCTTTGTAGGGGTGTGTGTGTTCCTTCACATTAAACCGTTCTTTCTACCCGTCGACATCCAGCACAACAACCAGTGTCCGTGCCGATTCTCCAATCCTAGAAGAGATACAAGTTCTGTGGTCGCAAACACCTAATTGTTCTGAATCTCTTCTCACTTGAGGAGCTCTGGATCTTACCCAGAGCAGCTGACAGTATTACGGGGGGCCATAGTAAATAGGACCTATGGTACCCCCCAAAACCCATATGTTCCCGTATTTTTACTAACAGTATTTGGTCCTATTTACTATGGTCCCCCGTAATAGTTGTTTACGGTGTACACGAAAAGCTATATATTTACCTGTTTTTACTTAAAATGTTTGGTCCTGCTTACTATGGTGCCCCGTAATAGTAAAACACGAATTGGCCAGTTGGGTCCTCAGTACCGCGCCTTTCACAATCGTTTCAGCCCAAACGTGCTGCCTCCATCGTCTTTTCTCGTTTTGATCAAAGCCAGTGTCTGTGGGCGAGGTCGCGCAAAGAGCATTTTCGAGAAATCTCAGAAAACTCCGGTGCTGCAGCAGTCAGTAGTGTTTCCTTCACGGTGCCGCCCGCCCGCTATACAATGCCTGTGGAATCGCGTGGCACATACG
The DNA here is from genome assembly GCA_031213475.1 of Nereocystis luetkeana. Classification (NCBI taxonomy): domain Eukaryota; class Phaeophyceae; order Laminariales; family Laminariaceae; genus Nereocystis; species Nereocystis luetkeana. Next base: position 2,644,714 of record JARUPZ010000020.1, read on the forward strand.
AGGCTCGCCAGCCAGCGTGGTATTGTGCGGATTAGTGCATGTTGCCCCTGTCGTCGTGGCGCATATCATTTCCGGCATTGTAGAGGGACCGGCACTACTGCTTGTACCCACCATCGCAGCATACATACGTCTAATAATACGTAGTGTGCCACGGTCGGGGTTAGCGTATTTTTTGGTCAAAATATCTTTGGATTGACATCAGGGCGTCCCCGTTTTCTTTCCTCTGTTTGTTGTTGTGGAGGCGTTGTTGACTAGTGCCCCTCTCTTGGGAGGCGAATGCTTCCCCTCTCGCTCAGAAGCGCCCTTAAGAGGCGAGAAAGCACCAACATGAACCCATCACGCACGGTTGATCAAGATTAACCACAGCAGTGAACCCGCTCAGCAGTCGGACTTGCCCCAATCTGCCTAGTCCAGTGCTTCTACCGTAGCCGTAAGGCCACACTTCCTACCATAATAAGGGGTCTTTGTCTCGATTTTTTTTTCATCAAAGAAACTTCAGAACATACATGAGAACATGATTTAGGTGTTGAAGGGTTTTTCGATACTCCTACTACGGGCTATCTCACTACCACTCTATAGCCCAATACTATTACGGGGGGCCATAGTTAACAGGACCAAATATTCTTAGTAAAAATGGTTAAACATACAGGTTTTTATATATACCATAGGTCCTGTTAACTATGGTCCCCCGTAATACTTAAAAACACAGGTACGAAGTTTAACCCAATCTCGTTGGAATCCCTCTGTTGTTGTGTTTGCATTTATTTATATTCGAAAAACATCTACGGCGGGCCGATGTTAAAAATGTCAATTTTTGGAAGAGATGAAAGCAGAGCTCGTCAAAAGCGAAGAGTCTCGAAAACGATCCGTGATGTATGTACAAGCATACCTCTGACGCCTTCTTCTACGATAGAGGCGGCACATTTCCGCTAAAAAAACGGTTCGGAATGAGGGGGCAAAACCATCGTAATAATAATAATGCCAATCTTGTTTTTGAAAAATAACGTAATTAATTGTATACTTATTATGCCATGGATTAATTACTCATCGGGGTACAATTTGTTTTGGCAGAAAGAAGTCAGTTTTCGGGCGACTTGCTATTAATACGGAGCTCCTCAAGTAAGTGAGTGAGTGAGGAGCCCCACAAAAAAGTAGGGCGAACCTCTACCGTGATATATACGCCTCCTCTATCTATCGTCGTAGCATGCGTCTCGTACGTGCATGCACTCACAACGCTTCCCGCCCGTCTTGAAGGCTGTGATGGCATCCGGCATGTACATGCCCCTCACCGTCGGCCAGTCCTGGAGATTGATCTCCCCGTCCTTGTCCGACGCGTCGAACTTCACACCATTGCCCCACTCCTACTATGCACGTACGCCCGAGTAAAAAACAAACACTCTCGTCAGTCTGTCTGTTTCGCGTCAAAATCTGGATGAAAATCGCCACCATCCACACGGGGATGCGAGGGGAGCACGGTATTGAAAAAAAAAAAACGAAAAATCCATGCACGGGGGTATGGCTTCTACACGAGGGCGGTTGGATGGATGACGTAGCCGCCATGTTAAGCACTACTGTCTGCCGTCATCTTTGCTCACCACCAACAACTCCAAAAGTAGTGAAACATTTCACACCTTCAGCCTCTCTAACGTAAACCGAAACCATTCATCACTCATCAAATCAGCAATTAATTGTTGGGTATGCAGCAGTAGTAGTCGTCCGTTTCCCCTTAGCATTGGCATCGCCGTACGTTAATGTTGTGAGTTATGACATCTTGAAGCCACCTGGAGAGAAATCAAATATTGAATGCGTACCAACATCTAATCCCAGCATGTTTGTGGAAACCGCAGTAAATCGATGTTGATTCTCATGCGCATCTATGAAACCCAAAATACACGCCCGAACTGTACCTTATCCTACTTTTTGTTTTTTATTAATAGTGTTTTTTTCTTGTCGAGCTACTGCTGTTAGTTCCCTTGGTTCTTAGTCTTGCTCAGTTTTCATGTATCAGCATTACGGGGGACCATAGTTAATAGGATCTATGGTATAGATAAAAACCTATATATTTTGCTATTCTTACTCACAATATTTGGTTCTATTAACTATGGCCCCCCGTAATAGTGGAGAAGTTTCTTCGGCTCGTTATTTTCAAGTGTCTGCCACATTCCCCGCGGGGGGGGGCACGACAGTTTTTTCTTTCGATTTACCTCTTTGTTCGCTTTCTTTGGCCTATAATCGTGACCTGTAATGCGGACGAGGATACGGCACTGTCTACCCTGCTTACTGCGTGAGATGTCTTTCGACAGAGCTTGTATCTATCTCTTTAGGACCGAGGAATCGGCACGGGCAATAGTTGCCCAGGGGCAATGGTTGCCCAGGACGTCGACAGGTTGAAATAACTGTTTAATGCGACAAAAAAAGCACATTCATACACACGACAAGAAGGAGGATCCCATCGTCCTCAGGCCATCGCAATTCCATGCCGAAAAACCCCGCAAAACAACTTGCTCGCGAACCTGCTGCTGTATACAACCCCCCCGAGTATATCACGCCTCTATGATGTATCAACCTCCTCTCCAGTTCTCAAAACAGACGAGGGTGGGTGGATGGGACACCGAGCCGTCTTGGTCCAGGCGGACGAGTAGAGACCCAGCCACAAAGAAGATGTGGGAAAATAACATACGAACGCCTCATTGGACTCCGAAGAATCGACTATGTTATACACGAGACAAGCAAGAAAAAGGCAAATCATTTGAATTGCAAATATGATGGAGTCTCGTTCTCTTGCTCTCTATTCCCTGAGCTTGCCACACATTACACCGAGCCTCCAACACCTGGAGAAAATTCGTAGAGATATTTTCGTGTGTCGGCAATGGTTGCCTCAAAGGTCAACTCGATGGAAATATTTACCAAATAATGGAGAACACCTACTCGTATATACATCCCATGCACAACCTCTTTGGGTCATTTCATAGACCTGGTATCACGCGTATCTGTGGTTTACTGCTACTCGTGCAACGAAACATAAGAACAGACGAGGAGATCTATGGAAGGTGACTCCGTTGGTGAGGCCTTGGCGTGCACACGTCTTCCTTCGTGATATCGGACATGGGGGAAGGAGGTGCCTCCGCAGGCCTCCCTCGCGTCTCGCAAGGAGAGAGCATGTAGGAGACAAACGCCTCTCTACGATAGTGGCAGCACATTTCCGCGAAAACGTTTCTGAATGAGGGGGTTCCTTAACCCAAAACCATCGGAATTAATTGCCAGTCTTGTTTAAAAAAAAGACGTAATTGGATACTTGGGCCATGGGATTATTCATCGGAGTACAATTTGATTCTTGCTGAAGTCAGTTTTCGAGTGAGGAGTGGCGTTTCTCAAGTGACGAGGAGCCTCAGAAAAAGTAGCGAGGACCTCTATCGTAGAACGCCTCAGGAGTTGTCGAGTGCGGGTCGTTGTCCAAAGGGCTCTTTGCTCCCTGGCGCGTGCGGGCTTCATGGCCCGAACGTCAACCATTGTGGAGGTCCATCAGTGATGGCGGGTCTCTTAGACCGGACGCGTTGGTCAACGCATCTTCATGATTGGCGTGTGTGATCGGACATTGGCGGTATCTACGTGCACTGTCCTCCACATCGCCCCCCCCCTTCTATGCGCTTCAAGCCCATCTTTGCTAAGTAAGGATGTATGTGACTTTGGGGCGAGCATTCAAGAGGGAATGCTGGTGGTAGGTGGAGTCGTGACAGGGGAACATGCCGTCTTCTTCACCGCTCACGTTCTCTACCCAAACACCCCCGCCCTGACTGTCTACGAGGGCACACCTAGTGTTGAGAAAACACGGCAGTAAGTGTTGGGATTCGCTGAATCTCAACGGACGCCCCCGACGAACACGACGACAGCGTATGAGCACGCGTGGCACAGACCCATAATGGTGCAATCGTTTGAGAACGGTCTTCTCCCCCCCCCCACTTTCGCATGGAAATGATACGCGAGTACACGGTACCATCGTTTCAAGCACCTCCAACACGCGCGAAATAACGCGAATAAACCGCGATACCCGGCAGCACGACTGAACACCAGACCAGTCCACTAACTCTGCCTTACGCTGCCGCCCGAAACAAACCCCTCAGTTGCAGGCCACCCTGTCAGACACTGCGTCGGAACTCGAGACCCTGAAGAAAACAGTTTCAGCTGTGCAGCTACGGCTGCCAGCTGCGGCTGCCGAAATATATCGATATCTCTTTGACTGGGTTGTGGTCCTCGAGTGAGAAACGGCGGTTCCGAACACGATAATTTCACACTGTTACGGGGAACCATAGTTAATAGGACCTATGGTATAAATGAAAACCTATATATTTAACCATTTTCACTAACAATATTTGGTCATATTAACTATGGTCCCCCGTAATACGAGGCACATTTCGTTGTAGGGCTACAGCAGTACGAGCGCATACGAACATCCAAAGGGTTTCGTGTGCACACAACGTCCTCCGAGTCATGTCTCCTGGTGGGATATTGAGCTTCCTCTTCGTGTGCGGAGCTCAAATAATAAGACACCACCCCTGAAGGGGCGTTGCTCCTCGCACAAACGACTGAGGTCGGGTGGGTGCTGCGGTAAGGGAGGGCCCCGGGATTTTCCTGGGGCTCCTTACTTGAGGAGCTCGCTACGCCGGCACCCAATAAAAGACTTCCAGAAAAAATGAAAGGGTCGACCCGACGAGTCATGCGGCAGAGCCAAAAACACTGTTGAAAAAAATGATATCGGCTTGGGTTGTTTGTTGCTCAGTTGAGAATCCCCGTTTGTCTGAAAACACAATGGGCCGTAAACGTAAGTGCACTACGGTACCCCTATCGTGTAGCAGAGTCACCGTTCGAGATAGAACGAAAACACTTGGAGCCGATGGGCAATCCTGTGGCTACGGTATACGAAGACAGGTGCTACGATGGGTGGCACATTTAGGCTGTATTTGTTTCTTCGGACTGGCGGCGCGGCTCCGCTGAGGAGCGCTCTACCGACTCTCGTTGGAACGTCTTTTGTGGTTTCTCGGTAAATGTTCGGAGTAAACCTAAACAAGCCATGGGATAGCTGTGGAACATTTTTCATGAACGACCTTCCAAAGATAAGGCATGCCTTATATGGTGTTGTAGGCTCTCGGTCGAAGAGCTTCGTCAGTCTCAGTGACAGTTTGAGCTAAACGGTGCAACCCCTATCGCAGCACGCCTCCCGAGTGCGGGTTTCGTTAAAAGGTTCGAGTCATGTCGTCAAGTGAAACTCTGGCACACCTTAAACACCGGCGCGTAGAGCGATGCCACGACAGAGAGGGTTGGTGGCCTATTTTGTGAGCTCCTCACATCAGGAGGAGCTCCATGGTTCACCTCGGAACACGACTTCGAAGACGTTGGGTTCGCGCAACCTGGCCAACCAACGTATCTATGCGCTATTACGGGGGGCCAGAGTAAATAAGACCTAAGGTACACAGAAAAATCTATATATTTATATATTTTTACGAACAATATGTTGTTCTATTTGCTATGGTCCCGCGTAATAGTGCTAGAGTAAAGAGCGGATTGTTATTGTACTGCACCTCTAGATATCAGTAACGTTTAGCGAGGGGGGGGTAGGGCGGAGATCGTTGCTACTATGTCGACGAGATTCCACAAACTCTAAAGCCCACATTTCGTTGATTCCATGACACTGCCTGCTAGACCACTCAGTCAGCACTGTGCTGATTGAGTTGCGCAGTGGTTCAACTTTTGTACACAAAGTATACTACTACTGAAGTAAACGCGTGGTATCCACAAACTGTTTACCGGTATACTACTAGCTTCTCACTTGAGAAGCTCACACGGTCAGAAGATATTGCCTCAGAGGGCAGAAAGGTGCCCCCCCCCTACAGCGGAAAGAGTCACATTCGTTGCGTGCATAGCTCACGGGACTGCTTGCAGCTTACAACCAAGAAGCTCAGGGCGCCGCGAGGTGGTGTTTCGCGGGGGTGGCGAGGAGGGTGAGCCGCATCTTCTTGAGAATCGCTTGTGACGGGGGGGGGATTTCAGTTTGCATGTGAATGACAGCGTCGAATTAAATGAGCGGGGGGTGACACTTGGGCCCAGGCTATCCTGACTGTGACGGGGGTTCCTCCTCAGCCGAGAAAGCACTCAACACCTCTGCACTACCACCAGTGTTGACTCGTGTTACGGAGCATACTACGGTAGGGGTTTGCCTTATGGGAATAACACCTGCAGTAGGTCACGGTGATCTTTCGTCGGGTTGCGAGCCTACCAGCCTGACCATAAATGTAAGGTACATTTCGACATTTTGTTGCCATCAAAACGTCCCTTATATTTAAGATCAGACTGGCACGTGTTTTCTCAAACGTTGTTATTTTGGTAGTAGATGTGCAAGTGAGGAGCCGGAGGACATTCAATTACAGCAGGTGCTATACAGTATTTCTGTCGTAGCACCAGTCCTATATACCAGCGCAGGTTCGGCCTGGGTGGGCGTTCGCCACGCCCGGGGTCGGACGGGTTTCACCACCTTCTTGCATCAACCTGCGTACCTTGTAGCCGAGCGGGAATATGTTCTTGATCTTACAGCCCTTGATGTCGATCTTCGCCACAGCATTGTTCTCCTGTGTCGGAACGCGCGCATGTCGTGTTTAGGGAGAGGCCGCAATATGGAGAATGGCGTAGTAGGCGTTGTGGACGAGAGGGTTGAACCGTCTGCGGGTGAAACGAGTTTGCCTTGTCACTCATCATGGGGTATAGGGGACTCCGCGCTTTCTATCTGGCTCCTTTTCGCATTTCCTGGCGGCACCTAGCCACCAAAACGAAGAACTAGAGGGGTCAAATACAACCCTGAAGGGTACAAAGAACACGCCCTAGAAGATCCCAAACAAGCCCTCCCTGGAAATGTGTCGAAAACGCCTCCCTGAAAGGTCTAGAAAAAGGCTCAAATGGAGCCCAAAATACCTGGGAGGGGCCTAAGTTTTTACGAAAGGGTCCCATAATAGATTCTGAATGGCCCCAAATATATGCTAACGGGTCCGGTAACGCGTGTTTCTACATAGATAGGTTCAACCACGAGTTCTCTGGGGCTCCTGTTTTCCCAAATTCGGGCGCCATCAATGTGTGAGTCGCCGCGGACGAGGCTGAGACACCTTCGGGGTTCGACCAATTTCCCCTAAACACAAGTGCTGACAGAGACAAGTTCCAATTGATGCGGTTCCTTACGCGCACAGGTGTGATGGACCACCCAATGAGGGGCACGCCTTATCCCTTTTGTGCTTTACATACTGTACAGTACATACCTCATGTCCACTATTCACCTATAATAGTCCACGAATATTTAGTTCATCTGGTTCAGCGTAAAACGCTGCACCCATTTTTTTTTTCGTGTTTGTGTGAAGTAGAGGGCTCTTTCAGTCGAGGAGGCTCGCATCATTTTGGTGCACCCCTCCTACAGTAGCATGCCACCAAAGAACTTTGAAGTAACACTACCGCGGCTAATTTTCGCCTGTGCCTCTCGCCTGCAGAGTAACGTAGGCGTTATTGCTGTACTCCGAGACCGCGATGTACTCCGGTTCCATGTCCTGGTGACGTATCGCACGTGCAGTGTAGGCCGCGAGAGTTTCGTTGAACACGCGAAGAGGGAAGAATCACCAAAAGGGTGGAGGGGCGGGGTGAGCGCAAGGCGGGGTTTAACACACATTCCGCGTATAGTGTACCTTCTTCAAACTAGCGGCAGCGGCAGCGGCGGAACTAGCGGCAGCGGCGGCATCAGCAGGAGCAGCAGCAGCAGCAGCGGCAGCGGCGGCGGCATCATCATCATCATCATCATCATCATCATCATCATCATCATCATCATCATCATCATCATCATCATCATCATCATCATCATCATCATCATCATCATCATCATCATCACCATCATCCTCAGCAGCAGCAGCAGCAGCAGCGGCAGCAGCGGCAGCAGCGATAGCGATAACAGCAGTGGTAATACCAGTTGCAACTGCGGCAGCAGCAGCGGCAGCAGCAGCCACAGCAGCAGTTAGTTATACTTGCAGTTGAAAATGCGGCTGCAGTAGTAGCACCAGCGACATCAGCAGTGGTAGTGCCAGTTGCAAGCGCAGCAGCACAACAGCAGCAGAAGCAGAAGCAGCAGCAGCTGCGGCAGCGACAATAATAGGAAATAGCAGCTGCAACTAGCTGCAGGACGGCAACATCGTCATGCTAAGACCGCCTCAGCAGCGACACAACCAGCTAAAACAAAACAACAGCAGCAGCGCGGACCCATGCTGCGGTAGAGATACGCCCCAATTCGTGCCAAGGCTCCTCGCTCGAGCGAAGGGAGACCTCTATTTTGACCCCTCAAAAACTGAACTTTGAGCGGTGGTGAAATGCAAACCCGAGGAAGAATTGTATGGACTTGATATGTTTTCGTATCAGGTACCAGGCATGTAACGAACGATGCATGTCATGGTAGGGGGAAGCTTCAATTTTGCTGAGACTCCTTCCTCTTTGTGAAGAGGTCTCCACACCACCCAAACACCGATTCTGAGAAAGGCTACCAGCGCAACTCGATGAACAGTCCCACAGCCTAGGCATATCACGAAACATATATAGTAAAATGCAACTACCTGGAGTATTCCGCCGATATTGGGTTAGGGAGCCCGGGTCAGTCAGAAGTATGCTTCCCATACAAAACAGCAGTGACACTTTGCTGTCTATATATTTCGAAATGCGTTGAATCTTGGTTTTCATTTTCTATGTCTTGGGAGGGAGAACAGCAGGCTGACAGGTCTACCGTATTGCCCAGCTGCCAATTCCCCGATTCGCCGCCTAGCTAGCGATGAATTCAGAAATCACGAAAGACCTGGCCTAGCGAGCGATCGATGTCCAGCTGCAGGCAACAGGCCTGTCTGTTAGCGTGGTCTTCCGGTCTGCCGGCATCGTTCTGTGCGGTACCCGCTTGGTATTCCTACGAGCGCGATCAACCAAACAATACCAGCTGCAGCTGCTGTTGTCAACGTGAGCTGCGCACTCTTGACACCCTTTTAGGACTGCAGTCCCGTTTTGGGGACAAACTACTTTGAATTTGACTGGTTTGTCCCCAAAACGAGACTGCAGTCCTAAAAGTAGTAGCCTGCCAAAAAATATGAACCACAACGCCGAATTATCTCTACGACAACAAACTGCAGATTATTACCATATCGGTTCCCGACCCCTACGATAATTTTTTCCATTCCCCGATTGTACTGACTCTGTACGAGCACGCGCCAGATGCATGATGCAAAAGTTTTTTTTTTAACGTGATGTGGCGATCGAAATGCTTTTTCAATTTTCGATACGACACGCCTTATTGTGTACCAGGTACAGTAGTAGCACCTCACTGCCCTCAAGCAAAGCTCCCGCTACGGCCTGCGCACCGCTTTGTGCAGGGGCCCGTGTCGTTAGTTTCACCCTTACACGTCGGCCCAGACCAACCCGACCCCAGGCGTCACCCTCACCCCGTGGGGGCCTTGAGGTCGGCCGGGGCCACGTGTTTTGGTGGCGTTTTCACCAAGAACCGCCGGGTGGCCGAAATCCCCTCCTTGGCCAATCAGACTCGCACCCTGCACAGAGTTTTGTGCAGGTCGAGTCCTCAACCAGACCCGTCAGTCAGACACGTGTCGGCCTAGATGTGCTATCTATATCCCCCTATCGAAGCAAGCGTCCGCGGCTAGATCAACACCGACAGCAGCAGCAACGGCGTGGCACCACCTACCAAGCAAGCAAGCAAGCAAGCAAGCAAGCAAGCAAGCAAGCAAGCAAGCAAGCAAGCAAGCAAGCAAGCAAGCAAGCAAGCAAGCAAGCAAGCAAGCAAGCAAGCAAGCAAGCAAGCAAGCAAGCAAGCAAGCAAGCAAGCAAGCAAGCAAGCAAGCAAGCAAGCAAGCAAGCAAGCAAGCAAGCAAGCAAGCAAGCAAGCAAGCAAGCAAGCAAGCAAGCAAGCAAGCAAGCAAGCAAGCAAGCAAGCAAGCAAGCAAGCAAGCAAGCAAGCAAGCAAACAAACAAGCTAGGACGCCAAACCTATGCAGTGCGCGGCAGCAGTGAACCCCACACCGTCCTTACCATGGAGAAGGTAGTAAAGTCCGCGCCGCTAACGCGCAAACCGTTCTTGATCAGCTTCTTCGTCTTGCGCGACTTGTCGTAATCTTCGAAGCCCACCTCGCAAGATTCTTTGTACGTCTGCGTGGACCACATACGCTTGAAGATCGATACCGAGCCCACGGGGTCGTTCTCTGGCGTGGTGTAGTCCACCTGTACAGACGCAACAACGTTTGGCGAACAGCCAGCACAACCACAGAGCGGCGTGCAGGAGAGGGGTGCACTCATGTCACGCACGGCCGTACTGTCGTCGTATGACCATAGGCCCCTCGCATCCCCTGCAATGCCTGGGCGGAGCACGTCTGGCATTCACCGACCAGCTAGTCAATGGTTGGTTGCAACGTGCGCAAAGCGAAACGTAAGCTGTTCGGCAAGTCGCATGAAGGGTGCGCCACATCCTACAAAGAACCGCTTGCGAAGCGGAGTTGTGTACACATATGGGTGACACCGTTGAATCACTTGATTGTCTTTCTGATGTTGGTCGCTTCCAGATACAGCGGCCGGGACGAGGGGGGGGGTTTGTGTCTTCTCACTCCACCACATATATATATACAAACTGAGTGGTCTGTTTCATACTCAATACCTCGCCGTATTTCAGCTTGACACACACCATTCGAGATAAACCAACACCAGTATGCTTCGCTTCGTGCACCAGGCGTCCGGAACCGGGCGGCTTGGCAGTGCCGCTGCGCACAGGCGTGCTCCAGAGTTGGCATTTTTCGGCCAAAGCCCAACAACAAGTGTGACTGACGGGGCTCCCTCAGGGCATTGGGAAACTACCCAACATCGCCGTAACACAGCAATTGATTTGAATACTATTATGGGTGACCGTATTAAACAGGACCTACGGTACACACAAAAAACAATATATTTCGCTATTTTACAAACAAAGTTTGGGCCTATTGACTATGGTCCCCCGTAAATAGGGTAAGTACTAAGCAGAACCCACGGGTGGGCCCAAAAAACATGAACCCCCTATGTCGACGTACTATATCCGGTCCTGATTACTGTGCTTTACTAGCGCAACTGTTTTTTTTGTTTTTTTTTCAACGTCACTTCTACTTTCCAGCCTTACTCGAGGGAGGTTTTACCCTCAACGAGCTTCTGGACAAGCCGTGGTCACAGTTATCCACCCTTCCCCCCCCCGGTACGTGCCTTTGATTTTTGCAGCACATTCCCATTGCTCGTCGATTTTCCTCGAATATAGCTAACTCACGCTCTCGCGCTTTCCGTTAATCGTTTTTTTTTTTGCAAGAAAAAGCCACGAGCATGCACTCGGTGAGACTTGAACCCACGAAATTGATTTTGATAGGCACGCGGACCACCTACCAAGCCACCGGGGACGCCGGCATTCATGCTAACCTAGGCCGCGGGTTTGCTAATAATGCGATTCAGGTGTCAGTCTTATCTCAAAGACAGCCTTTAGGTGACGTACGAAGAAAGCTCCTTAAGTGAGAATTGCCGCAGAAAAAGGTTGGTGCAGCCCTACCGTGTGACAAGGATAGATGTATACGTCTTCCGTCCGGGGCGATACATTTTTTAGAAGTTTGTGACACGATATATCGAATTTCGGCGTTTCGATTTATCGAAAAAATCGATAGGATATCCTACATACACTACACTGCAGTATTATACTATTAATAGTAGTTCCCCCGGCTCTGGCCCTCGTTGGCGGAAATGACACACTTTCCGTACGGGGGGTGACATTATCGAAACGTTTGATATACGATATATCGAACTTCGACTTTCGATATATCGCATATATCGATACGATATCCTACGCTACAACGTATCAGGGGTCTCACCGGCTCCCCCTCATTGGCGGTAAGGATACGCCTCCCGTTCGGCGTGAAAGTGACCATGTCGGGGAGGAAACCGGTCTCCAGGGTTTGTACGTATTTTTCACAGAAGTCGCACCTGCCGGGGATGGAGAGGGCACGACGGGAGCGGGTCGAAGGGATTCATGTCACCTCTTCTCACAGCAAACATCGGAGCCTTTTGCCATGCCTCTACAGTGCGGTAGGGACACATGCTACAGTAGAGGTGCACCATTCTGTTCCTGGGGCTCCTTCCTTCCTTTAGGAGCTCCATACCTCACCCGAAAACTGACTTCAGCAAAATACACAAAAAAAGTCATTTTTTTTCCAATTCAAGACTGATCTTCCGACGATTTTGGGTTAAGGAGTACCGTCGTTCAGAAACCATTTAGAGCGGAAATGTGCTACCTCTATCGTAGAGCGCGTCTATGAGTGTTTTCAAGGCGCTTTTGGACACATTGAACCATGCCTCTCCACAGCGGGGCCGAGGTGTCATGAGGCACTTTGGAGCACATTGAACCATGACTCTATAGTAGTGCGGTGTGGGTGTTGTGGGGCACTTTGAGCACGAACATTTACGGCATACTGAGGTGCCCCAAAAATATTTGCGTGTTTCGTCTCAATTCGTTCCTCAACTTTTTTTCGGCTGCAACGTCCCTGAAATGTTTGTTTGATTCCAATTCCAAGTAACCAGTCCCCCAAACGGGAGTGCGGTTCCGTGAGGGCTAAGATCTGATGGGAAACTTTTTCTATTTTGTATCTCAGGATCAGATGCGTACGTGTTCAGTTTTGTTTTCGTTGAATACACCCCCCTCTGGGGCCGTGTCCTCGTTTTTGTCGGTTTTTGGCTTTTAAACTTCCTCTCGAAGCCGGTTGTTGGGTGATACATCGCGCTCCTCGAGTGAGGAACGGTTCCGTTTAGCCGCGTCCGCTTGTTGGCAAGACCCCGCTTGCTCTTGTGGGCCAAAGTGGAGGGGGCTTCTGGTCGACACGGGGACATGCGGGGTGCAATACCCCCGTGTGTCATACTCTGGTGCAGGTGGGTAGATATATATTATGGGGCGGGTATGTCCTCGCCTGCCGATTACAGGTTTTGTCGCGACACGTTCGACATCTTGTGACAGGTACATGCTCGTGGGATAACGGGTGTGCAGGCAAGGCGCCCTTTCACTCGCAGATTTTGGCGGCTGCGGTGCACATCTGGCGAAGGCGGTTTTGGAGGCGGGGAGGGGGAGCGGTATTCCTGCAACTATTGATACAAATGTCCTTCCTTGTCGTACCCGTCGGTCCTATTGGAGCATTAGTCTACATGTGTAGTTTTTACTATCTTTTTTAGGCGGCTGCACACATAAAAACAAAGATATACCAAGCGGTAAAAGCAGCCAAGCCCGTTCATACTAAAACTGAGAGTAGGCCCTCGGTGGAACGGCCTCTTGTAAGAAAAGACCTTTGTACACAATGTTCAGGCGTGTGGAGTTCGCTAAAAAAAGCTGCCTTTGGGTATTAACACCAAATTTGTCACAGCAGTACGTACACGTCATGGGCAAATTAGGGCCTTGAGGCTATCAGTAACCCCTGTGTGGGATCTCGAGATAACGCCCGAAGCCATGATAAGTCAGGCGTTATCAACCATTTGAGTGTGAGCGCCCATTAGTACGGGTAGGGTCATGTTGCGTCCTCCGCACCGTACAACATCCTTGCATCGTAACGTACGGGCAACACTTCGTGTCACCCCCAAATTTCGTCCTGAAGGTGACGTTGCTGCAGTCGTCACTTATTGTCCACAGTGTTCCCCACTCCAGTCCCGTGAAGGTTGATAGAAGGATCTTGGTCTGGAAGACGATGTGATTTTAAACTACAGTACTCACGTTTGTTCGACCCGATGCCAGCTCTTGCTTTGTTGGCTCTACTGCATCGGCTGGCAGCAGTGCCGTGTACACTTGTCTGTTGCCGCCGAAGACGTTCGACGGATAAGGCCATCGCATGCCGGCCAAAATACGGCTGATCCCTCGACTAGGCAATTTCACGATTTAGTCGGAACACATCCGTCCATATACTGCTGGAGAATGTTACAAGGTTATTCGTGATATATTTACCTAGCCTACGAGATTTGTCGTGCATCGGGATAGGTTTCTCGCTTCATTTCGACATAAGCTTTTGAGTGAAGCTACGAAGCTCCTTAAGCGGAGAGGCTCAGGAAAGAGTAGGGTGCCACCGTACCGCAGCACGAGTCAGCGACGCGACGTCGGGATTCACTGCGATGCGTGGTGACTGTCCGGAACAGTGCTACTGTAGGTGGAGGGTCTATCTGTGTGGGCAAGGATCAAGCTGTCAGAAGCTCCCTGCCGCAACATCGAAGGAAAATATGCAGTGGACCCCGACTAGGGACGCGGGGAAAGCCAACACCTCTGAACGCAAACCGAGGGGACAACTGACTCCCTGCCAAACGACCTAGATGCCGCTTGCGATGGATGCGTGCCATGAATTTGATGAGAGCACACGGGGAACGCTTTGGCCGATTCGAGTCGGACTGACGCGCTACTCGAAATAAATAGATACCGGTATTACCTGGGAGCAATATGATGTACTTACTCGTAGGGCTGGGAGCTTAGACTATTACGGGGGATAGTTAATAGGACCAACCATTGCCAGTAAAATGGTTAAATATATAGGTTTTTATGTATACCATAGGTTCTATTAACTATGGTCCCCCGTAATACTACTCGTAGACGGTCGACAAACGCTAAAGTTCTCCTTGTCGTTATTCTCGTCGCTGCCTCGGAGTCCCACAGGGGTCAACGACACAGCTTGCAGTTTTTATCAAATGCGGTGTTTGAGGAAGGTCTGGAGCCTCTCAAGAGAGGGGCCTCAGACAATGCTAGGTGCACCCATGCCGGACAAGGCGTCCAATCTCAACGTGTCACATGCCGCAAATGTGCGCGCACACGTACCCTCGTTGTTAGTAGACCCGTGAAACGCTGGAAACCTGAGATACTCGGGATGCTCTGAGGAGCAGCCCTCGCGGGGCTTCCTCCGTCGACCTCTCCAACCAGCAGGTGAGCGAGTCGAATACGGCACGGTCCTGGTCTATTATGTGGTCTGAGGGCTGGAGCCTGCTGCAACATGTAACATAATACATCACCACCGTTTGTCATCCGTGGAGTATCATCATTGCTTAATGTACTGTATAGTTGGAGCTTAGGCATCGAGGCATCACACTTGACCCTAACCTGTCGAAGTTGCAGCTGCGGCATCGTCTATCTACACGCAGACATCTTCGAACTGCGGCCTTCGGACCCTTGTCGTGGGCAGTGACACCAAGTTATCGCGGAGACTCCACAAGCCCTCCAATAATAGGTTATGAACCACGTACGCTAGCTCTTCCACATATTTCAACTATTATTGCACTATCACCGCATTGTCGTCAAGTACCAATCGTTTGTATGTACCAGGCACCCCTCGCTTCGCGAGCTGGTTACATCGAACAATATTATTATGAATATAGTATCACACATCAAGACGACAGATCAGCTATCAAAAGCGGAATGTCTCACCAAACTTATTTGACGACCCGCACGCTGGACAAATAAACTTTTCCTCTCGTACGGCATGACATTATCAACGCCATCACCCATTATACACCGCGGCTGCTCCAGGCCGCTTCATATGCTGTATCTGCACCTCATGATCGTTTAGACATGCTGCTGAACGGAAACGTACTGCGTTTTGCCTTAGACTTCGAGCTTATATCTAAATACCCATCTCACGTCTTTGCTACCCCGTGTACAACGCAAGACGGCTCACTCACTCGCTTACCGACTGACTCGACCTTTCGAGCTGATTTCCCTCGAAAAAAATTGGACGCACGCAACGAATACGCCTGCATTGGGAAAATCTCGCCAACATCGTCTCGCTCGTTTGTCAAAAGTGAGCCATTCACTTAGCGCCAGCCTTTAATTATATAACTCTGTCCATCCCTACCCCTATGAGCTGACCCTTTAAGAACCGCAGTTCGAAAAGGGTTGGTATGGTCTCCCGCTTTTGTCAGAATTCCTATTCCGGGGGACGGTAGTAAACAGGAGCTATGGTATACATAAAAACCTATATATTTGACCATTTTTACTTGGTCCTATAAACTATGCCCCCCCGCAATACGAGTTTGAGTGCAAACGAATACGTATTGTAAGTTCTCCAGGTATATCTGTGAACTTCGTCAGGTGGCCACACACACAACGACCAAACTGGTGGAACATCGGAAACATCTCGTCAAGAATCCTTCCGTTGTGAGACTCCGCGCCCTCTTTCCGTTAAACGACATTGCTGCGACGTTAGAGGGCGGCATATATGCTACATAGAGCGGGCACAAGCTATAAATACCGATTTCCAATTCCGCCGCATATCGAAAACTGGCATGGGTTGAAAATATATTTTTGTGTGTCCGCCCCTCAGATATCCAGATGGTTGAGTATGATCAGGATGCCAATGTAGCGGTAGCAGCATTTTTTTGCGCCGAAACATTTACGACTGCCGTGGGTCCGCAACTGAAACTAACTACCCAAAGAGGCATGCCCCTTTTCCCAATAAGGCATGCCCCCTATCGCAGTAAGGCATGCCCTTTCATCCCAATAAGGTATGCCCTTTAATGCCCTTTCATCCCAATAAGGTATGCCCTTTATCCCAAAAAAAGGCATGCCTCTTACCCCAATCAGGCATGCCCTGTATCCCAAATAGGCATGCCCCTTATCCCAATAAGGCATGCCCCTTAAGGTACGCCTTTTCGTTGGAGCACCCATTTGTGTTATTGCAAGGTATCATACTGTTACATGTAGTCGTTGTATACTCAGGCCATCGTGTTGCACTTTCCTTCTTTCCATAAAATTATCAGGACTGCGGTCACGTTTTGGGGAAAAAAATCTTAGCGGGTCGATCTTAACGAGGATTTGTTTTCAGATTTTTTCAGTATTTTCCCGAAATTTCGGTATTTTTCTATATGAAAAAACCAAGTAATACCGAAGTTTCGGGAAGATACCGAACAAAACTCAAAAACAGCCCTCGTTACGATGGATCCTTATCCCCTTTAGAACCGCAGTCCCGTTTTGGGGACAAACTACTTGAAATTTGAGTGGTTTGTCCCCAAAACGGGACTGCGGTTCTAAAAGGGTTATAGAGGGGTTTCTCCCTAGTACGGGACCGCAGCCCTCAAAAAGTTGGGCCCCGAGAAACGATAGGAGTGTGTGTTCTTCACATTAAACCGTTCTTTCTACCCGTCGACATCCACAGCGCAACCAGTGTTCGTGCCGATTCTTCAATCCCAAGAGAGATACAAGTTCTGTTGTCACAAAACTACGCCACAGAGATACTACGCTGCCACGTATGCAGTGAGCACAGCAGACAATATGCAATGTCATGTCATCATACTGGATAGGACATACACGACATACGCATTATATGTAGGTGCGCCCCCCTATCTATATCGTACGCATGATTGGGCTAGGTAGGGTACAGTAGTGGCCCCTCAAGAGCGCCGGTTGTCGCAGAAGTGCTGTTGGTTTTTTGGCTGGCACAGACAGACGTGGGTTTCATTTCCATGCTACTGTAGAGCCTACATATTCCCCAATCCGGTCTAGGGCCTGTTTTTCCGGGCTGGCGCATACCGGCAGTACATACTGGGGGGCCCACTGCTTACTGCAGCACCGCCGGCGAGCGGAAGCGCATGACCTCAAACTTGTCTGTCTGAGAGTCGAGCACCTGTGTGTAGCGATTCGCAGAGCACGGCCGACATAACTTCGCCGGTTATTGACCATTTCTGACGGTGTGACTGCTTTTTACTACTTGTGATCAAGTTTGAAGTGTTTATTAGCCCAGAACATCTTAGAGCTCATCGGTGAAGTGGCGTGCGGAAACCCCCGGAATACCATTGTAGCCGTATTCATCATGCGGGGCTCCATGATGGCAGGTACTCCCTCGAACTTTTCTCCTACCAGGTATTGTACGACGAATACACGTACGAAGAAGAACGTACTACGCACACGCAATGCATGGCGTATCAACCCAACACTGCTGGATGATGCAAACGCGTCAGCTAGACACCGGTTCAGAGGAAACACCCCCCCCCCCCCCCCCCGTACCTATTTTATGTACCACTTACTGCTGTACAACAGTACACTCGTACCATGCAGCGAAGAGAGTTTACCTCTGCCTGCGTGCAGCGTTATGGTCTGCCTTGCTGTCCAACCTGATCACCGCGATTTGCCCCACACGGCTTCCTCCCGCGCACCAGCCCTGTCAATGCATCTAACTGTCTGGACCGTGACCACCGTGATCTACGTCTTGGTCTACTCAGTGAACGCACCTACTTTCGCGAAAGCGGGTGCGTGACACTGCGGAGGAAAAACTGAAATCACCACCTTCTTTCTGCTCGAGACATTATACCGTAGATCACAATCATACACCGTACCCTATTTACCTCTTTAGTAACTAACTGCACTTCGGCAGTAGTTGCAGCTCGCCGGGACTTGCATGGCAATCGCCAACGCAAACAAGTTGCATGCAAGTGACGTTGTGCAATTGCATGCGAGGGCGTGTGCATGCAAGTGCACGGGTCATCGAGGGAATGCGAGTGCACGCAAGCTATGCGCAAGTTTGCATCGACGTTTTTGAAGCTGTGCTATATGTTGCTCTCATACCAGGTACCAGGCCCCTAGAAACAGCGATCGCTGACCTGCACATACCGCCGTAATACCTGACCCTGGTATGGATCCTGATGTTGCTTGAACAAAGATACTACTAATTCGATCTTAGTAACCTATGTTGAGTAGTCTAAATAAATGCAGACACCATATAATATGTGTACAACACCGAGTGTTATGGAATACCAGGATAAACCAGTAAACTGCGTGCCGTCTTGACGTAGGTACTTCGTTTCACCGGGTGGCAGCACACAGAGAACGAGTCGCTGATGATCGTGACATAGTCGTCGATGGTCAGTGCCCTGTAGGATGTTGTAATTTTGAAGCAGACCAGGTAACAGCAAGCGCGACAGCCGTCTACGGTACAGACGCCAGATATCTGATAGGTCACGACGTATCTGGTATATCTGTCCACTGTCGAGCATATAGATCCCAACCTGCCATTTAATTTGTGAGGCACTGCCTGTGCAGGATCTATACAGCATAGGCCCGCCAACAAGAAAGTGCCCAACATGAACATGGTGTTACTTTTTGGAGAATGCTAAGATAATTGGGTCAAGAAAAACCAGGGCTTTTGGCGGGTCATGACCAGACCCGCGGATGGGGTCACGGGGTGTTCAAAAAGTCACGGGTCGGGTCGGGTCGGGTCAAGAGTTCTTCAAATCCCAGGGGTCGGGTCGGGTCGGGTCGGGTCAAGATTTTTTTCATATCTCACGGGTCGGGTCAGGTCGGGTCAAGAGGCGATGAAAAACTCACGGGTCGGGTCAGGTCATAACCCGCGAGAAACGGGTCACTCGCGGGTTGAGCGACCATGAACCACAAGTTGTTTTTTGCTGACCCGCGGGTCGGACCCGCGCAACCGGCTCGCGGATCCGACACTTGAAACACTTCCCGTTCTTTTACCCAAAGGTTTATCTCGCGCTAATACTACTCAATAATACTCCTTTCTTTGCTGTAATGTTCAAACAGTAAAACATCGCCTGATCCATATGCGCATGCCCGCATCCATCCGTACCCACCACAGCCAGGTCATATATCGCTGCGGGGCACAATAATGAGTACCAGGTATTTATTTGTTTTGAATGTCGACTCACGTGCCGGATCCACGGGTCGAACCCGCGGGTCAAGATAATAAACGAACTCGCGGGTCAAGGTGACCCGACCCGCACGAAACCCGTATCTCACGGGTTAATCGGAAGGTGACGGGTCGGGTCGGGTCGGGTCGGGTCAAGAGGGTTTAAACAATTCGCGGGTCGGGTCGGGTCGAGTCAACACACCTCAAATTTTCGCTTCTCGGGCCGGGTCGGGTGCGACCCGACCCGACCCAACGCGACCGGTGAGGTTTGACCTGACCCGCGAAAAGCCCTGAGAAAAACGGCTCAGTGTTGAACTTTCCACTATATTATCCTACCTGGTATGTAATGGCCTGTGCTCAAGTTTGGCGCCCCAATACGAATCTCAGGCTTGCCCAGATTATTAGGTGTTTCTTGATGGCGGGCCCATCCATACTGCTGTACATTGATGACACATATCCAGCCCCAGTAGTGGCCTCCTAGATCGTGCATAAGTTGTGGCTCGCATCCGGCAGCTTGAGCTAATTTACTGTAGATCAAACATATCACGGACCTATATATCTATGTATCTATCTATGTATTTATGTATTTATGTATCTACCATCTATCTATCTATCTATCTATCTATCTATTTACCCTGATGAAGGATTTAGATCATCCCAGGTGGAATCGCTGATCTGTCCGAGGTGTGTAACGTTTATACAAGGTTCGAAAAGGATGTACTGTACCCATCGCTTCTTCTATCAATAGTCCATCCGATGGAATTTGCATCCTATGTAGTACCAGGTATCTACTGTATCTTCGGACAATTTCATAATTTGAGCTGTCAATAATAGTCCAAATGAACGACGGAAACACAAGTTCTACGAAACGTACCTCTACAAACAAACGCCCTGTTTTATGTGCTAGCCAGGTACACTGCTGCATTCATATCGGGCGTAACTATTTCTGCCGCGTAGACGCGAGCATGAGGAAGGAAACCGCAGGTCGAACCACATTATACTAGTTTTAGTGTTGCTACCATTTTTCTGTTGTTGTTGCCGTCCCGGTGGAAACCTCGACTGTGTGTGGAGGGTCAAGTCGCGTGAAAGCAGGGTGTGTCTTGACTGGCCTTGCCGGCGGCTAATTAAATTTCTACACCACAACAAGTGAGCGCACACACAGGGTGCCAGGTGGAATCCGGTCGGGGTGGGATCACGGTGCCATAAGCCGTGAAGCGGGGTCGGTAACAGCGTCGGCCTGGGAAATTGTCAGACAGACTCGTGTCTACATTATTACCTTACATAGCACCCCCTCTTCTAGCGCATCGGGTTTTCAGTTAGTTTTATTTTTCTCGAAGTGAACGGAAATCGCTTTTTGTTACTGAATGTTTCACGGCGATAGACAGTGCTTTTTAATGTGGTCGAAGGAGGACTCTCGTTGTTCTGCTGACATTTTAATTGATCTCAAAACCACCGGAAAACCCGTACATACTCCACTTTGCTTTTGACTTTTTAACCATTTGTTTTAGCGGAGAAAAAACGACAAAAAATGAACCATGATTCTGAACGGTAATTAGTTCTGTTTTCATAGCAGCATTGGACCTCTGGAATAACGCGGGATTGGGGGAAATTGCACCAACAACCCATTGTCCAACCCTGATCTCGCCTGTTGCATTTTCTGAATAAAATGTGGTGTTTTCGTCTGGCAGCAACCATGCAGCGGGGGCTCGAACCGGAACGCTACGAGAAGAAGAGTCTACACCAGTAGGTCGGCAGTCGGAACAACAATGAACGATTGTAGCAATGATGACACGGGATCAGTCGCTGAACCTCCACAAAAGAAAGCAAGCGTGACACACACATATATGCATCCTACAGGGGTGCCCCTCCTTTTTTCCCCTGGATTTCCTGACTTGAGGAGGCCACCTATCTCAACCGTAGCACTGGCTTTGAGAACGGAACGAAGAAAGTACAACCCGATGGCGCACGGTAGGTAAATAACGAAGAACGCGTAGAATGAACAAGATGGTTCCATCGGTACTACTTACTGGAGGTAGATAGAGTTTCCCCGTTTCGGAACCCGGGCAGTTAGATCATATTTTGGCAGAAGCCTGTGAATCAAGGACAGTTGGTGCGGATCGATCAGTTATACGTACGCACGTGAAGCTACTTCTACAGTATGCTGCAGTCAAGCCGCAGAGCCGAGTATGGCCGGGGATGATTGCACCACCCTCGCCCTGTCCAAGCAGGGGAAGCACGTTTGTTTGTCGAATGGCCCGATTATTGAGAGCCGTTTCTACATTGCTAATTTTGGCATTCTATACTCCGAAATACATAAATGACATCGTGTAAGCACCACACCAATACCACCAATACCAACCACCAGTGCTACCAACACCACCGGTACCACCAGCATGCACTCGTAAGTACGACATGATTACAAGGTGACGTTCGTCCACTCACCCAATCCAGTCCTCGACGGAGGACACGATGTACACCTGGCCCCGCGTGAGGGCGTCGTGAGCCCTGACCGAGATCGCGAGCTCGTCGTACACCGGGTTGTAGGCCACCGACGTCGGTTGGCCGAAGGTCGCGGTGGAGTTGTAGAAGCCAACCACCGCAGGAGATAGGTCGTCATTGATCCTGAAGATGGTCGTGCCGGTCGACGACGCCACGAACACGTGCTGAGCGATCGACGGAGCGAGCGGAGGGGGAAGGCGAGGCCCCACGAGTAGTTGGCGACGAGAGGGGCTGGGGGCATCGTCAGAAACACGCTTGCTACGATGGAAGATATTTTCGTACTCCCATTTACTCAGAATAGTTCTGACTACTAACTGGACATTATTACGGGGGACCATATTAAACAGGACCGACGGTGTACAAACAAAAACCCATATATTTCGCTATTAATTAGCTACAAACAAAATTTTGCCCTATTTACTACGGTCCCCCTGTAATAGTTGGCCTATCCATACATACCAAGAGTTTTTCCGCATTAAATTTAGAGAAATAGATGCGTTCTACGATAGAGGTAGCACATTTCCGCCATTTATTTGATTTTCTGAATAATAACGGGGTTCCTTTACCGAAAACATGTCGGAATGCCAATCTTCTTTCGAAAAATAAATGACACTTTTTAGAACTTGGGCCATCCATGGGAGTATTCGTCGGGAAGCAATTTGATTTTGCAGGAGGAGTAATTTTTCGGGTGGGGTATGGAGCCTCTCAACTGAGGGGTCTTAGAAAATATAGGGTGAACCTCTATCATCGTAGAACGCATCAATACGATATTTTAATCGACTGTCGGATTGCTTATTATTATTCCTCTTGCCATCAGACAATGTGCAGCATGATCTTCAACATGGATCTGATCACTAATAACTTTCCCGAGAGAGGAAAACCTCGGAAACGAAAGGAAACCCATGCACCAAGTCTACCTCCCTTCCGTGCCAACTTTCAGCTTGTCTACTCTATTATTGCTTATCGTATTGTACATAACTTTTTCTCGTATTCTGTTTTTGGGTTGACGTACGTACGTACGTATATATATATCCCCCTTAATTCTGCCCCCTTCAAGTAACGCAGTGCCGTTGTGGGAACAAATTACTTAGAAATTGACTGCTTCTTACCCGAAACGGTACCTGAAATAAATGTCTATCTATAGCGAGGAGCGTCAGGAACATCTCGGTGCTACCTGGTACCTCTCCCACCACCGTACAAGCAGCATGAAAGACCCAAACATGTTTTGCTTTGAACCATTTTTTAGGACCGCAGTCAGTCCCGTTTGGGAACAAAATTACTTAGAATCTGAGGGACTTGTTGTCCCCGAAACGCGACTGCGGTTTCTACCTTTTCGAACTGCAGTCAGTCGCGTTTTGGGGACACACTGCTCAACGTTCGACTGGTTTGCCCCCAGAACGGGACTGCCGTTCTCGGAGAAAAGGATTAAAAGGGCAGTTGACACCTACATCCAGTACACAGCAGTAACTACTGTCTATGTGGACTGATGAACACAGGAGACCGCTGTTCACTGTTGTTCAAAGGGGGTCGTATGGCGCTCGAGCATTAATATACTGCCGTTTTGCGGAACCTGTCGCTACCACCGGGAGGGTGTTTGTGTGTGCTTGATTACAGCAGCAGTGAGGACCAAAAACGTGTGTACCAGTACCAAGTAGGAATCACGTGATGGAGCTCCTTAACCATTGCAACTAAATGCCGACCATTGCTAATAAATGACAGTGTAGTATCAGCTGTGACGATGTGATTCGTTCGTTGTTGTTTTTTTTTTATTATTATGTTCTTCCTCCCATTTACAATTTTCGCACATCTTTCTTCTCCGTCTATCCTAACTATATTAGTAGTTAATACTTATTGATAGTTGACCATTTTCTCTTTACTTTATCTTTTGATCGGCGTCTCCGATGGCTTGGTATTAATAGGTGATCCGTGTGGCTATCGAGATCAATTTTGTGGGTTCAAATCTCACCGAGTTCATGCACGTACGTAAGGGTTTTTTTCGCTTAAAAAATTGATTGGGGGAAAGCGCGAGAGCGTGAGTTAGCTACGTTCGATGAAAATCGACGAGCAGTGGGAATGCTGAACCCTACGCGCGACAAAAAATACAGGCACGTGCGGGGGGGGGAGAAACCACGGCTTGCCCAGAAGATCGCTGAGGGTAAAACCTTCTACGAGTAGGCTGGAAAGTGAAAACAGTTGATGATAATTACAAAAAAAACAATAAATATGTTTTTTTTCGATATTTTATTTTCGTTTTTTTCTCTCTCATAGAATGTGTAACTCGTGCCTATCGTATCCCGTATATATATGCACATGTATGTCGTCGTTGCATTGACTACTACTCCGTTGTTTGCTGATAACGATGTAGTCGTACACGCACAATTCGATGCGAGTCGACGAGGGAAGAAAAGGCTGAAATCTTCTCGCGATAAAAATGAAGGCACGTATACCGGAGCGGGAAGGGGGGAGAAGAGCCTGCTATGTGACCCCGGATCTGAGTTACGAGTTGGAAGGAGAGAGAGAAGAAGATGTGCGAAGATAATGAATGGGATGGAAAAAAAAAAAAAAAAAAAACACGTATCTATCTGTGGTACAGCTTTGTGACGGCAGAGCTCCCATTTCTACCGAGCAGTAGGATTGAAGAATCGGCACGGATACTGGTTGTTGCGCTGGATGTCGACGGGTATAGAAAGAGAACGGTTTAAGTAAGTAAGTGAAGAACATACACACGAGCACATTATTATTATTAATAATACTTGTAGTAGCTCAGACAGCAGATAGATCCGGGGCCACATTCGCAGCAAAAAACCTTGCCCCCCCTCTCCCCACTATCTATCTATGGTTCGTGTCTAGCTTTTTATCGCGAGAAGACTAGACTGCTGCAGCAACAGCAGCAGCACAGCCATTTTTTTTTCTCTCGTCGACTCGCGTCGAATCGCTATCACGGGGGACCACATACGTAGTTAGTAAGACCTACGGAATACATAAAAACCCACATATTTTACCCTTTTTGGTCCTATCAACTATGGTCCCGTAATAATAATAGATAGCGCTGATATTCGAAACATACTTTTTTTGCTGCTTTCAATCCAACCGATGGGTCTGTGATGGTATTGTATAGATCTGGGCGAATGCCCCGGTGGTTCAAGTGGTTAACCTCGAATTCTACTTGTTTGAGTCCTGGGTTCGAGCCCCAGGAGGGTCGGACTTTGACTTTATTTGCAAAAATCAAAATAAAAAAGGATTCAATTGTTGAGAGCGCCTTGCAGCGTGGGTAGGCACAATTCGATGCGAGTCGACGAGGGAAGAAGAGGCTGAAATCTTCTCGCGATAAAAACGAAGGCACGTGCCGTAGCGGGAAGGGGGGAGAAGAGCCTGCTATGTGACCCCGGATCTGAGTTACGAGTTGGAAGGAGAGAGAGAAGAAGATGTGCGAAGATAATAAATGGGATGAGAAAATATATATATATATATATATTTCATCATCAATGATACCAGGTACCAGGTATCGTTTTTGGAGCTCTCCGCCAGCCAGTGAGGAGATGCTCAGAGCCCTCCGCCAGCGGGTGAGGAGATGCTCAGAAAAACTTCTTCGAGCGCGACCCCTACGTTCGTATATTATACCTGTCGTATATATCTAGCACGCGTCTGGGCGGCTGTTACAACTTTCAGGTGGTATATCGCACAACTTCAAAAAAACGACAAACTCAAAACCTCTCGGCGTGCCACTCGTATACTGGTATACAACAACTGCTCGTCTGTGTTCTTCACATCGAACCGTCTTTTCTACCCATCGACATCCCGCGCAACCAGTGTCCCTGCCGATTCTCGCACTCTAATAATGGAGAGATACAAGCTCTGTGGCCACTAAAACTACGGTGGTAGCAAAACAGCTACATGCTGCAGCTATACTATCTATACTACAGTTTCAGTCACAATAACAACAGCCCTGCGCCTGTTCCTACTCACTACCGGGAATGCTGCCGTATTGACGCTGGCACGGTGTGGCACTGGCACTGTGGCACTGCTACTGCCACTACTGCTACGGCTACTGCTGCTGCTGCTCCTACTGCTGCTACTGCTACAGCACTGCTACTGCCATCAGACGCCCCGAACAGTTATTTGCTCGATACCGCACATGAAAAAAGGTCAGAAAAGAAACGCAAACCGGAGCACTTAGATCACAAGACGATCCTGAAGAGAGGACAAACTTTTTTGTTTCCAATTTAGGGTTGCTTGCTTCTTTTAATAGACACTCGCCCCTCCGCGGGGGGGGAAGCACTAGTTGTTGGAGGTGGGGGGTCTCTGAACCAAGTGTGATCGCAAAGCGGTAAAAACAAAATGATATATATATACCATTGTACCTGGTAACTTTTATCGCAAGACGTCCTGTGATCGCAGGGCTCCGGTATGATTTACGTTCTGCCTGTTTTGACGTGGGGTGTGGAAAAAATGATGGTCCGGACGCCTGCTGCGAACTGCTCCGGCTACTGCTGGTTGCCACTGCTGTACTGCTCTTCTACTGGTTTCTACTTGTACAGCCAGCGCAACTGCTGTTACTACTACATTACTCCGTCAGTACCCCTATCTATGCTCCTACTTACAAGGTGATTCTTATATCTGTAGTGGGCAGTATTACACGCAAGCAAGGTGTACTGATATGTACCGGCAGCCTTTTCAATACAGTACAGTAGAACAACCTCATCTCTCGACCGAAGAATCGCCACGAGCACTATTGATACTACTATTAAAGCTACTGCCGCAGTTGGCTGTGCCGGATGTCGACGGGGAGAAAGAACACCGTTTTTATGTGAAGAACAGACAGCAGTTTACGTACACACATGTCGTGCCTGTCCTATCCGGTGCGATGAAATCGCTATCTACTCTCTGTACGAAACAAGACTTCTTTCATACCAGGTATAAAAATATGAAACATATTTTGAAAATAAAACGGAGGGTCAAAGGTCAAAGGGCGAAAAAAAAAAAGGGTACCTAAATTTCATCCTATTCCTGATTTAACAGGTGAATACTGTTGCCACACCACCGGGAGTGATGATAACTGCAACTAGCTCCGTTTTCGGAGACAATCTTAGTCGTCTGTTTGTTGGCTGAGTGAGCGCCGTAAGCGATAATCTACCCTCGTTTACGGAGTCAGGGCGTATACGCACCAGGGCATTGTTAGTAGTTGGGGCTCTGTGAATCCGTGCGTATGTGTAGCGTCTTTATCGCGCGCAGCCCAACAGCACACAAGCGGCACAGGTGTTTTGCACGTAACGCGCGCCGCGCAGGTGTTGGGCCGCCGGAGGACTCCCAGAGGACCACCGGAAGTTCGCAACCCGCGTAGAGGGGCCGCCGAAAGCAAAAGTTTGCGACATGTGCGTGGATACATGCTCGCAAACCTGTCAACAGAGTGGGCCAAGACTCCTCCTCCACTGTTTTTTTTTGTTTTTCCCCACTACGACGAGCAAATATATATATATATTTATGTATATGCCTGCCTCACACATAAAAAACCGCCTCCAGCGAACAAGCACATACATGCACAACATACATGGTTGTTTTGGTCTGTGGTGAGAACTTGTTGCGCGCCCCAAAACAAGTGCTGCGCTGCGCCCAACACACCGCCCGCCGCCTGTTGCTACGCAAAAACGCAATCATGATCCAAGTAAGTATGTGTTGCGCCAGTGTTACCTGCCCAGGGAAACAAAGTGTCCCGCTGTCCGCAATCTTTACACCAGCACAAGAAAATATCAAATGCCCTCTTAAGTCTTGTAGAGAATGGGCCCGCCAACAAGAAACACCTAACCTAACCTCTACTCGTACGTATTCTAGGCAAGCCTGAGATTCTTATAGGGGCGCCATCTTCGAACAATCTGGAGAACAGGCTACTATATACAGTACTGGTAGGATTTAGCGTAGAGTCGACCTCACTGAGACCCGTTTTTCTTAACCCTTTTAGAACCGCGGTCCCGTTCTGGGGACAAACCAGTCAAATTTCAAGTAGTTTTGTCCCCAAACGGGACCGCGGTTCTAAAGGGGTTAACCCAATTTCGTAGCTTTCTTTCAAAAAAAGCGAGCCCTTATTATTAGTTCTTACCAGGTATGGATTACTATTTATTACTAATAGCGGGCCTACACTGCTGCATACCAGGCACGTACTACTTACACGTATAATAGGCGAGTACAAGTAGGATCGGCTATCGACCACCACTCCGATTTTTTTCCAGGATCTTCCAGAAAAAAAAGTGCGGGCGCAACATTATTGATCGAGAAAAGCGGTAAAACGCAAAGAACAATAAAACTTTTTGTTCCACTGTAAAACCGGTATACACTACTTGTCTGTAGATTATTATTTTACGGGGGGGAGACCATAGTTAATAGGACCTAAGGTAAACATAAAAAACTATACCTGGTAAATATTTAAGAATTTTTGCTAACAATATTTGGTCTTATTAACTATGGTCCTCCGTGATATGAACCACCAACAGGTACGGGACAGAGTCGTACATAATATATGATAGCGGCCCCTCTATGATACAGCAGCAGACAGTAGCGGTCTCTCCAGAATGCCGGTGTGCCGCGTGCTCCAGCCAACACTATCAGCACTTTTAGCGGCAACCGGCACTACTACTACTACTCCGCACAACCACGCATCACCGGTGAATCCCATCTGTCCCAACCGACTCCAGAGGCGGCACCATTTTAGCGGGTAACCAGTACTTGGTAGCACTATTAGGGGGGACCATAGTTAATAGGACCATATTATTGCTAGTAAAAATGATGAAATATATAGGTTTTTATGTAGATCATAGGTCCTATTATCTATGGCCCCCCGTAATACTTCTACCCGGCAATCTAGAGGGATCACCACTTCGCACTATCAATACTACTGGTGTACGCTCACGTACACACTGAGTATACTCGCATACCATGGTAGCTTTTAAATTACGTACCAGGTATTTGTGAGGGATCAACGTCAATAACTTTAATACCTTGTAAAAAAGAAGTATTTTTTATTTTTTAGTCATCATGTACCTGGTACGGTGTATAACTGTACCCCCCCCCCGGCGCAATGCATCAAGACGTTTTTACGTTTTTATACGGTTGACGTCGTACCTTCTACAGTAGTAAATATATAGCAAGCCAGGCATGGCCACGCGTCGTCAACTTCTCCTGTCATCGCGCACAGCAGTCAGTAGGGTTCAGCACATTCATCCCAACTCGTCGTTTACTTTTACATCATCGTTGTTTTTGCTGAAACTCAGTTCTCTCGCGCTTTCAACGACAAAGTCACAGCATTTATCCCAACGTAACCTCACCAATACTGCTGCTGCTGAAGATAGGCAATAATACCACCTTTTCTCATCGTCCTGTCTCACGCAGCTCTTTCCATGACCATGCTCCTCCACAAGGCAACACCAAATGTCTGATACACCCAGCAGCAGCAAACAGCATCAGCAGCAGCATCAGCAGCAGAGCAGCAGCAGCAGCAGCAGCAAGCAGCAAGCAGCTGCAGTGCGGTGTCTGCTTTGCCGATCTCTTCAACAACAACATAATACCCTGGTGCGAGTCATCAGGACCCAGAGAGGGCGTTCGAAACGTTTCCCGTTTTCATGGTGTGATCTACCTGTCTGTCGACTCCATGCTTCGAGCCAAAACGCCCCGTTTTTTGCGTACTTCTCCCCACGACAGGCCCAACACCACCAACCTACCGCCTACACCAGTAGTGCGTATTGAAAGCAAATGAAGCGAACGAACAAACACCGACGCATAATAACTGACATTGGTAGAGGGCTTGACCACGACAATCTCGAGAGGATCTTCGGACAAGCTCTCGTAGCCTCCGACCTTCGTCATGGTCAGCAGGGTGCTGGTGCTGGCCGAGGCCCTCGCCGCCAGTAGCCCCCCGAGCACTCTAAGCCAAGGTGTGAAACCCATGCCTATAAGGTATATATATATACCAGGCAGACGTACACGTATGCACGAGGACAAGGAAGGAAGGATCAAAGAAAGCGTCGTGTTTTTTTTTTTTTGCAACTGGCGAGGGGGTGAGAAGAGCTGAGAACGACCGATCGAGAGAGATAGAGATGCGCAATGAATGACGAGGAAGTGTGTGTGATATCATAATATGCCAGGTATACTGCTTGCTACGCTTGAACAAAGTATGCTAGCACCTACAAACCCTTATTATATTGTTATTTGTTATTTATGCTACATTTAAAAAGCGATGGGTACGCGTCATGCACACATGCACGTGATGAATACATACGGACACGTACTCCTATGCATATTTTGCCTTGGGTACCAACCAGTACGTAGAATATGTCGTATTATGTGTGTGTGATATATTATATCATGAGTCCGAATTTATTTGCAGATTCGATTCAGTTGGATGGGGCGAGAACGAACAATTTTGAATGCGGCTCTGTTTTTTATTATCCTACAACAAAACGAGCGGCTGGCTTCACGACCTTTCAAAAGCAATCTGTACGCACGTACGTACCTGGTACGCGTCATGCAGACACAGTACACAGCAGTACACAAAATAATTATAAATAATTCATGAATCGGAATTTGCAGATTCGATTCAATCGGGATGGAGCGGATGAATGAATGGGTGATGATGCTCTTGTTATTAAATGAAGTATAAATAAAAACGTGCGGTAGCTTCACGACATTTCAAAAACAAAATTAGCACCCGTCATGAAGACTTGCAACAGAAAAAGAAGAGTTGCGCTTCTTCTCTACGAGTATACCAGGTACCAGGTATATATGAGCACACTCGGCACGGCGCTGACTGGGTGTGGTGGATATCGACGGGTGGGTATAGAAAGGACGGTGAACGCACACACTAAAAATACAAACTACCAGGTACTGCTGTATACGTAGATGTATATATATACCCCTGGTATATATGTATATATTATACATATAATATATATATATATATTATATGTGCGCACACACTGGTCTTGCTTGTGTTGTTGTGTTATCGTACCCGGTACGCTGTCATTTCACTTGCTTAACACTTGGATTTGCGATTACTTTTTTTTTTTTGGTCTTCCTCTTTTTTTTTTTTTTTTTTTTTTTTCATCCCATTTATTATCTTCGCACATCTTCTTCTCTCTCTCCTTCCAACTCGTAACTCAGATCCGGGGTCACATAGCAGGCTCTTCTCCCCCCTTCCCGCTACGGTACGTGCCTTCGTTTTTTATCGCGAGAAGATTTCAGCCTTTTCTTCCCTCGTCGACTCGCATCGAATTGTGCCTCTAGAGGCAGCTGTCTCACAGCCTGTTGTTGTTGTTGTCTTCACATTAAATCGTCCTTTCCACCCAGCTTCATCAGCACACCCAGTGTCCGTCCTGATTCCCTATCCTAGAGAGATACTGATTCTGTGGTCACACACTGTGAGACAGAGAAAGACCCAGAACGATAAATAGTCGCAAATTCAAGTGTCAAGCAAGCAAGTGAAGTGTCACCGTACCGCGTACGAGAACACAACGACACAACAAGCAAGACCGGAAAAATAAGAGCAAAATACAATAAAACAAAAAAAAAACAAAAATTTGAAACGAAAAAAAGAAGAAAGAGAAAAATAAAAAACAGGATGCAAACGACGTAAGGACTTCAGAAAGCCTGCTATTAATAGACGGACAATATACGTGTTCAGGAAGGGCAGGTATATCTGCTGCACGGACGAAGCAACACGAAAGAAAGGGAGATCCAGGGAAAAGTCTGTAAAGAGCTTGTCGAACCGATACCTAGCCACCCGATCTATCGTTTCGTTTCTTTCTGCATTCATTCGTCGACAGCTAGCTAGCTGTATCAGAACAGCTGCCCCTCCACCCTCCCCCCCTCCCCTTGTCGCCATTCTTGGCGTCCTCTGCTGCGTGGCGCAGCCGGCTCTTCTGTGCTTCGTCCCTGTGCCACCTCGCCATGAAGCAGTCCGCCGCTTCGACGACCCCCCGGTACCACTTCCCGCTCTTCTTAGCCGCCCTCGGCCATAACAACGTCTCTATTCCGAACAGCAGGGGGGAGCTTTCCGTGGACCCCTCGGTGACTTGAAAAACCCTGAGGTCGTCTGCTAGGCATTGGACCCAGTTCTTTTCCGGTCGGCCTCGTCCCGGGTTCTCCCCACCAGCCATCGTCCCAAACATCACCCGGTGGGTCGGCCGCTCGTTAGTCGTCCGCTGTACGGCCCCCGCAAAGAGGAGGCGTCGTTTGCGGGTGGTCGCCTCAACGCTCTCGCATTGTGCCTTTTTGAGGGCCTTGGCGTACGACATGAGGTGGTCAGTGCGTTGCCGGCGCTGGAAGCCAATGATCCGTACGAGGAGTTTGTGGTGTGCCGTTCTGAGCTCAGCGAAGTGCTCCTGACCAAGAGTCCACGTCACGCACCCGTACAGCAGGGTCTCCATCACCTCGGCCTTTAACATGCGCCCTTTTAGGGTGAGCGGGGCATCCTCCATAATATCGTACAGCTCCCGTTCAAACCGATTGTAGCATGCCCATGCGAGTCGGATCCGTCGCATGATCTCTGGCATAGTGTCAGCGCTTGCGACGACAAGGCCGCCCAGGTACAGAAACTGCATCGTCTGCCTATACCTCTGTCCCGCTGCTTCGATGACGAGCGGTGAGGTCCGGGGTGCCTGATTCGGTGTCCGCAGCAGCATGGTCTCCGTCTTCTTTCGGATACGGTGAGACCTGCTGCTTCGAAAACGGTCACAATCACGGTCATCAGTCTTCGCAAGGCCTTCCGCCGACTCGGACACAATGCCTGCATCGTCCGCGTACAGCATACCCCACACTACCCTCCGTACGTAAGTTAGTGGGTCAACCTTCACCCCGCCCTCGCCGAGGTCCTCCTCTAGGCGAACAAAGTCCCTCACAATATCTGTGACCACAAAAATAATAATGTTTTTCTCTCTAGACGGGCACTGACTGGGTGTGCTGGTGAAGCTGGGTAGAAAGGACGATTTAATGTGAAGACATCAACAACTGGCACCACCAGTTCCCTGCAGTAGGTTCACCTATTATTATTGATAGGGTTCTTGTTCTTGTTTATATTTATGTGTAACAAATTATACCAGTATACATGAAGCCGAATCTATTTGCAGATTATTCTCCACTGCTGTGGGGAGCGAATATACTATTGATAGTGATGATGATGTAATTTTCGGTCACACTCATTTTCATTTATGGGGCAAATTACTGGGTGATGCAAGTTGGGACACAAACTTTAACCCCTTTAGAACCGCAGTGCCCAAGTCCCGTTGTGGGGACAAACCACTCAAATTTCGTGTAGTTTGTCCAAAGATCGGGACTGCATTTAACCCCTTTAGAACCGCAGTCCCGTTTGGGGACAAAACTACTTGAAATTTGACTGGATTGTCCCCAGAACGGGACTGCGGTTCTAAAAGGGTGAAAGAGAAGACGATAGATGCCGAAAACCTCTTGAAACAAAAGCTGCCTAAAACCTCTTGAAACAAAAGCTGCCGAAAACCTGCCCTCGGAGGTGAACAAAAGCGGGGCGGATATATAAGAACCGACGATATATGAAAATGTGGGTCAAAGCGTTCTTTCTATTTCCGCACAGAGCGGTACCTCGTGTGCCGCAACCATTGTTTGGTCTTTCTCTTGTTTGTGACGAAGGAATAATTATACTTCAGGGAAATGCGTCACAGAGTAGCATCAACAGTAGTAGTATTAATAGTAGGATGAGACCCTACTCGTAAAAGTAGGTTGGAAAATAAAAAAGCTACCAGGTATGTACCAGGTGTGTGTGTGTGTTCTTCACATTATTAAATCGTTCTTTCTACCCGTCGACATCCAGCACAACCAGTGTCCGTGCCGATTCTTCAATCCTAGAAGAAGAGATACAAAGTACACTCATGTGACGGCAGCAGTATCAGCTGGAGTGCCCCTGTATACTCGTATTAGGTATACCCCAACGTGACCCGTTGAGGAGTGTTTCTCTTTGTGTGTGTGTTCTTCACATTAAACCGTTCTTTCTACCCGGCGACATGCAGCACAACCAGTGTCCGTGCCGATTCTTCAATCCTATCAATAGAAGAGATACAAGTTCTGTGGTCACAATGCTACGCACCAGAGATACTATTAATACGTTGCCACGTACCAGGTATCGGGTACCTGGTATGCAGTAAGCACAGCAGTGGGCAATGCAATGCCATGTCATCATACTAGATACGATAGGCACGACATACACGTTCTATGAAATAGAGAAACGAAAGGAAACCATCAAAAAGAAAACAAAAACAAAGAAGACAAATCGAAGAGAGAAAAAAACAAAAATGAAAGCAAAAACCAGCAAAAACTAGAAGAAACAATCTATCGTGCCCCCCCCCCCCCCCCCCCGCAGGCGAGGTAGCCAACACTTGAAAAAGAATGAGCTGGAAACTGTCTATAGAGCTTGTGAAATCGCTTGATATTAACCAGTGTGGCAGTGCTTTGGAAGTACTACTGTAGTGCGGTGCTGACGCGTACCTACACTACAAAAAATGACCACTTTTTCTACAATACAGCACAATTCGATGCGCGTCGACGAGGGAAGCAAAGGCTGAAATCTTCTCGCGATAAAAATGAAGGCACGTACCGTAGCGGGAAGGGGGTAGAAGAGCCTGCTATGTGACCCCGGATCTGAGTTACGAGTTGGAAGGAGAGAGATGAGAAGATGTGCGAAGATAATACATGGGATGAGCAAAAAAAAACCCAACATAAAAAGCTGCAGCTTGCAAAGTTGAGTATCAACTACCAGGTATGTAAAGTAATCAGTCGAACTCACAGCTAGCTGCTGACGTATTTCATAATTTTATAAAATACAGCTGACGTACGAGTATTTCATAGTTAGTTTTTAAATAAAATAAAAAAAGATTACAGAATTATAGTAGTCTTCGGCACGAACTCCATATATATATCACAGGCGGCGAAGAACATCGTATTCTCATCATTACCAGGTACATCATTACTTGTTATACAAACACCCTTAACCCCCTCCTTTTATTACTGTATAAAAATACATAAATACACTTCAAGATATTACGGGGGGCCATAGTTAACAGGACCAAATATTGTTAGTAGAAATGGTTAAATATATAGGTTTAAATGTAAACCACAGTCTATTAACTATGGCCCCCCGAGTAATACTGCAGTCTCGTGTTGGGGACAGACACAACAACTCAAATTATAGTATTAGCGCGCGAGCGTGAAAGGCGATTATTTTTTTGCGTGGTTTTATAAGGAGACTTCAAAACGAACCGTACGTTTAGAACCGCAGCCCCATTTTGGGGACAAACCAGTCAAATTTGGTGTAGTTTGTCCGCAAAACGAGACTGCGGTTCTAAAAGGGTTAAGGCCTTAAGTTTGTTTGTTGTGTAATCGTGAAGTACTCGCACGCCGTCTTAAATACCAGGTAGTGTGTATACCTGGTACCTGGTACAGTATATGTATGTGTGTGTGATCGTGTGTCCATTCGACATTTTTCTCGGCCAACTTTGTCCACCGCGCTGAACGCGCACGGCACCAACCAATCAATGTTAATTCCGCGGCGGGGTCTGTGCACGCACACACAGGAACGGAACGTTCCTGTGCGGGCGCTGTTTTGTGTACCAGGTAAGTCGTTCAGAGTTGGTCGAGCTGATGCGGCAACGTGTGTGGGCCCATGGCTGGGCCATGTTTTACAAGTTAGTTCTGAAACACGTCAGCTGCGAGTTCGAGTGATAAAAAAAGGTATTATTACGGGGGACCGGTCGCCCCGGTGGTTCAAGTGGTTAACCTCGAATTCTACTTGTTTGAGTCCTGTGTTCGAGCCCCAGGTGGGTCGGACTTTGACTTTATTTGCAAAAATAAAAATGAAAAAAGGATTCAATTGTTGAGAGCGCCTTGCAGCGTGGGTAGGCACAATTCGATGCCAGTCGACGAGGGAAGAAAAGGCTGAAATCTTCTCGCGATAAAAATGAAGGCACGTACCGTAGCGGGAAGGGGGGAGAAGAGCCTGCTATGTGACCCCGGATCTGAGTCACGAGTTGGAAGGAGCGAGAGAAGAAGATGTGCGAAGCGAATGAATGGGATGAGAAAAAAAGAAAGAAAAGTTAATAGGACCAAATAAATACTGTTGGTAAAAAACTACCAGGTATGAAATAAATGCCGAATTTCGGAAAAATGCCGAAAAAAACTAAAAAACAGCCCGTATTACAGCAGCAGTTACTAGTAGTAGTAGTAGTAGTAGTAGTAGTAGTGCTGTACTTCGGATATTTTGAGATAAACGACATTATTATTAACTGTTACTTGAGACCGCGAAAATAAACAGTCTATATACGCTTGACCCAACCACCATCTATCTCGCTCTATTTCTACAACGAACGGCCGTTGGCACCATCGCTTGGAGACGAACCGAAGATAGATGAATGACATGACGGCAGTGTTCCGGAGAACGCCAAACTGGGTAATAGCGGTGGGGCCAGACGCCCTTCTGGCCAAGTTGCTGAAGCTCGACCACCCCGAATTAATCCGGTATACCATGGTACTTTCACAACGTATATATTGTACCTGTCGACGCGCGGAGATAACGGGTGGCGCCTCCCAGCAATGGAAAAATGCGACCATTAAGGCCCTTCACAAAAAGAAGGATCGCTCTGATCGCAACGATTACCAAGGAAGTTCGCTTGTTGTTGGCAATAATTCACAGGCAGAGTATTGCTGACCCCGAGGAAAACTGCGGCTTTCGACCAGCACGATAACCACAGTCGACACATACATGACGTTCGTCGTGTGCCGACTGCAAGGCCTTGGACGACCTAACCCCCCCCCCCCCCCCCCCGTGTACATACATCACATACATGTGCTTCGTCGCCCTTTTTTCAGAAAGCACATGACTCCGTCGACCGAGAGTTAGTTGGAAGGAGGCAGCGGAGCGATTGCCGAGACAGTTTTCAAGCAGAGGCGGGCACTGATGCTACTATCACCTCCTTCCAGGAGGGCGATTTTGGCTTCTTCCCGCTTCTCTTTTCCTTCTTGCTTATTGCCTCTTCTCTCCCTTTCTTTTTTCCTTTTTCCTCCCAGCGTCGTCCTTAGGCCAATATCTTCCTTTCCTTCGTGTTGATTTGTCCGTTCAAAAATCTGTCCAGCTTGAGTAAGTATATCTCCTTCCTGACGGCCTTTCTTTCTGGTCTCCTTGCGTCATTTTTATTCTATTTGACGTCAGTGTGTTTTTGGTTGTCTTTTTGGTCTCATTTTCTTGTCTTGCTTGTGTTGTTTTGCTTTCGTACCCCGTACGCCGGCATTCACCTGCGTGGCCCATGGAGTTTGCGATTTTTCGTTGTTGTTGCTGTTGTACCTATTCCAGTTTCTGAAAAAAGGGTTTGCCTGAGCCACTGTTTGCTGCCGTGCGTATATAATATTGTGACGATCTTCTCTGCAAGACGCGCCAAGCAGCGAGCTTTTAGTTAGCTCTTTGGACAGGAGGTGATATAGGGGTATGCATCGTCGTTTGTGTGCCCGATAAGTACTGAGACTGATGATGATATCGTTGAAAGGTGATCTTATATTTCAGGTCAGAACCAAAAATAAATGCCGACTGCCTGGGGATTCGTAAGTTTATCACTCCTGGATGCACGCACACACATGGGCGTGTGCATGAAACATAATGAATAAGGGCGTTGGGCTTGAGGTTTTAGAGTTAGTTGTCTCTGCGTGGGCGACGAGCCTGTATTTCTTCTGAAGCAGTTGATATTAGTTTTGTGTTTTCGTCATATTGTCTGTCCCATTCAGTGTTCCAATTCGCACCAAGACTGACAATGCGACATAAAATTGCCTATTTGTTTTTCTTTACCGCGATTGATCGCGAACTGAAAGAATAAGCGTATGCATGTATCTCGCGATCCAGGAAAAAAGGATGGTGGCGCTGCTCCTGCAGTGTTTTACAGAGACTTTCGGAGGCGCTTTTGCATTTCAAATACTTCGTGATCGTGGGAATGTTTTTCAAGGGTCATCAAGGGAGACGAGGTCCGTGTGGGGGACGGGACGGTCGGGTTTCGCTCGCCGCAGGCGGGACATTGCTAACCCCCCCATAGTGATGGCAGTGGAAACCCCATCGTCAAAGTTGTTGCCTCCCGTTGTGAAGGGGAGGGGAAACGCGCCAACTTGCTTCTTGCTTGGGATATGAATGGAACGGGAAGCTGCTGCTATGTTTCATTCACGTACGTGGTGGTGTGGGTGTCGAACGTGACGCCACGACGGGGATGGAACGGGACTGACTTGCGTGTCGTATCTAGGAAGTAAGTGGGAAACAGTGGGGAAATGCGGGGGGGGAAACTATGTGGGGATACTCGTGGCGGGAGACAACAATGGGGGCGCAACGTAAAACGACATCGGGGAATATACGGGACTGCTCAACGGAACGCGGGAGACACCGCCCAGCAAATCAGAAACCAAGGCATGCATACCGCATAGGTGCGCCGCTGGGAATTTCTTGACGTATGTATATCAGATGCACCGTTGTTGATATTACCATTCAATCAACTATCTATCTGTAGAAACCCCTGACGTCTGCCTGTTTTTCCCAGCCCCGGCACCGATCACTTCTTTTACGGCAGCACCGTTGATCACCAGTGATCTGCTTGGCTGTGGGAGAGCCTCAGTCGGCATACAGAGCCACCGGAGGGGCCCCCCATCGCCCTTGGCGTGGGTAGCGGGCGCGTTCTCTCCCTCTAAAGGACCCACGGGAAAACTCTTGAACTCTTGTGGTTCTTCCCGTCATCTGCCCAAGATTCAGAATAATGCCAGTTATGGTATAGCACATGTGTCTGTGGGCATGCCACTAAGAGGTTCTCTGAACGAGCGACGGGAGAACTCTTAGGGTTCTTCCCGTCATCCAATCAAATATTTTAAATGATGCCAGCTGTGGTAAGGTGCGTGCGTGCGTGTGTGGGCGTGCCACTGGGATGTTAGTGGGAATAAGGTGGGAATGGGAATTGGAATGGGAACGGGAGAAGCCGTGCCCACAGTGGGAATGGGAATGAGAGAAGCCGTGCCCACAACGGGAATGAGAAGCGCTGGGATGGGGGGGTGCTAGATCGGGCCATTACGGAGCAAGTGGTTGCTAAACTCATCGTGAGATAGATGGGCAGGATGGGAATGAGGAGCTTCAAACTCACGGTGGGATTCCCGACCCATTCCCATTTCCGTCCAATCTACAATGGGGATTCCCGTCCCACTGTTTCCCGTGATAAGCCTTGATTTGTTTCGCGACCTCGAGTAATACGTATCGCGATTCTATCGTGATTACATCGTCATCGCCAAACGCGATTTACAACACTGGTCGCATCTACCCAGGGGAGGGCGGGGGGGGGGGTGTACTCGATAGGAGAGACGTATTCGATCTCATGCATGGCCGTAGTCGTATGACCATAGACCCTCGCATCCCTACAACAATGCCGGGACGGAGCATGTCGGGTTTTCCCCGACCAGGCAGACATTGCTTGCACCAAGCGCGAAGCGCCGTGAGGTGTCTGGCGAGTCGCATGAAGGGTGAGCTGCATCCTACTACTAAGAACCGCTTTTGAGGCGAACTTGCATATATATGGACAATAGCTTCAATGAGTTGATTTAATTTCCGGTGTAGGCATTTCCAGAGACAGCAACGGGAGTACTATGTAACTGCCTCTTGGGTGCCTTACCTTGAACACTTCGTGATACGATCATTCTCAATTGTGCGGAGGAAAGGTTATTTACCTCGCACGGGGGGGGGGGGGGGGGGTGTAATGAACGAGTTAATATTTGATTGTTCGGCTCGTTCTGCGTGTTTGTCTCCCGCAACTCCTGCGAGGGGGCACGACACTTTTTTTTCTTTCTTTCTCGATCTGTTTTGTTAAGTGTCTTTTGTTGTCTCTCTTTCATAGAGTGTGTATATGTCGTGCCTGTCGTATCAAGTACGACCTGAAAGGCGCTGCCTTTCTGCTTACTGCATAGCAATATGGTATCACGGTGTCGTAGCCTTGTGCCCACAGACTCTACAGCTCTATAGACTCTAGAGCTAATATCTCTCTAGGATGAAAGAACCGGCACGGACACTGGCTGTGCCGGATGGCGACGTGTAGAAAGGACGATTTAATGTCAAGAACACACACGTTGTGCATACCTACATATTTCTTCCCCTGTTTGGTTTCACCCGCCCCCTTTCTCTCGTGTTGCTCTCGTTCAACGCACAGCAGTATTATCTGGACTACTCGAGTGTGCGTGTTGGGCCTGTCGCAATCAGTTCGCACGATGGCATGACGTTGCATTTTGTCAAAGTTTCGTCTACTACTACTGTCGTATTCAGTTCGTACGATGGCATGGCGTTGCATTTTGTCCAAGTTTCGTCTACTCCTGTCGTATTCAGTTCGTACGATGGCATGACGTTGCGTTTCGTCCAAGTTTCGTCTAGTACTCTCATTGTACTGCATTATTACGAAATTACAACGTAGAAGACACCTGTGTCGTGGTTCTGTGGCCACAGAGCTTGCGTCCCCCTAGGATGAAGATACCGGCACGAACGCAGGGTGTGCTGGAGGTCGAGGGGTAGGAAGAACGAACGGTTTCATGTGAAGAACACACACAGCACCGCGAGCGGTAATGATACCGAAAATCGCTCGTTCGTGTTTTTTTGCGGTTTTGTAGAGAGTTCGCTGCACACGCGCCGGAAGACAACGGAGGTCACTACAGCAGCATAGGTATACCTCGTAGTCTTCACGAACAGCCATTCACTACAACCCAACCACTGGAAGGCTGCACACGATTCAGCTGAAATGAATGAGGCTGCACGAGAAACCGAGGGTGTGATTGAACACATTCATTCGCATACCTGGTACCAGGTAATTGGTAGTCGAAGGGCCGATGAACACACACTCTACCTACTACTTGGCGGTGTGCTGCTGCCGCTGTACATGCTATAGGCACACACACTCACAACCATTGGTCGATAGTATCATCGCTGTGCATTCTATGAACATAAATATCCATCCTGATACACGCCGGTGCCATTGTTGTTGTTGTGCGCGAGATATCACAGGTACCATATATATAGTTTGTTTTTGCCCATTGAAACATAATAACGCAATACTTGAAAGTACAGAGTATGGGATGTATGCGCCTAGAGGTGCTCGAAAGGGTCCAGGCACGTGTGTGAAGACCTTTCGATCAAGAAACTGTCTTTAAAAAGGTAGGCACACTATTCACAGGCCTTCAGGCGTTAGCCTGAATACGCGCCCACCTGAAACAAAATTGCCGGCGGCACGCCTATCTCCGCACCATGCCCGCCTGCAAGAGCCTGCGGCGTGCTTGAAAGGCGAGGGGCCCACTGTTGTTGTAGTTCATGTCCCCTCTTCTACTTGCCCAACATACTCCTGTATTTTACATAGCAGGTATGCCAAGAAACAACACGTCCCTCTAGGGCGTCGTCGGTTAGATGCTTGAGAAGTTCCATAATATCACGACTGCAAACAATCTTGAAAGCCTACCAGAACGCGATACCACCTCACCCACTCTCGTTAGTAAGGAAGCCCTACATAAAAACCTATATATGTAACCATTGCTAGTAACAATAGTTGGTCCTATTAACTATGGTCCCTCGTAATAGAGCTCTGGGAAGCTTGTGAAGCGGTGCCCGCCGGGGGGGTGCATGCCGGCCCCAGTTCCCGCGCCTGTCGCTCTGGTGGTACAGCGCGGACCAACCCCGCGCGGTATACCTGTAATCTGGGCTGTGCCTTACCTGGTCACCAGGGAGCGACCCGATCATTATCGCGTACCAGATACACACCAGATGGCGTACACACCAGCATGGGCTGTTATAAGCGCCGAACCGGTACTCGTTCGATTGGCGGGGGAGGCAATTTTGTTTTCAAGCCAGAACGTTTAAACCTTGTTTGTTTGGCTCTCTCTCCGTTCGCGTTTTACTTTGTCTGTTCCGCTGTTTCTGTAGTATTCTGACTCGACGTCCTGGATCATTTGATGTAAGCAGGATGAGGCCTCCTGCGTCGATCCGTGGCCTCGCCCATACTTCGTTGCGTCGTTGGATATGTTTGTTGTTGTGTTTTCTCTTGAAAGACCACTGGTCGGATACACGTAGTCGTCTCACCCAAACTTCTTTATGCTTGCCTCAAACTCGCCTCGCACATGCTGCGAAATCGTTTTCGAACTCGGGCGACAGAGGAAGCCGGCTAGCGTCCGCGTAGCTCTGGCCCCGTTTTCTCTTGCAACCCTGGACCCGGCCACCAGAAGTAGCGCAATTGTAGTACTTTGCTATTGCCTCCGTCTTCCAACCCCTGATTTGCATGATCTCATCCACCGCCGTCCAGGCCAGGAATCGGATGAGGGAGCCACCCACTCGAAAGGAGTGCATCGCGAAATGGTCCGGCAGGCCCGCCTCTCGCAAATGGGTCTGCAGGGAAGCGGTCACACGGGCTGCAGAGAGGGGCCGAGAACCCCGCCCCCCCTCCATCGTAGCCACGGGGAAAATATGCCCGACGGTTCCATCCCACCCAGTCCGTTGCGCGGCAGATCTGTACACCGTAAACGCCCGGCTCGCGCACGTCTCCGGGCAGACCCGGTCTGCCAACACTACCACCTACCTCGCTAGAAGTACGAAGCGTCTTACCCAACTGAAAACTAAAAATTAGGCCTCTAGGCTCTGGGAGCCGCAGGACTAGCGACCCCAGAGTAAAGGAGATGTCGTGTCCCCTGCGGCATCGAGACAAAGGCCAGTGCATACTGGGCAACATCTCTCGTCGGAGAGATACGCTCCGCCAGCCTACCAGCTACCAGCTACTACTGCGCCCGCGACCACATGTCGCTCAGCAATCCCATGAGTGTATGCTCCAAAATTGGAGCTGCCTGGTCCATCGGTACCCCGACCTGCTTTTGCTCCTCGGACACAAAGGTGACAATATGAATCTGCTAATGGGTTCGCGCAAGGGTTTCCTACCCGGCGGACCGGGTCCCACTCTTCTTCCCCTTTTCCGTGTTCTTTCATGGCCATTTTAGGCTTGGAGACAAACCCTTTTCGGATTGACTCAGTCGCGTGGCGTCTTGAGCATAAGGACCCCGGCAGGCATGCGTCGTTGCCCGCCCGGCCTACGCCTGGGCGAGACGTCTCTTGCACCAACTTGGTGTCTTTTTCGCTGGTTGTCGAGGTAGCAGAGAAAAACGATTTTGCCCGAGTTTTCGCTAAAAATAACGCCCGGGGGACGTTTATTATACTGTCCATATCACATTCTTGTGGTATCCGTTCGTCCGGCAATGACCCGTCGTCTCGTCGTGTTATCTTTGCGGTCTACACGCAAAGAAACCAGCCCATATACTAGAGCGGGGTCCCGTGATACACGGGGGCCACCAACCACACTGCGGATGGGCCCGGCCGTGATCGTTAAGGCCCGGCCAGCACAAACATATTTTATGTAAGGTTTCCCTTTTTTATCCCTTATGGTTTTCTTTTCTTCCGGGAATGTTTATGAGATTGCTCAGCGCTGAAGCTCGTGCATCGTCCTGATGGGCAGAAACAAGTACTGTTCA
Organism: Nereocystis luetkeana; assembly: GCA_031213475.1. Classification (NCBI taxonomy): domain Eukaryota; class Phaeophyceae; order Laminariales; family Laminariaceae; genus Nereocystis; species Nereocystis luetkeana. Next base: position 2,688,486 of record JARUPZ010000020.1, read on the forward strand.
TACCATAATAGCATAATAGACTTCTTGCTCTACGAGTTTCAAGCCAAACCATAAATGAACGAATTCAGCCTTCTTATCCTAAACAGGTATATATACCAGTAGTAGTACGTAGTGTAGGTCTACTTTTTTTTTCGTACGCGGTACGCACTCCGTATGTATGCATGATATAATTTCAAGTTTGGATGAATTTGTTACGAGGGGCTGCAATATTTTGTTGCCCACACACAGTATAGCTAGCTGTGTGCCCGATGCCTGGAATTATTTTTGCACCGCACACAAAGAAAGGCAAGCCTATCCCGTTCGTTACATGATGAACGGAGTGTACGGGTAGCAGCAGCATTGCGTCACATGATACATGCATGTCCTATGCATATATATGCTCGAGCTGTCGCGCTCAATATTCTACTATAGGAGAGGAGTTCTACGATGGATGTTCACTCTGAATTTTCTGAGGCTTCCCACTTGAGGAGCTCCATACTAATAGTGAGTCCACCGAAAACTGATTGGAGCAAAAAATCAAGTCGAACCCCGACGAAGAATCCCATGGCCCACGTATACAAACAACATCATTTTTCGAAACAAGACCGGCATTCCGACGATTTTGGACTAATGAGCCCCTTTATTCAGAAAACTTTCTAGCGGAAATGTGCTACCTCTATCGCAGAACGCGCCGAGACCCTCCGGAAATGATTGCAGGCGTTAACGGTAACTTCGTACGGAATCAATCGAAGTACGTGTGGTGACGTCTATGAATAATTTATGCTTTATACCGGTATCGTACAATCGTCATAGTGACATCGTACTTCTGTTTGACGTCGTGTTGTGCTTTTGTACTTTCGTGTTTTTGGAAACTACTATCACGGGGAACCATAGTTAATAGGACCTACGGTGCACACAAAAACCTGTATACTTACCTATTTTTACGAACGATATTTGGTCCTGTGTACTATGGTCCCCCGTAATACGAATTGTCTACGACCTGCATACGAAGCGTATCTAGAGAAACAAGAACACACATGCACGCACCTCAATCGAGGTCATTGTCATACCGACTTTGATAGAAAAACAGAGGGTCACCAAATAAACGTCCGATCAATGCCTACTTCGTATACCGGATAGCTTGAATATGACATTTTTGTCGAAACTTGCATATATATATATACGCTTGTACGGCCCGCCTCCACACGTGACCAATATTCGGGTCGGGCTCGAAGTTGGCATCAAATTGTGCTCGACGCAGGCCACATCAATTGTTGTACAGAGCGTAGATTACAGCGCGACGCTTCCTGTCCGATTGGGCTAGTGTTGGATCAAACTCAAGTGCGCACGGGCGGGCGTTCGGCGCGTAGCCTAGCTCACGAGGAGCAGGCGGTGGAGCCCCAGGGCGCCACGCGGCGGTGCAAAAGAAACACGTGAAGTGTGCTGTCATGTGCTTTGTCGGACTATTACGGGGGACCATAGTTAATAGCACCAAATATTGTTAGTAAAAATAGCGAAACATGTAGGTTTTTATGTATACCATAGGTTCGATTAGCTATGGTCCCCCGTAATAGAGGCGTCCAGAACTCGGAGTGCCAGCGAAGAGCTTTCCCCCTTTGCTCTGATATAGAAGGAAGGCCATATGGGACCCTGCCATAGAGATGTACTACTGCCGCCGTATACCTGATCATATCCCGTTCCCGGATCAGTCTCCGTAGATCTTTTTGGTGCTGTCACATAGGCACCTGACACATCATTAGCGTCCAAGGACTGGTGTAGCCCTTGTTGGGCCTCAATATTCCTGCCTGACCGGGCTAACTCTTCTAGCACCGCAGTCGCAAATACGCCACCGAGATACAATGCCACTGGTACGGGGGACCATAGTAAATAGGACCGGTGATATACACAAAAAAACGATATATTCCGCTATTATTATTACGAACAATGTTTGGCCCTATTTACCATAGCCCCTCGTAATTCCTACATGGTACCTGGTAGTTATTATGCAGTGAGCAGAGTAGACAATGCGATGGCGTGTAGTCGTACTGGGTACGGCAGGAAGGGCATACACATCATATGAAAGAGACATAACGCAATAGACAAAAAACAGTTAGTTGGAATAATACAATTGTCGTACCCTCTCGTAGAGAACGTGGGAGACAACCCATACCAAGCTAATTAACCCCTTAAGGGCCGCAGTCCCGTTTTGGGGACAAACTATTTGAAATTTGAGTGGATTGTCCCCAAAACGGGACTGCGGTTCTAAAGGGGTTAAAGACAATAACACACCGATGGCGTGGGGATGGAGCTAGGATGCAGCTTAGGATTTGATAATAGAATGTAATGAGAAGGAAGGAGCAAAGACAGCCAATAGTAGAGTAGACAAGCCGAAAGTTGGCACGGAAGGGAGGTAGACTTGGTGCATGGGTTTCCTTTTGTTTCCGAGGTTTTCTTCTTTCGGGAAAGTTATGAGTGATCCATGTTGAAGATCATGCTGCACATTGTCGGATGGCAAGAGAAATAAAAATAACACTACCTACACCCAAATTGACAGCAGACTAAGAACCAAGGGCATAAATGGACAAGCCGTAGCACAAAAAAAAAACAATGAGCGAAAAACACCCTCCAGGCGGCCGCAGCAGTTTGTGGCACGAGTAGCATAGACAGGTGCTACCTACTAGTCGGTCTGGTACCTTGCCACCCTGTCGGCCGTCTCCGCCCTGCCTTTGTCAACCATGGCCCACCCCCGGAGAGGATACGTCAGACAATACGAAACAAGCAAATCACGATCTTGTCCTCCACCTGCAAGACTCCAGCCATATGGGCAAACATACAAAGGATACAAAGTAGCAATATGTACGGAAATCACGGAGGTTCAAAGCGCAAGGACGAAAGCACAACAAAAGAAGATTGCCTTCGAGCCAGCTGCACCAATTGGCGGCACGAGTAGTATAGTCATGTTCCACTCATTAGTTGGCATATTATGCCTTGCAACCCGGCCTGCGGTCTTCTTCCTACTGTCGTCCATCGTGGACTCCCACACACTCCTCCTGTTGCCCCCCATATCTCTATTCCCTTGGTCGGGTTCCCCTCCACTCCCCCTGTTGCTCCCCCTCCCTCCATTCCCTTGGGCACCACTCACGGTGGATGCGCGGCGCTGCCTGCTCAGCTGTGCCCCATCCTCGTGCCACTTCACCATGAACCCTTCGGCTGCTTCAATACCTCCCCGGTACCACCCCCCCCGCCTTTTTTGCAGCAAGCAGTGGAATACAGCGCGGTCTCAACTATAAACACCACGTTTCGTTGACTTTCGGTGACTCGGAACTCCCTTATTTATGCTCCCATGTCAAGTCTCCAACTGACCGCCAGGCCTCGGGTTCTCCTCACCCGCTATCGTCCCGAAGATCACCCGACTGGGTACTGGCTCCTTTCTTTGCCGTGCCATGGCCCCCGCATTAAAAAGAGCTGCTGTTTACAGATGGTCGTTTCGATGCTCTCTGAACACGCCATTTTGAGGCTCTTCGCGCACGAGAGGGTGGCGCGGTCGGTACGAAGTCGGCGTTCGGAAGCTATTACGGGGGGCCATAGTTAATAGGACCAAATATTGTTAGTAAAAATGTTTAAATATATAGGTTTTTATGTACGCCATAGGTCCTATTAACTATGGCCCCCCGTAATAGTGACTCGCAAGAGATATTGGTGGTGATCCGTTCGAAGCTTGAAAGCGCTCCGCTCTGAGGGCCCACGTCACCCACCCGTACAGCAGGAATCTCAATCACCTCACCTCGAAGCATTCGGGCTTCCAGACCAAGAGGGCGACCGTCCTAATATACAACTCCGAGCCGAACCGTTCGAAGCATGCCCGCATGAGACGGATTCGCCGGTCGGGTTTAAGCGAGAGGTCAGTGTTCTCGTGGATACGGCAGCCTAGGTGTAAGACCTGGGCCACCTGGTTGTACCTCTGGTGGCTTCGGGGACGAGCGGTGGGGCGAAATATGTCCGATCCGGTGGTCGTAGAAGCATCCTCTCTGCCCTCTCTTCTCTTCTGATACCGTGAGGCCTGCTGCTTCGTTGCCTCCCCCGTAACTCTATTCGTGATATTCCTACGAACGCTTTGGGACTCTTCGTCGGGTTTCCATTGTTTTTCTTTTTTTAAACAGCAAACAGTTCTTGGGCGGGATACAGAGGCAGCTCTCCTCAATAGAGAAAGAGTCTCAGAACATTCCGTGAGGTGCGACCCCTACGAACGAGGCAAACCCCTCGTACCAACGCACAGCAGCACGCGTCCGGGCTTGAATGACTACTGTATGCGACCGCACTCACTCGGCATAGAGCCGTCGGGCGAGATAACCAGTGCGAGTGTTTAGGATGGCTGCCCATTCTCCCCTCAGCCACACTACCGTGGAGCAGCAGCGCGAGCCTACGCCACAAACACAGAGGCCGAGGCCACTCTGGCGAAACTGAAATAACCCGAGCACGGACGATCGCAACTAGCACCGCCACGGCCATCAGAGCCTATTTGAGGGAGGCCAAAATCGCCAAGCACTCCAAGCAGGGAGAAACCCGCGATGACGAGTTCGGCATAGTTCCGCCGAATACCGGGACCCCGTGAAATATCCCAAGCAGTCCCACGCGTTGGCCCCATGGGGCCCCGCCAAGGGGTCCCACGGGACCCCAATGGACCCCATGGTTGGTACCACAAGGTTTTTATGTGGGACCCCACGGGGAGTTCCGTGGCAAAAGTGTGGTAAATTCGTGGGATTCCATGGCATGCGCGACGGGACTCTATGGGACGTCTTACTCCCCACCAACCGTCATGCTCATGCTTAACATGAACCTTCCCATCGGATCCCCTGCGCGATACATGGCACGATAGGCATGTTCGTGGGAGTGATACTACACATGGCATGTGCATAGTTCCCGCGGGATATCATGGAACCTCGCGGAGTCCCATGGGATCCCATGGACGGTCGGACACCCTATGGGACGTTCGATGGGATGCCAGATGACCTTACGAAGTTTTCTATCGGATGTCATGCGATGTGGTATGGGACGTTCGATGGGATGCCACGGGACCTTACGAAGTTTTCTATCGGGTGTCATGGATAGTGGGATCCCCGTGCTCTGCCCAATGCCCACAGGTTTTACATGCTCCGTAAGGGTTACCATGTAATCCCAGCGATCTCATGCATATTCGATAGGCTTCATATGGGCTTCCATGAAAGCGTCAAGTAGGAATATCATGGCAGTCACGAGACTGCCATGGGACTGGAATGGAACTGCGATAAGGTGCCATGGAGTGGTATGAAAATACCATGAGATGCTGATGAAGTTGTTTAATATTCTACGAGATTCCAACACGCCCACATGAGAAGGTTCTGACGTGCCATGAGGTTTCATAGTATCCCCATGTCAGGCCCATGGTATAGCCTCGAACGCGCTACGTCAAGGTCAACGACAATGCACGGTTCTACCATGGCACTGCAAATTTCAATGTAATGACAGCGCCACCATATCAGTTCGTGTTCATATCACAGTCCCTTGCAGGCAGTGCCATGATCGTTCACAACGCCCATGAACGTCCATGAACGATCGCGAACGTTAAAGGCACTGCCACGTCACTGGAACGGAGCCACCACGGACAGGTCATATACCGTGTACAAACCCTTGCCCCGGTCTCACGTCACTGTCTTGGAGGCCAAGATGAAAATGATATGCCTGCAGACGAAGGGTGCGGGAAGAGTAGTGCCAGCTGCCAGCTGCCACTGCAGCCGTCCGACGGTCGCGTTTGCTCACTTAGGCGAGGCTTTCCTCGCAAATTGTGACCTCGCCGGCGATATATTACGGCGTGCTCAGTTCGAACAGTCTGCTCGTCATGTGGCCAATAATTCAGGATGGAGCAAGTTTATGAGTCGGCGAGAGTATACTCATGTCATCCACGACCGTCGTTGTATGCCCATAGATTCTCGTACCCCTACAATCCCAGGCCGGAGCAAGTCGGGTTTCATCCATCAGGAAAATATTTCTTGCACCAAGTGGGAAGCGCCGCGGGGAGTCGGGCAAGTCGCACGAAGGGCGAGCTACGTCCTACCAGTAACGAATCGTGAGGAGGAACGTCTTGCACATGGATGAAAGCTTCGAAATTACTGATTTGTTCTCTGCTGTGTCCACGTCCAGAGACAGCAAGTGGGTATACTGTGCGTCTGCCTCGTGCATGCCTTACCATACACCTGGTACACCCTACGTGATACGATCCTTCTCCTGGTGTGGGGGCGGGGGCAGGGGTACTGCCCAAACGACTGACGTCCCGGCGTCACCGTCCCCGTCGTCAAGCCTGCCTTCTCAACGCCGTCAGTACTCTGGCAATAGGGTAGGACCGCTTGGACTCCCGCCCCTTTCTGTGTGCCTCCGGTGCCTGCCTTCTCCCTTTATTGACCTCCTCCCACTTCTTGGTGCAAGAACTGTCGGCCTAGTCGGTGAAAGCCCGACGTGCTCCGTCCCGGCCTTGTAGGGATGCGAGGGTTTCAGGTCATACGACTACGGCCACGCACAAATATCGACTACACCCGTCCCCAATATTCCGCGTGCGTGCTCGACGGTATTTTCTGCAGTTCTTCATGTCACTAGATTCGTTTTATGTCTGCGCTTCATCGGTTCGCCGCCCCCCTCCCCCCCGCCTGCCTGCAAGTTTACGAGTCTGCGATCTTGCGTGTTCCCCTGCATATTATTCTGCTTCCTACGTTGACTACTTTCCACGCCGTTTCTCCGTCTCGTTTTTTTTTTTTTTTTTTCTCCTTTAGATTGAAATTCATATACCTCGATTTTTCTTTTTTTTGCGCCCCCCCTCAGTGTCGGCTTGCAGCTCGTGCAAATTATTCTTCTTCATAATGTGTCTGATGCATACGTAGGCTGGTTTTTCCTTAAATTAGAGTCTTCATTGAGGCGTACGATGAGCTCCAGTCATGATGTTTAACAAGACTTAGTTTAATTTGGTTCCCTGAGGTGTTATCCCACTCGTAAAATGCGCCTTGCACGAATATCTCACAGTCAGTGCATACGCACGATGGGTTTTGGTTCTAGTTTTTCGTTTGAGGTTTACCATGACCTTCAATCACGATGTGTGATGGCGTTGTTATATCTAGTTTCCTGGGGCAGCTTCCCACTCCAGATATACAGTATATGCCCGCCCCTCCAACACGATGCACCTGATGTGAGCGAGGCAGCACTACAACCACGCCCTTGCGACCAGCATCGAACCAGGTCTGCGGATATTGGGAGTTTCTTATATTGTGGGGTTTGTATTATGTGTCGGGGGCATTATTTTGTATGCCTTGTGGCTGGAGGGTTGGAGCTGCTCCTCCGAGAGTCGCTGATGTTAATGATACGAGCCGGGCTTTCGATGATAACGATACTGCCTGTCTCTATGTGAGTGGTGCAGCCGGCGGCGACAATCTTGGTGCTGCTCACCTCCTGTTTGTGGTTTATGTGGTGAGGTCTCTGACAGAACGGTACTGACCCAACCTGGTGTATTTCGGTGTGGTGGGTGTAATATAGTGTATATACCGCTCTTCCTCGACGATCATGGTGTAGACCACGCGTGCAACACGACGTGCACGCGCCCGACAGCTCCTGTACACACGCAGGACCCAGATCGAATACAAAGAGAGAATAAGGGGTGTCGTTATCTGCTTCCGTAGAAGTGGGCGACGTTCTCAGTGATGGATAAAATTCGCGATTTTCGCTAATCTCTGCACGCCTTCGCATCAGCAGCAAACCCTTGGACATACCAGGACAGTCCCCAGACACCACGATAGGCTTGGAATCTTATTCTACCACCGTCCTTCATCAACTTGGAGCACAGGCTAATTTGTGTGCCAGGCGGGATGCAGTGTAGTCCTTGCCGCGGAGCACGATTTCTTGATCCAATGGTCTCAGCGTCCCCCAAACGGCACCGTGTTTATTGTGTGCTTATGTTTTGCTATCAATAATTCTGTTGCCATCCGACAACGTGAAATTATTTATGTACGCCATGTAATTGTTCGTGGACCTCATCTGCGACAAAGGAGCCCGCTCTGTGACGACGGACTGGAGTTTTGGCGATGCCTTGTCAACGTGCGAACCTCGCGACCACGCTGCCATGCGCGCATACGGCTCGAGGCGCGGGTGCTGCGAACGAGCTGAGGTGGGGGAGGCTCTGTTGTAGTTGTGCGTCGTGTGGAGCCCTCCCGTGCAAAGAGTCGAGGGATTAACTATCCGGCTTGTAACCCCGTTCTTTTCCGATACCTCTGCCTAGCGGGCAAGGGATCGAGTTGACCCCAGGCTATCCCACGCCGGCACGACGCTCTGAGATCGCTAAATCGACCGTGCATAGACAGTGAATACTGTTTGCGGGTTTCGTTACAGATAGGTATGGGTGGCGGGGGCGGGGGGTTAAAATAACCGGAGAGGGTATATGTGGAGGAGTTGGTTAGGGGTAAGAGCCACAGTAGTGCGCCCGTCCATTTCCAGAAATCGTCGTATTTTCAGAAACTGCGGGTGTGATGAATGCTATTTGGGTAGAAACTAGAAACCGCGGTGGAATACACAATATCTAGATGTACGGTAGGCTTCTGCCGCCGATGACTACGCGTTGACTCTGAGCATTACCGTATCGTTACGTTAGAGCTTGAACCATGTACCAAATTATGTGTTTTTGGAATCTGATTTGTGGGGAGCCGGTCGTGAGTCTCCTCTCCAAGGCTCCAAAACCTTATCTGGGGACGTTCGTACCTTTCAACCTTTATATCTCCCCTCCGTCCAAAGCAGACATTGCCCACGTATCCGTGCTTAATATGTATGTACCTGGTAGTGTTTACGCAGGGGCACCCACCGTCAACGTCGTACCACCCTGCCCCGAAAAGTGCACTTATAATTAAATATCAGCCTATAGTCATCGCCCTCGATGAAATTCATTCGAGAGCTGTTCTCAGTTTGTTTTGTCTTTTGTTTGTAAAGACGCAGCTGTAGGGGGTGAGAGTGACGGGAGAGACCAGTCGGCACCGGCACAGATGGCACTCCAGCAGACAAAGGGCCTGGCTATCGGTACTACTGGTGGTCGTATTGGGCGGGGATATGGGGTGGTCGTCGTGGTTCGTAAAGTGCATTGAACGTGCTAGAATCATTTCTGTTTGGTGTCGTTGGTAGTGATGCACCAGACTAGAAGAATGGGAATAACGAACGTGACAGGTACACGGCGGTAGTGGTCAAGATTCCAACTGCAAGAAGTTACTACGTTGGCGGTTGTTGTACTGCCATGGATGTGTTGTTGTCGTTCTCAGCCTGGTCATATACGGTAGTGCCAATGACAGATGTCCCACCAGCTGGATCGGAACAGGCGACAGGTGCTGCCAGCCGGCAGAGACCCCGAGCACACAACACACCAGCGACGACCGCGGGGACACAGGCACAACACTTCAGTTTGAAATGTAGTATCATCAGCCGCAGCGCACCGTAGCGGCACGGGCCACGTACCAGCACAATAACATCGGGATCGGTTTCAATGAGATACTGTAATCGGTTCCGCCGGTCTGAAAATATTACTGAAGCGATGCGCGTCACAGCGCAGAAACGTTGTGCAACTACTCCAACTCCCACAGCGGCACGAACACTCGCACGAACACTTGCACGACTATACTATAGCTTTGGGATCGAGTTCTACCTGCCGTCGGTTGTATGGGGGTTGCCCAATTAAAAACATGTCGCTTGTGCCCAGAAACACGCAAGGCGGCTACGACAAAATAATGACAGATTGATGGGAGATCTCTGTATCACGAAGTCTACCAGGAGGAGGGGTTCGTGATCCCCGACAAGCATTTCCGCAACAACAGCATTTCCGGATTACCTTATACAGCGCCTGCGATATACGCCTGCCTGCGGTCGGTTAAATGTCGGTCGTCCAATGAAATGAATGTAGCTTGGGCCGCGAAACACGCACGAAGTTTACCACAGAGTAAACGACAGATCAGGTTGACAAGAGGTCTCTGGCGGGATTTTCATCATCTAAATGTCACAGTTTCGCCATGGGAATCTTTCAACAAAATGTAATCGTGTCGCAATCGATAGTTTTTTCCTGTTTTTTTGTGCTGCAGCTGGGGGGAAAATTACGGCTGAAAATATACAAAGATACAGTGAACACGCACATTACACGTGACAATGATACGAGAATGTAGTCCGTGTCACTCTTTTGAAAAATCGTGCATTATCCCAAAATGCGTCCGGGGGTAAGGTCCGGACACTCGTTGTGGTGGTATCGGCGAATGAATGAACACCGGCAAGAGTAGCACAGGTGGGGTATATCATTTTGCTCAACCGGGAGGAGTGTGAACAGAGGTGGGGAGGAGACCCCAGCTCAGTACCAAAACACAGAGTGTGTTCTTCTTATGTACTGCTGAACTACGACAGTTACAAAGAAAGTGACAGACGAATAGACTGAAGATGTCTGAAGATGTCACAGAGGATGGCCAAAAGGCGGTGAAATCTAAGCTTCCCAATAAACAGTCAGTTCAAAAGTAATCGACAGACGAAGGGACTGAGTACGTATGCACCACACAGAGGATCACAAAATAAAAGTGGATTAAATTATCCCCAACAGGCAGGTCCACCGTGACAGAAAATCTCTGGCCCCTATGCGGTTTGAGTCGGCGCCCCCGGTCGCTCGGTAGGTGGTCCGCGCGCCTATCAAGATAAAATTTCGTGGTTTCAAGTCTCACCGAGTGCATGTTCGTAGGGACGTTTTCCTGCAAAAGAAACTGATTAGCGGAAAGTGCGAGAGCGTGAGTTAGCTACATTCGACGAAAATCGACGAGCAGTGGGAATGCTGAACCCTATGCGCGACAAAAAATAAAGGCACGTACTACCGGGGGAGGGAAGGGACGACACCTGTGACCACGGCTTGTCCAGAAGACCGCTGAGGGTAAAACCTCCTACGAGTCAGGCTGGAAAGTAAACGTGGTGATTAAAAACAATATATATATATATACAATACCAGGTACCGAAAAAACATGTCGTGCCGTCTTATTTTAATTACCTAGTGCTGTGGAGACCATTTCGCAAACTCAACGTGGTATATATACTCTTTCTTATGGTGTTGGTACAACAGCAGTATGGTATCCAAAACTCAACGTGGTATATATAATCTTTCTTATGGTGTTGGTACAACAGCAGCATGGTATCCATACTCGTTGGTGCTCGAGTGCTCTGCGCGGGGCATGCACTTCTTGTGTCCTCGTATGGCTTTGCGGTCACAGAGGTGACGACGCTCTGCCGCCGCGCGCTTGCTCCTCCTGCTCTGTTGCCCCGAGGGCATGCTCGTTTGTCCTTGTGGGGTTTTTGTACGCCAGTATGCTGGTAAAGGAGCTGACGCTCTGCCATCGCTCGTCGCGCGCTCGCATCCTCTGGTGTACTCGTGGTGTTGGTACAACAATAGGATACATATATATACTCGCTCGCTCCTCCTCGCGTGCTCTTGCGTACTTGTGGTGTTGATACAGTCTATACTCGCTCCTGATTTTTGTCGCCCTGAAGGCATAGTCTTGGCCACTTGACGCTCTTCCCCCGCTCGTCGCGCGCTCGCATGCTCTTGTGTACTTGTGGTGGTGGTACGGCAGTGTGGTATCTATACTCGCTCCTCCTCGCGTGCTCTTGCGTACTTGTGGTGTTGATACAGTCTATACTCGTTCCTGCTTTTGTCGCCCTGAAGGCATAGTCTTGGCCACTTGACGCTCTTCCACCGCTCGTCGCGCGTTCGCATGCTCTTGTGTACTTGTGGTGGTGGTACGGCAGTGTGGTATCTATACTCGCTGCTCCTCGGTCGTCCCAAAGGCATGCTCTTCCGCACTAGTAATGTGTGTTGGTACAGCAGTATGATGGTACTTATATTCGTTCAGTCCTCCTATGGTTGAGCCCCTCGGGTGGTGTTGGTACTGTATGGGTATTGTGTGGTACGTGGTACGGTATGGTGTGGCATGGTGTGCGGTGTGCCACGGTATGTGATATCGTATGCTGGTATGGAATGACGGTACGGTTTGGTATGCTATATAGAAAAATCACGGTATGTGATAGGGTATGTTGGTGGTATGGTACGATGGTACGGTGTGGTGGATATATTGTATGGCTAAATATTGTCTGGTTGTATGGTATGTTTCAGCACATAAGGTCCGTAGGAGTCAAACACGTCGTATCAACACCATTTACTACGACCTGATATATCGATGATTATAGACCACTCGTATAGGTTCGATAATATAATGGATGCGGACAGACAGGAAGACAGACACACAGGCAGGTTGTCAATTTCCAAACTAGAATCTCAGTTTTACAAACTGAGATTAATATATACCCATGATTCGAGACGATTGGCATTATTGTAGCTGAAGGGGGGCAGCCTTTGTAACTGCAGCACACGGTGCCCACCCGTCCGCGGCCTGGAAACGTACTGCAATGCTCTCACTGGCGTCGATATATTCGGCATACGAATCTATTCTGCACCGACTGGGGTCGAAAAAGGAGATCATCACGGTAGAAGGGTCCAAGATAAGCATCCGTCAGGTACATGGAGAGCAATAACCCTCGGTAGGAGATTACTCCGGGAAATTTTGCGCTCAGCGTCGCTGCCAACGCCGTGGTGGCCGCTATGCTCTCACCACCAGGTAGCATGTGGACGCGCAACTCCAGCAGCGCATCGCTGGAGATGCTCGGGAGCTGTCACTTCACGTTTTGTCGGTATGGACCCTCCAACCGGTACTACAACTACGCGGAAATGCCACAGGACACGTGCAGGTGGTAAACAACAAGGACGTTACTCCAGGCTCCTGTAGCTTTGTTTCGGGGAAACGTGGGACTTGTACACTTAGTTCTAGCACAGCGTATTTCTGCCTTCCCGAGAATCTCACCCTGCCTTGTGGTTTGCTCGTTTTCTTGGTAGGTGTCGGGTACTGCCGGAATGCGGCATCAACACGTCGTGGCCTGTCTGGAGTTTTGGAAACACAGGCTGGTCTCTTCCCCGCTCCCTCTGTCACTCAACCCACGCGCCAGCTGTTGGAACGTTTTCGAATCCGAGATCGGGGGCTTCAACCCGAACGAAGTATTTGATAATGCCCCTCAAAATAAAATCTCAAATACTTGGGTGTACCGAAAAACATTTCAAGGAAACAACTACAGTACAGTATGCATTACTTGGAAAGTATCGAAGTACATACCTGGTACGCAGTACGAGAGAAACGCAGTGGGGACAAGGCATGATAAGCTCGAGACACATACCGAAGCTAGAACATCTGCTTCACGCAAGAAGGGATTCGCCTCGAGACGGACCTTGCAGCAGATGACAAGGAAGGGAAGCGTTTCGTATTAATTAAACATGGATCGCATGGTATCGTGAGTTATCGCATGGGATCCCAACGAATACCCCCGTAGGAAAAACAAAGTGCGTTCTACCCGTGGTACTTCGTCTGCATTTTTCCGCCGCTCGTGTTTCGTTGTAACGAAACGCTCCGAGATTGACAGCAAGAAAACAATGGTTCCGACGCAATACATCAGCTGAATCACCCACCTGACACCACACAGCGGGATCGGGGGCTACAAGCCCCTTCCTTCTCTCCTAGTTTGTTTTTTTATCTCGGATGCAAGCACAAGTACCTTGGGTAACGCGAATGCCCCCGTCGGAGCAAGAACGGTATCGGTTGTCCAACTCACTCGCACGATCGTTCTAGTGCTACAGTGCAAACTTGTCGAGTAACTATTGCACCGCCGGGCGCCCCCCGTGGAGCCGGAACACCGCCGCTGTGAGAGCGAACCGACAAACAGACTCTGTTTCTGTCACATGGTTCGGCGGCAGTTCGGCCTGTTTATATAGCACGGCATGAACGCCAAGAGCGCGAGAAATGGTCTCGGTCTTGTCGTTGGTCTGCCTACTCGGCAAACACGTCAGACGTCGGCAGAGCCACTTCGTTACACCATTGCACTGATTATATGGCGACCCAAACCCAACACTAACGTACACCGAAAGGGATAACTAGGCTACATCCGCACGGATACCCCACAACCGCAGTGTCGCATGATGGCCCCCTCGCTTGTCGAGAACCACGACCCGCTAAAATAGCACATGTTTCACTGGTCAACTACTACTACAACAATAGTCGTACGTGGCTGAACAGTCGAAGCAGAAACGACGTGCAATACACAGACACTACACACCAGCACGCTTCGTGTGCCCTCGCTCCCTCTTTCGAGGACCAGGGTCTGCCAATCTCATCGAGATCCACAAGTCATTTATTTTGCTGATCGTAGAGCTAAAACCGAATAAAATAATACATGTACGCTAGCACTCGCGCGCGCGCTACGCTACACGTTGGTCTTTCTCGAAGACCTACCCTTTCCCTCTTATTATGGAGAGCCACACATTATTATTGGCGAATCCTCGAGAGAAACGCTCAGAGTGAGCCACGACGGACATGCCGCGATATCATCAACGCATGAAGGCCTGCTCTCTGATCCAAAGTCAGGGCTCGCGTATCGGGACGAAACGCAACACAGTGGTTTGCCGGGCCGGGCTTCCTCCCTCGATGGGCCTGGCCGGCTTGACTTATCGAGAGTCATCGCTTGGCCGACCAACATTCAAATCTACGGACCAGCTGTGAGCCTCGAACGGCACTATTTCGTACATCTGCACACTGCGCAAGAACTGACGCCACACTGCCACAGCAGCAGCGACGTGTCACGGCCAAGCCCCCTTAGTGAGAGTCGAGGCCGGCTTGATTCACGACGCAAGCCTGCGATTGGGGGGCAGCTTGCATGTTTCGGAGGATCCTCACCGAAGAAAGTGTTTTTTTCAAACGAAAAGCTTCTCAATAGTAGTACATTACTTGGAGTATCACGAATACTATATCAGTACAACTACTATTAATAGCAGCACCCGCACGGTACCTCCTACCCTTGTTCCCACGCCTCTCTAACACCCCTTCCGCGAGGCCAACTTCTCAACGTGAAGGTCGAACAAAAAAAAACAACTGTTACAGCACCGATACCGGGAACAACTACTGTAAAGGTCAATGACGTGGCGACGACTTTTTTCCTATTGCAATGTTTCGTCCGTGCTGATCTCGAAGACGGCCAGGGTGTTGCTATCTTCGTAGGCGGCGACGAGCAACGCCTTTCCGGAGGGGGAGTATTCGGCGGGGATGATGACTCCCGACTCAGGGGCGATGTCGTCCGCGTGAGAGTTCGTGTACGACTGAAAACAAAAAACAAAAAACACAGCAAGATGGTCGGTTTTTCGTTTCGCGCGCGTGTTCAGAAGAGAGATGCAACGAAACGGAACGCAACAAAACGGAATCAAAGGCACAGAAAACGGAACGAAGTGAAACGTAATCAAAGGCAAAGGAAGCGGAACGAGATGAAACGGGGGAACGAAGCGAAACGCAATTGAAACCGAAACGAAGGAAACAAAACGACGGAGCGGAAAGGAAGAAAAACGAAACAAAAAACGAAAAATGTGAGTGATTTATGCACAAGAAGGAAGGGAGTTGTACAGGGTAATATGGGGGTGAGGTCACTCGACGTCGTGAGGCAAACACAGAGGGGAAACCAAAAGCACGACTACAGACCGATGCGTGGTGTAAGAGAACGATAGACAAAATGCACGGATGATATTGAAGTTTGTTCTGTTTGCGTGCGTTGCTGCTACTGCTGCCATGGTAGCAGAGGTGACTCAGTCTGACGCCCACATCAGAACCAATTTCTTAGATGTTAGGCAGGCGATCCCACGATAAAAAAATGCAGCCCCCGTCCCCCCCTCTCCTTCTCAATCCCCTTCCCCGCCACCGCCGGCCCCAGGACAATAATTGGGCGCATGTATAAGAGTCACCTGGAATACCGGCGTTTTAGCGTCGGTGACATCCCAGCACATCCACCCCCCGGTTTTTTCGAGTGCTACGAAGACGTATATCCTGCGAAGATAAAACGAGGGAGAGTATTTAGGGAGGCGGCACGCACTACCTAATCACGGAGGTTTTGTGACGGCGGCTGGTCTCGCACGGGGGAAGCAGCGAGAGAGCAGCGATCGCACCTAGTGACCCTGACCCAATCAGGACCTAACATGTATTTCCATGCTGACTTTAGGCAGACAAAACTAGCCGCGACGCGAAAGAAGACGGGCCGGGTGAGGCTTACCATGCCCCGTAGGCTGATCGGCGAAATTACTAGTCGCGTGGACAAGCGTGGTGATGATGGTTTAGCCCATGAGGCGTGGGGGAGCCCGATGAAAACACGTGCCATGATGACGTCGCGGCGACCTGCCTGCACCGTTTAGGCTACTACGCCGATGAAGAAGCTGGCCGGTAGCAATAAAGCGCGAAATATCTGTTGTATAGCAACATCTTCCTGCGAAACAACGAACCCTCAGTGAAATATACGTTTACAGTAACGTCTCCGTGCAGCGTTTAAGCAGCACAGTCGACGGATGTGCCGTCCGGTAGCGACAAAACTCTATGGCGACCAACGACTATATCTAAGGCCAAAATATCCGTTCACAACACAACGACACCCACGACAAAACCGATGAGCGGACGGTCGGGCTGTCGGCGGGTTTGCATGTATGTGGTAAACCAACCTTCCGTCGATCTCGGCTATTGCGAGTCCCTCCGGCTCGGCTCCCTTGTCGTCGCTACGCCCATCGAACGAATCCGCAACTGTGGAAGCGGTGTCGGTCAGGGGTTGGTTGGTGAAAACACAACAGTTGGATCGTTTTGTTGGTCGCGCTGGCCTGGCGTGGGGTTAGGTCCTGAAATTCTGCAGACCGTTTCCACCTCGGACGGGTCATTGATTCCTCTGTTGTACTGCATACTCTATTAACAAATGTATGTGTTCCGGATAATATGTATTATTTTTTCCGACGCGTGTTATACCTGGTGTACGATAGAGGTAGCGTATTTCCGCTACAATGGCGTCTGAATGACGGGGCTCCTTAACTCAAAATCGTCGCAACAACATCAACCTTCTTTCGGAAAATGACGCTTTTGTATACCTGCGCCATGGGACTATCCATCGGGATGCAATTTCGAGTTTTGCTGAAGTCAGTTTTCGAGTGGCTTACGTTTAGCATGGAGCTCCTCAAGTGAGGAGCCTCAGAAAAAGTATGATGAACCTCCATCGTAGAACACGCCTCATCTGTACGATCCAGCTCATATTGCGAGGGGGGAGCTGTATCCTCCGCGTGATCTACTAAGCATGTTTCATGCGTTGGATATTATGTGCGCACTGTAGATCGTGCGCGACACCAACCTCATACCGGCAGGCCGGGGTCTGGATGATCTGCAGATTGATTGTGATCCGTTCGACGTGTTGCCTCGACAGGATATTGTTTTTTTTTGTGCGTAGTGTCTCGGTATCGCCTTGTGCTGCCAACCAGGAAAGCCCCGATCAAATGAACGCACCGCCTTTCCTGTAGACATGATCACGTCATCTTTCGGTGCGTATCTCTCTGCTATATGCTTTAGGTGTAACACCTAGTTATTCTCAGGCCTTGCTCGAGGGCCACTACTGTTTAGGCGTGGGTATCACTTTTTCAGCCTTGTGAGGCAATCTTTTGGACTGACGGGAACTCCTTAAAGGCACTGATGGAGTACCCGATAGGCGTGCCCTGTATTGCTCGTTACTGCTGTAGCGCAACCAACGCCACTGGGGTTGCTCCTCGAGTTAGTTTAGCCTACATATTTTCTCAAACGCCAGGTTCTTTGGGTGAGGTGCAGGTGCTCCTCAAGTGAAGACCCACGGAAACAAACACCCAGTGCTGTCCCCGTCGCAGCACCCCGTCTATTCCCCATCCAACTGCAGGCGTGGAGAAACAAATCGCAAGCCAAGGCCACTGCCTCTGCACAATCCTATGTGCTATCTAGGTATCTCTCGAATACCGCAAGCAGTGTTGACGTCACACTGGGAGGGGTGAAACGGCAAGGGTGTACACGGGTGCTCAAGTCGAACGTTGCGTTTTTCGGAAGGCTCTCGA
This sequence comes from Nereocystis luetkeana, assembly GCA_031213475.1. Lineage (NCBI taxonomy): Eukaryota > Phaeophyceae > Laminariales > Laminariaceae > Nereocystis > Nereocystis luetkeana. Next base: position 2,706,502 of record JARUPZ010000020.1, read on the forward strand.
TTTGCCAGCTATATTTTTCCCAGAACACCTTAATCCTGTTAGGTATCGGTAGCCTTGCCGTGCAGGAAGCATCGGGCGCCGAAGAAAGGTCGCACATCCCTTATTTCGACTGAACGCTCTTTGCGATAGCAATGTCCAACCACACACATCGGGTTCACCCCGATCGGCAGTTTAAAAGTTACAATGGCTAAGACAATGGTAGAAGAACTCCGTCCGTAACAGTCAGTGACGCGAGTGAAGAATGTGTGCGCTGCAAGGCGGAACCCCAGCAATGGCACGCCTGTTTGCTGGCGGCTAGAATGAATCGCGACGACCTGTTCTGGCTCGGACGGGGTGACGCTATTGCCCGTCGCTGATTTTTGCTGCGCACAAACATACGTATACGAAATTCTCAGCAACCAAACTACCGTGCCGCTCGGCTGCAGGTTCCCATGAAGATTATTCACCAACATCGCATCGCAAGCCTAAATGTTTGGCTAATAATCTCACTCAAAAATAGAAACAGGTATTGTAGGGGCACTCGCAAATGTTTTTCACGACTACCCACAAGTAACAGAGGCCCAAAATAAATCGCCGAAAACAACCGTCGCAGAGCAGGCCTAAAAAAATATGCGATATGAGAGGGGTTCACAAGTCACAGACGAGCCTCGCGACAAAACAATCTAAAATGGTACGGTAGGGATGCACCTCACACTTTCCGCGGATTCCCTCATTTTGACCGTAATGAGCTCTATACTATAACAAAGTCACCTAAAAAAATGATATTTATTGAGGAAAAAAAGCTAAAAACGCCTCCCGATGAGCAATCCTGTAGACTATTAGTACGTATTTATTTGGTATACATACTTACCTGGTACATACTTATCACGACGAATGTGGCACTACACTGTTTTTAGCAGCGTCCGAACGATGTTGGCTTCACCCATTTAGGACCCCAGTCCCGTTTTGGGGACAAACTACGTACAATTTGAGTGTTTCGTCCCCACACATGGGACTGCGGTTCGATAAGAAGGTTAAGGAGCCCGGTAACTCGAAAAAAATGTTTTTCGGCCAAGACGTGCTGCCCCTATCTTGGCACGCCTCTCCTGTAGCTGTTGCTAACTATACGGTAGTTAGTCCTGAAGACGGGGCCGAGCGATGCCACGGTACGGGGGGCGGCGTATTTTCTGGGTCTCACCCGAAACAAAAGTGGGCGTCGAAGATGTGTTGCTCGTCCAACCCGACCAACATGTCCATGCGCCACAGGCAGGACTAAACATCAGTGTCGGATATCGCATCGAGAAAGTATCTCGCCAGTCAGAAGTCGGTCGCTTGGGGGTTTCGATCGGTCTCATCTAGTGCAGCCCCTACGGCACCACGAGTCGCCCGCTGTACGACGGTTCCATGCCAAGGCGAGGCGAGAGGCTTCGGCATGTGCTATCTATGTCGTGTCGAAACGCCAACCTCGTCCAAGCATTTCGTCGTAGAGCCTCACGCGTGTGGGTCGTGTACTGCCACCGTTGGTATCGTTAACCCGTCGGCCGTGCGTCGGCCCTCCCTTGGTTTGCGCTTTTCAAGGCGCACACAACCTTGTGCTGCGCGCTTCGAGCACTACACCGACATGACCATTCACATTACGTTCTTATTCCGTTCTCTGCTGCTGCTCACCTCCCTGGGAGTTGAAGATGTCGCTGAAGCCATTTTTCGGGTCGGCGATAAACGTCTCGATCATGTCCCCGCTGTCCCACACCAGCTCCCCCGTCTTACCGTCGAAGATGGAGATAGACCTGAACCACTCGACGAAACATCCAGATGAATACCGAGCGGAAGAGGCGGGATAAAACAGGCGGCGTCCAGACACGGGCCGACCCGATAGGGGTGTGGGCTCATCCCACGGTACGGGTTGCGCCCTTCTGCCTTCTGAGGCAATTATTCCTGACCGGCGGGGCTCCCCATAGTGAGCAACTACCGCGAGGTAGTATTCAGCTTGATGTTATACCTATAAGCTTACGTTTGTCAGAGGACTATTAAATAGGAAATACACATATTTAGTCGGTATAAAACAAATACGGCACCAACTCGTACGGTGGGATGTATCTGCGGTGCGTTTGAGGCTCTTCGAGGCCTCCTACCATAATGGGGGTAAGGTGACGCTTTCAGGCCGAAATATTTATGACAGGCCGTGCTTCTCAGCCCAATACCGTTCGAATACCATTAAGTAACGGAAACGAAGAATAGTTGTGATATGTGTATTCCCTATATATGATACCTACAGATTCTGATATATGATTCATCCTCGAGTTGCACATCCTTCTCTGCTTTTTCTCAAAATTATGCCATTCCGGTCGGTGTGCACACAAAACCCCTCGTAAAGGAGGAATATGAACCTTGAAAACAGACTATTGCGGGGGAATATATTACGGGGGACCATATTAAATAGGACCTACGGTACTCACAAAATATGTATATTTGTTCCTACTCACTATGGTCCCCCGTACTAGGTACTATGTAAACCCTGTACCCCGCCGTAGGACCCTTCCGTTTGCTTGTGAAACTCCCAACCCCCGGTCAATGAGGCATGCCACGGTAAGCGTGCGCCTTACCGTTTTTTTTAGGGATCCCCTCATTTGACCTTGAGGACCTCTACACCGTTTGAAAATCACCCAAAAAGTGATTTGTTAAAAATATAGAAGTGAAGCTCGATTAGCAACCCCGCAGGCTATGCCAGTAGGTGTACATACATATGGGAATACAATATTAAGAGCAGCCTAGACAATTTTATTGGGCTAAGGAGCCCAGGAGGGTCAGAAAATGATTTGGCCCTACAATAATTGAGGTGGTAGGGGGGGGCACCTTTCTGCCGTCTAGGGCAAATATTGTCTGACCAGTTAAGCGCCTCGAGTGAGCAGCTAGTGGTACACCAGTTGGTTTGATACGTATACTTGTATGCTTGTTGTAGGACTATTAAATAGCGCATACATGAGGCGTCCTGGGATGGTAGAAGTGTCACATAATGAGTCACCCCACGGTAGGGGTTGCCCGCTTCGGGCCAAAGGTTCCTGACTAATTGAGTTCCTTAAGTCAGGAACTACCAGTCAGGATGAAAAAGTTACGCGTACATTCGTTTTAGAACTAGCGCAGACAAGTGCCGGTCGGGTGGCACGACCGAATTTCTTCCAGGTATTGCATCGGGTGATATATTGAGCTCCTACTGCGAGGGGCCCAGGAACGTCTGGTGCACCCCTACTTTGGGGTGGTGGAAGTATCACATTTATTTGGGGAAAAAACGTTTTGAGCGACCACGCCGTCCTTTCTGGGCGCCAGATGAAGGACGATCGCGCAACTTGTGCTCGTCTTTGCTGGGCAGAATGCACACGTAAACGTGCGAGATGCGTGTAGCATCAGTCGCCTTGATGTGTTTGGACCGGATGAATTCCGCATTACGCCCACATGAGAGCCTCAGAAAATTCAGGGTTAACCTCTATCGTAGAGCGCCTGACAATGTTGGGGTCGGGGTTACGGTCGGGGTCAGCTTTACCATCTCGTACACGAGGCGTTCTACGATAGAGGTTCACCCTAATTTTTCTGAGGCTCCTCACTTGAGGAGCTCCCTGTACCTCACCCGGAAACTGATTTCACAACAACCAAATTTCATCGCGGCGAGTGATCCCATGGCCCGAGTCTACAAAACACTTTTTTCGAAATCAAGATTGGGGTGAAGGAACCCTGATTTTCAAAAAAACAAATAGCGGAAATGTGCTACCTCTATCGTAGAACGGGTCACACGGTAGTAGTGACCCTCTGAACCATTTTCTGAAACAACAAGTGGAAAGCAACCCCCATTTTAGGCTCAATTGTTTTATGAACCGGTTGACCTCCTCCAGTGAGCCACTGGCGCGTTCTACGTTAGAGGTATGCACCCTTTTTTTTCCGAGGCTGCTCACATGAGGAGCTCCATGCCTCTACCCAAAAAACAGACTTCAGCAAAACCCAAATTGCATCCCGATGAAGAAATTCCATTGCCCGAGTATACGGTTAAGTCGTTTTTCGAAAGAAGATTGGCATTCGGACGAGTTTTGGGTTAAGGAGCCCCGTCATTCAGAAAACATTATAGCGGGTGCTGCCTCTATCGCAAAACACGTCCACTCGTAGTACACCGGTTATCACTACGACCGTAAATTATCACGAGCGTGTTTGGTTTACGACTACACTGTAGTCCGTACAGTTGTTGGTCGGGTTTCGTGAACAAACTTCGTTCGTCGACGTCAAGTTTCGGGTGAAACTTATCGAGCTAGCTCTTCATGCGCGAGGAGCAAGAAAACCGAGGGGCGCCGGCCCCTACCTACAGCATGCGACCATTGCTCGGTGCGACCTGCGGTGTTCTGAGGTTCATCGCTTAGGGGAACTCCAAGCCTGTTCAAAACTGATTTTGATAGACATTTCTGGTCTTGAATTATTTTCCTACAGCATTATTTGACGCTGCCAGCGATCATTCAATGCCAGTATTGGATTGGATGGGGCCTCCCGCTCAGGAGTAGGCCGGGCCTCGCCCGCGATAAACCCCGCGGCGAGTGCGCTCTCAGCTCGGCGCCCATCCCTGGGATTGAAATGACCGTGTTGAAAACAAATACTATTACGGGGGACCATACTTAACAGGACCAAATATTGTAAGGAAATGTGGTTGAATATATAGGTTTTAATGCAAACCATGGGTCCTATTAACTATGGTCCCACGTAGTAGCTAGCCTGTAGGGTGGGTGGGAAGGTCTGCATATTTCCGGTGCCTATCGCCCTGGTCTCGCAGGGTAGGCTAGGCTTTGACAGACGGGTCGCTTCGTGCGTTCTAACTCTGAGTACATCCAACAAAGCCTGGATTCTTATCGTTGCACCAAAGATTGGTTTCTTCGATTGGGTCACGATTGTACTACAGAATTCGCTCACGCTGACAACGATAGTTCAATATAAGTATTGGATAGGACGAGGCTTTCTGCCCCGGTCGGTGGTCTTACCCGAGCTTTCGATAGTGTTTCTATGTTCGTGATTAGCCACCTACCGGGCACTGTGTTGTCCAACCCAAACTTGCTCCGCACTCGTAAAGTTTAGCCGTGTGTGGGCGCGCAAGCAGAGAAAAACTATGAACAGCTCGCGACGAACCATCCCATGGCGTACATATTGGTACGTGCGAACAAATAAGTTTTTTCAAACAATACAAACGTGATAGTAAATGCCTAGGCTGGATGGAAATACAAGGACCGCTTCGTCTTGATGCTACTGTCCGTACGATTCTTGTGCGTTTCACCCGCAGATATGTATATACTGGGTAGTTCGTCGGTCGTGACGCGGGCACGGCTCCGTGGGTCAGAAATAACCAACATCGACCCGAACGTCCTACCGTACGTCCGATCACACTAAACGTCTGAACGTGCAATCCGATGGCCATCGTAGGCACCCAACGAACAGCATCGCACGTAAAACAGGAACGGTGCCGGAACGATTTCGGGTAGAGTCAGTTCCTCGGTTGACCATTGTGGGGCTGAGTTTGGGAACACAGTCCTGTTCTTGGGAACAAGCTACTCATAACTCGAGTGGTTTGTTCCCAGAACGGGACCGCAGTCCTAACAGGGTTAGGGAGCTCCGACAGTCAGAAATGTTTCGCCGAAACCGGTACTACCCCTGTAGTACGAGTACTAGCTCCGGCGTCGTTCTCGCGAAAATGAGAAGGAGGCATGTGTGTCTTTAGACGGTTCGACAAGCTCTCTCCGCGCATTTATACTCCTGCCCTCCCGAAACGGGCTCCCCGCTGTGCAGGTGCGCATGTATTTTTTGTGCCGGCAACGGCGTGGAGGTGTTGTCGGGGGGTGTACTTTTTGTGGGCGTATTGCCGACCGTACCTGCCACCGAACGTGTAGAGGTCGTTGATGTCTCCTGCGTAGGGTGCCCGGTTCGTCACCTGCGCGAGAGGCCATACGGATGCAAAAGAAAACACGGACGAAAGCATGCACCGCATACACGCGTCTAAGATCTTGCCGCTGTTGTCGTAGAGCTCTCGACGCATTCTACGGTAGTAGAGGTATCACATTTCCGCTATTTGTTTTCAGAACGATGAAAAAGCTACTTAAATCGAAATCTTCGGAATGTCAATCTTGTTTCGAAAAATGATGTTTTTCTAGACTCGGGGCCATCGGATTACTCATCGGGATGCGATTCGATTTTTGTTGAAAGTCAGTTTTCGCGTGAGGTATGGAGCTCCTTGATTGGGGAGCCTGAGAAGATTTAGGGTGAACCATTGCCGTAGAACGCCTCTCTCGCACATCAAAAAGTAAGTATACACGCTCTTTGTGTTTGGTTGGTCTCACAAAACGAAACGGCTGACACAAATCGTAGCGCACGACATGTGCACACACCAGCGCCCGCCAAGCATAGGCTTCAGGAGCGGGGCGGAGGTTGGGGCGGCAGCTCTACCCGGCGGAAAAAGACTCACGAGAAACGGACCATCCGCTTGGAGCGGGGGAGGCAGCTCTATCTAGAGTTGGAGGCAAGAGTACTAAAAACAGAGTTTTGTTGCCTCAGGCCGTCCATCGCCATACTCTGCCCCACTGGTGGTAGCGAGCGAGAAATACGTTTTGAGGCGGTTCTACGATAGAGGTTCGCCCCATTTTTTCTGGGGCTCCTCACCTCAGCCAAAATCAATTTGCGTCGCAGCGAATAATTCCATGGCCCGAGTCTACAAAACTTTTTTTTCCCGAAATCAAGATGGGCATTCCGACGATTTGGGTTCTCAAGGAACCCCTTCTTTCAGAAACAAAAAAACGGAAATGTGCTACGTTTTTCGTAGAACGGGTCTTTTTTGACCGGCACAGCATCATGTCAAATGAGGCGCTGCCCAACATTGTTGGAGTCCTGATGAGGCGTTACCGCGTCACTTGTAGCGCTCTGAGTTCATGGGATTATCTGTATTGGTTTTAATCTTTCGACGAGTCAGGTGGTGGAGGGATGTAGGTAGCTCCCATACTACAATCAACAGTAAGGAGCCTCAGACAAATTAGGAGCGCCCCCTGAAGGGCAAGCACGCGTCGTGACGGTGCCCCCCAAGGCCCCACTGAGTCTGGCCCCCATCGGAAGGGGGGACCACCTACACTTGTCTGAAGGCCACAAATTAGTCTCTCAAGTTCACACGAACGTAAGGCCTCCACAAGTTCATTGCCACCGTGAACCACGAATCACAAGTAGCGCAACGCCGTCCGTCGATATTGCCGCCGCAGTAGAATCGTGGGCCCTTGAAAGGCGGCCTTACACTGTCCCACGGTGAGGGTGGCCATAAACAGGAGGCTTAGAGCCGCGCTACGGTAAGAGAAACACTTTCGAGCCCTGGTTGAAGGGGATTCCTCAAGCCCTTAGGGACCCCGAGATAGCGACCGGACACAATGATGATGAGCTTGGTGCCACTGACCATGTATGGGCACACAGGGTGAGGACCCTTAAGTAAGTACGGGCGGGATCATGCTGCGCGCCGTGCTGGGAAACTCCTGTCAATGTAACTCGGACACCCTCAATCTGTATCGCCCTTCCCAATCACTTCATCACCCCCCCCCCCCCCCCCAATCACGCCGTAGCCGCCGCTGTAACCGCCATTCCTTCTCGTCGATTTTCTTTCCTCTAACGTCACAAGCGGGTTAACGGCCCCGAGGAAAAACCCACTATCACGGGGGACCACTGTTGATAGGACAAAATATTGCTAGTAAAAATGGTTAAATATATAGGTTTTTATGTATGCCATAGGTCTTATTAACTATGGTCCCTAGTAATAGTAAACTACTACCCACCGATCAATTGTCGAGGCATTCTACGATAGAGGTTCAACCTGAACTTTCTGAGGGTTCCAAATCCCCCCGAGGCAAAATGGAGGATTCATCGGGGGCAAGCACATGAACACGACTCACATGCTATTGTACAAGCATCTCATGCATCCCGGTAAAGACGCCGTGTTCGCTCAAAGATTGTTTTTTCCCCGTGTGTGATATGTCTATCGTTTAACGCCTCTTTCGTGTGTTTTTTTTGCTAGTTTCGAGACGCTCTACGATAAAGGTTACCTCTACTATTTCAGGGGCTCTTCGTTCCAGGAGCTTCATACCTCATCCGAAAGCTAACTTCAGCAAAACTCACAGTGCATCTCGATGAATAATCCCATTGCCCGAGTATAGTAAGATCTTTTTTTTTTTCGAAATTGGATTTAGGCATTGCGACGATTTTGGGTTAAGGAGCCCCGTCATTCAGATAAACCATTAGTGGAAATGTGACAACTCTATCGTGAAACGCGTCGTTCGTTGTTTGTGGGTGGGCGGTTGCCTATGGTTCACGTCGAAAGGTCGAATTTTGGGCCAGGGGTAGCAGGGCCCCTCTCCCCTTAAAGGAGCCCCAGAGAAGAACCGGGTACTGCTCTACCCTCCGCTTTTACAATTACATGGCTTTTTTAAGGCTCAACACATGTCCGGTTTGTTGGACTTCTCAAAGGAAGAGCTGCACAAATATCGTAGGGTGTTTGTGCGAAGAATGCTGTCACGAGGAGCTCGGCACTGTCCAGGCCAGTCAGCAGCGTTTATACTGCGGTCAAAACCGGTCAGTGTACTGGAATTGCAGAAGTGTACGGTCTCTCCTTTTTCCTATCTCTAGCCTCAGCGCATTTGATGGGTTTCCGTACTATAACACGGCGCGTCTTCTTTGGCGTACGCAATACACAATACTTCTGGCGAATATGCTGCTCAGGTCAATCAGTAATTCACTACCGTCGGTACATGGTGCGCCAGTGCCCAGCCCTAGCTATAACCCCGTCGCCCGCGCCGTTGGTTTGCCCACCTTCAGGCGGCCGAGGTTGGCATCATCGTATGGCGGCACAGTCACATCCAGCCCGAGGTCCTCAGCCAAGTCCTCGACACGGACTTCGTCGGTGTAGAAACTCGAGTCGTCCTTGTCCCCGTATTCGCGCGCGTCACCCTCGTTCGCCGTAAGGAAGTCTTTAGACAATCGTTACGGGAGGGTGGGGGGCGGCGGGGGGGGGGGGGGGGTTCGAGAGCGGCGGGAGCGCTAGACTATTACGGGGGACCATAGTTAACAGGACCTATGGTAAACATAAAAACCTATATATTTCACCATTTTTACTAACAATATTTGGTCCTATTAACTATGCCCCCCCGTAATAGTTAATTTTTATTGCCAGCATGAAACCCGGTATTAAGAGCCCTACAGTCTGTAAGCACGCGTACTGTATTTCATTGTGTTTATCTCTCCTAGAGGAATCTCTATATACCAGGCATATAAAGGTAGAGGCGGGCGAGATTTACACGTGAGCAGCGGTAGATATAGGATTAAATATGGCTGAAACCGCCAATAAACTGCGTGGCGGCTCTCTTATTGTTGGAGGTTCGTCGTCAGCTGGTCAGTGCTGGTTAGAGCTGTCGCCCTTGCAAGTGCACGTCGTAGTGCATGCCGAACACCGACCCGACCCTTATGTAAGGTGTGACCCCGGGCGTGGAGAAACATGTGCTGCAAGAGTCCCTCCTTATGTGCGCGAGAGAAGTTAATGCTGCATGGTGTTAGCGCGATCAAGAACGCGGCTAGGCGTGCTCGAGGGGGGGGGGGGGGGGGTGGACTAGGAGGCGTGCTTGTGGTAGGGGCAAGTAAATGGTAGCATCTCCAACGTTTTCTAGGATCAGGGCGTGGAGGCGCTCCGTACCCTCTCCCCCCGGCAGCCTACTGTTTGAGGAAATATCGCTAACCAACCTTGACGATACACAATCGAAATCGCTTGCCAATTATAATTCGAAATACGCACCAGTAGCAATGGTTGAGGAATCCCTTCAGTAGGAAACGCTTGGTTTCGGGGGCATGACCGTCCTGGCTGACCGGGCGTCTTCATCAACAGAGACACTAATTTACCTAACAATCACCGTATTTTCATTCTTCTTTGTGTTTTACTGTTCGTTTTAGGTGTCAGTAAGATGCCTCTTTAACCCCTTCAGAACCGCTGTCCCGTTCGGGGGACAAACTAGTTAAAATGTGAGTGGTTTACCCCCAAAACGGGACTGCGGTTCTAAAGGGGTTAACACGGAATTCCCACCGTAGTACGGCTACTGGGGTAGACGGAGGGTGGTGGATAAGGCGTGCCAGGCTCAGAAGATCGTGTACATCCTAGTGAAGCGGTTGTAACGGGCAACTGAGAAAGGCACGCAAGAAGACGTACAATTTCAAGCAACGGCCACTACTTAGATGGATGGGAGGGAGGGATCTCCGCGCGTGTTCCCCCTTTCCAACTGCTTGGGGGCCGTGTCCCGTTGTAGGACCCTGCCAGTGCTGCCTGTAACCGACCGGCCCTATTGAACCGCAGAATAAACGCCCATCGAAAACCAAGAAACGCAAATTCTTCGCGCTTTGCTGTCTACTGACAATGCGCCTAGCGGCATGTACTCACAACGCGTCCCGCCCGTCATGAAGGTCGCGATGGCGTCGGGCATGTACATGCCCTTCACCGTCGGCCAGTCCTGGAGATTGATGCCGTCGTCCTTGTCCGACGCGTCGAATTTTGTGCCGTTTCCCCATTGCTTCACACGAAAAAGAAGCACGATTCGAAGGCTGTTAAGAGCCAGATCAAAGCCACCATGTTTTTTCCGAAGGGCCAATTGAAATAGTACGCCTGCTTTGTATCGTTTTGTGTCCCTGGAATCTCGTACAGGCACATATCGTCAAGGATGCCAATGGTTGAGAAGCAACCAAAGCCCCTCAGCAAGAGGCGAAAAGCGAACGCCAGCTTCGGAGCACAAACATATAGCGTCAATAATAGGAGCGCCAGAGCGGCCAAGGTTCTCCCGCCCTTTGATCGAAGTGCGGAGCGCTTCCACGTGCTGCTGCTGAAAAACCGATATGCCCGCCACCATCCAACACCAACACCACACTCGCCAGCCCACCAGCCATACTGCAACAGCAGTAGTAGTCGAGTATTGTGGATCGCGTTGGAATTCTTCTATTTCAGCCGCTTATAAACCACTCCACCGAGTGACCACCCTGAGTCTGCGCAGCCTCAAGCGTTGATGACATGCATGTACCGACGTGATGATGCATGTTTACTACCCTGTCCCAAGGAAACAACACGAATGCAAGTTTGTATTTAAGGAGAGAGCGACCCTTTATGCCGAGTTTGACCTATATGAGGTAGTACAATATAGTGTAGTGCTCCCGCCGTCGCTCCAGTCAGCTGGGTACGTCTGGGGTGTATCCCCGATGAACTTGCCATGCTCTTCTCCCATAACACACTGGAAGGACTCCTTCTATGTGCCATAGGGGCCGCGTACATCCCGCACCGTTCTTGGGACCGGTCTAGGCAGACCTATATCAGTTTGATCTCTGTATAGCTATTGCACCATTCTGGGGTGTAGTGTAGGACAAAAAAGAGCGCATTCATAATCCTCGGCCGGTGACTGCCTACCACCTCCTCTCCCGTACCCCGTTTAGGACCGCAGTCCCTTTTCGGGGACACCCCACTCAAATTCCAAGTAGTTTGCCCCCAAAACGGGACTGCAGTACTAGAAGGGCCCTCGTGCTACTACTGTGGGTGGCGGACGAGGTGGATGAAAAGCATTGGCTGGTGGGTGGATGGCTGCTCCTACTGCACCTTGTAGCCGAGCGGGAACATGCGGTTGACTTGACAGCCCTTGATATCGATCTTCACCACCGCGTTGTTTTCCTGTGACGAAACGTATGAGCATCGTGCCGGACGGCGGCGGCGGGGGGGGGGGGGGGGGGGGGGGCATGCCGTGTATATATAACTATGACGCTGTTGATGACAGCTGACGAGAGCTGATGAGAGCATCCGAGACGTGGTGCGATCGGGGTAGCCTCCATTGTTTTCTTGGGGTCCTCGTTTGAGTAGCACCGAAACGCAGACTTTTTTTGAGAAACAAATACTGAACGTGCAACCCGATGACTCTCTTGAGGGATACGACGAGTAACGTGCAAAAATGGAAAAACACAAACGTGTCGCAACGAAATTTGGGCAGAGTCAGCTCCTCCGTTAACCCTTTTAGAACTCCGGTCCCGTTTTGGGGAACAACACGCAAACGCCTACTACGCGATCTACGATAGAGGTAGCACATCTCCGCTGATTTCGTTTCTGAATGACGGGGCTTCTTAACCCAAACGTCGGAATGCCAATCTTGTTTCGAGAAATGACTTATTGGTATACTTTGGGCCATGGAATTATTCATCGGCATGCAATTTCATTTTGGCTGAAGCCAGCATACGGGTGAGGTGTGGAGCCCCGCGATTGAGGAGCCTCAGAAATGTTAAGGCGAACCTCTATGATATCGTAGAACGCTTCCTACGTAGTTTATCGCTAAACGGGACTGCAGTCCAAAAACGCGATACAAAATCACCCCAGCAGTCAGATACGTTTTGGCAAAAAATGGCTATTATACATCTCCATGTCCGTAGCGCTCTTGATCGGCTGTCTGCGTGAATATCGAACGCCAACAGTGTGTTGCGAAGAAGAGGTTTGCGCCGCCCCTCCCTGGCAACAGGGGGAGGAGAGCGGGGGTATCGATGCACAGTACCCTGGAAGGCAATAAAATCCCCCCTTAAGGGATCCCGTCTGAAAAGGAAAAACGGCACCTAAACATACGGGATTCTCAACTATCTGCCCTATATTTAAGCTCGCTACTGACTACTGCAAGGAGAGGGTACTCGTAACTTTGATAAGGGGCCTTGGTGCCTATTTAAGTGACTTCCAATACCCAACAGGCTACGAGTGGGGTCCCTTATTAGAAGGGGCTACCTACTGTATCTAGTGTTTGTGTAACAAGTGTCTCGGGCGGGGTGTACTTATTTTCATGCATGGCCGAAGTCGTACGACCATAGACCCTTGCATCCCTACAATGCCGGGACCGAGCACGTCGGGTTCTTACCGGATTAAACAGACATTGCTTGCGCCAAGCGCGAAGCGCCATGAGGCGTTGGGTGAGGTGAGCTTCATCCTACTTAGAACCGCTTTTGAGGCGGATGTTCTTTTGAATCTATTGAAATATGCTGGCAGTGGAAGTGAAGGGTACCCAAATCAAACCCCCTCATTGGCCTAGAAGGGGTCCCAGATATATGATCAAAAAGGTCATGAAATACCCACCCGTTCTACGATAGAGGTAGCACATTTCCGCTATTTTGTTTCAGAAAGACGGGGGTCCTTGACGCCAAATCGTCGGATTGCCAATATTGATTTCGAAAAAAAACGTTAGGCATACTTGGGCCACGGGAGTATTCGCCGCGATGCATTTTGATTTTTGCTAAAGTCAGTTTCCCGGTGAGGTATATATACATGGAGCTCCTTAAGCGAGAAGCCTCAGAAAACATTGGGTTAACCTCTATCATCGTAGAACGCCTCAAAACAGCTTTCAGGGTTTTTTCAGAAAAAAAGTGTTGTCAAGGGCTCCATAGGAGCGATTTCCATCGGCACCTGTAGCCAGGCGCCGAGAGATAGATAGATGCAGATATACCAAGACATGTACGGAAACTGTTTGCAGGTGACATCGAGGGTTCCACAACCGCTGAACGATCGTCACACAACTGTAACTGTTGAGAACACCTGTTACAGAGTGCGTACTAGGCGCAGTTGGACACGAATCGTCTAGGGAGCTGGAAGTACGGAACCCTGTTCTCCGCGATTTGGAAATGCATGCAGGCGTACTGTAGCGGGGGAGGGGGACACCCCGGATCTGAGCTACAACTACTACTGTACTATTTTAGTAAATAAATGAGTAATTCTCGAACATTTCCTCGGATGCCGGAATCCAGATGCGGTCCGATGTGGGTCGCTGGGGGTGCTACTTGCACGCAACTTTGGATTGTCAAATTCCCCGAAACGCTACCACCGTATCTTGCCTGCAGCGTAACGTACGCCGTTGCGCCGTTTTCCGTGATCGCGATGTACTCTGGCTCCATGTCCTGGTGGGCGTGGCATCAAGCAGAACGCGCGGTTTCGCAACACACGCCAGAGGAGGGCTTGGTCATGACAAGGGGAAAAGGGGACGTACGGGGTCATAAACATTCCGCTGTAAGAACCCTTGTGCTAGGCAGCAGCAACATCGGCGTCACCAGTTGTGGCGGTTACGTTTGAAATATCACGACGGCAGTATCGCTATCATCAGCAACTGGTAAAAGCACCAGCAAGCCGTTTAGTAAGAATGCACCAAAATTAAAAAAGAGCAGTGGGCCGAGAGCAACTCCATTCGAATCCAAGATATACACGCATATTGTCGGTGGCTGTATGGCTCTAGATATCTACCCGTTAGCCTAATCAGTCCCGGGACCATGTACGCCCGTAGATTGTGCCATGCCTGGCATGTGACCGATTCGGCTCGCCGGTAGAGCAATGCCCCCGTAGGGAGTTCGCTTTTGTTTTGGCTCAATGTTTTCTGACCGGTCTCCAAGTGATAAACTATTCGTATTATACCGGTTTTAGTATGCATGATGCTCGTACCATTGATAGTATATATTTTAGGACCACCGTAGCCCATAGAAATGTTGGTCGGGATGAGCGGAACAAACGTTTTCCTAGTCATGTTTAGGGTGAGATATTGAGCGCATGCGAGGAGCTAAAACCAAAACGCCAACTCCGCTACAGGGGCAATACTCTGTAGCGCATATATATATACAATGAAACTAGAGTAGCACGTGCTGTAGTCTTACCATGGAGAAGGTGGTGAAGTCCGCGCCACCAACGCGCATGCCGTAGTCGACGAGTTTGTTCGTGCGGAACGGCTTATCGAACTTGTCGAAGCCCACCTCGCAAGGTTCTTGGTACATCTGTGTGGACCACTTTCGCTTGAAGATCGACACCGAACCTACCGGATCGTTCGCCGGCTCGGTGTAGTCCACCTGTACACCAAAACAAGTACAGTACGTGACATGTTGTTATTACATGGGGAGCTATTAACGGTAACTTCAGGTTTTTCCTTGTCTGTTTTATTCAGATACTAACCACGAAGCCTTTCTGCTCAGGGAGCAACGTCGCTCTAGATCCTGCCTCATATTAGTCTTAGAGACCCTATATCTTCAACGTTGACACGAAAGCGGTACGCCGCGAGACTCATTATTAACCAAAGAAAAAAGGGCTTTCAACATATGTTGTCACGTATATACTGAACTTGAAGAGGAAAACAGCCAGCTCACGACAGCAGTGCTGGGGGGGGGGCGGGGTCGAGGTTTGCTGACTCCTGTACATAGAAACGCAGTATATGCTGCAGTCTGTTTCTTTACTTCGCCAATACGCTGGCTACGATGAGGGTAGAACTGTGTTTTTGCCTCCTGAGGTAACATTCTGACTGACGGGGAATCTCAACTGAGGAACTACCCAGTCCTCAGTCACTGGGAATTTCCTTCGTGTTTCATTACTAGTCACTACCAGTATATGTTTTACCAACACACCAAGTCTACATTTTATTGTTACGCTTTCAGTTTCGTCACAGTCACGCGTTCGGTGGGGTATGGAACCTCCTTAAGGGAGGAAGGAGCCTGGAAATGTTTGGTGCATCCCCATCGTCATTATGAATCTCAACACCTTACCGTAGGTGTTTTTGACGGCAGGAGGGCGGGAGGTTTTCCCACTCGCTCGCAAAACAAACGCTGTATACAGCTCGTGGTTCGTCCCCACCGAAGACCCCGGGGTGAAGGTGGCGGGGACAATTCCACCAATCCCCTAGAGATAAATGGCGTTTCTTCTTTCAACGGTGCTAGGAGGGAAAGGCAACGGAGTTACCACAATAGTATACCTGGTAGGCGTATTTATAGCCTAGGCCTATCAGTCAGTCTGAGACAAGGTAGTGTCGTGCCGTCTGCTCGTGCGCCTCTGCACTACGTGGGCAGCTATGTACATCAGGCAACGAACGAGGTACTCGGGAGTGACCACTTATTTCCGTCCTCCTTGCCTCTACCAGGGTAAACTCGATACGTCGGTGGGGCCCACACGTTGGTAGAGCCCGCGACTTATCAAAAAGCGAATTCGATTGATTGGCAACAAAACTCGGATTGCTTTCTGTATGCTCGACCTAGAAAACTCATGTCTCTTGCTCTTGACAATATCTCACGGTATGTCTGCTCGGCGCACGAATACGCTATCCGCATGCCTCGGTCCGTGTACGAGCTACCTTGGCATGTTGTAAGGCCTGAATGGTGTCAAGTGCATGCTAGTGGTGCCTTCCCACAAGTGCTGTCTTAGGGTTACCTCTCATCGGCGGTAATAACGCACACATTCATCCGTCTGTGGCGATAACTATTTCGAAACGTTTAATGCCTACTCTTTGTCGAAGTTAGGCGTTTCGATATGTCGAGACTTCCGATACCACTATCAATATCAACAGTCTTACCGGCTCGTCTATGGCGATATATATATGGAAACGTTTCTAATACCTACTATCTGTCGAAGTTCGTCGTTTCGGTATGTCGAGACTTACTTGCGATATCCAACACTATTATCATTATCAATAGTCTTACAGGCTCTCCCTCATTGGCTACAAGGATACGTCTTCCGTCCGGGGTGAAAGCGACCATGTCGGGGCCGAAGCCCGCGGTCAGGACCTGCACGTAGTCTTCGCAGAACTCGCACCTGCCCATCGAAACGAGAAAGAGGGTAGGCGCACGGAATGGAAAAGCAAAGCATCCTAACCGCTTAAGGACCGCACTTGGCTTGTGGGGGGAACGGCCGTGGAATTGGAGTAAACGTTTTAGGGGTGTGTACATTGCGGTGGTAAAATGGTTGAAATACGCGCGCGGCGAAGGGTGAGGCAATGTTTGGCCGAATACTTGCAGTGGCAAGTTTGACGGCAGCAATACTATTTGTCTAGTCAGGCCGTTCTAGACAACAAGGGGATGTGTGTGTCTTCTTCACATTAAACCGTTCTTTCTACCCGTCGACATCCAGCACAACCGGTGTCCGTGCCGATTCATCAATCCTAGAAGAGATACAAGGTCTGTGGTCACAAAGCTACGCCACAGCGCTACTACGTTGCCACGAATGCAGTAAGCACAGCAGTGGGCAATGCAATGCCATGTCATCGTACTATTAATAGATACGACAGGCACGACATACATATTCTATGAAATAGAAAAGCGAAAGGACTCAACCTAAGAGAAAACAAAAACAAGGTAGACGAATCGAAAGAGAAAAAGAAAAAAATGAAGGCAAAAACTAGAAGAAACAATCTGTCGTGCCCCCCCCCGCAGGTGGGGTGGCCAGCACTTGAAAAAGAACGAGCTGGAACAAGAAGAAAAAAATAACCAAAAGACTATTGCTTGTGAACAGAGTTAGACAAAGAACCAAGGAAAGAATAACAAAGAGTAGACAAGCTGAAAGTTGGCACGGAAGGGAGGTAGACTTGGTGCATGGGTTTCCTTTCGTTTCCGAGATTTTCTTCTTTCGGGAAAGTTATGAGTGATCCATGTTGAAGATCATGCTGCACATTATCGAATGACAAGAGAAATAATTATAACGAAGGGAAAATAACAGGCAGACCAAAGCCTAAAGCACCCTCCACATTGCGGCAGCAGTTTGTGGTCCGAGTAGCATAGCCAGGCTCTCCCTGCTAATCCGCCTGGTACCTTGCTACCCAGACTGCCGTCTCCGCCCTGCGTTCGTCAACTATGCCCAGCCCCTTGGCGTCAGACAATACGAAACGAGCGGAGCAGGTATGTGATCTAACCACGCCACACGACTCCTTCAGTACGGCTTCTTACCAGGTATCAATCAGAAAAGGAAGAGAAAAAAAACATGTAATGAAAATCGCGTAGAAATAGCGCAAGAAAGAAAAATTCGAAACAAAAAGAAGAGAAGACAAGGGAAAACCACGCTCGAACGGGGGTGAGAAGGGGTGGTGGCACTCTCGCGATGCTAGGTGGTACATTGGTTTGTTTCGTTTTGTTTTGCCGTACCCGTCGGTGCCCGGTGTCCCGATCATCCTATCGTTTTCGTTTTTGTTTATATGGAGCCGCATACATCAGTCAACACCCAGACATGCAGCAAGCTTTGTAACCTGTGGATATCTACCAAAATCTCTGTTTAACATCCAGTTTCAACACGTTTGTCATACTGCTGCTGCTGTAGAATCCTCTTCGAGCATGTTTCAGGAACGAGAAAGTTCCGAATTTGGCTGAGTGGATGGCACGATCACGTTCACAAGGCCGGGTAATGCTCTGGAGGCTGCTGCCCTGAACGGTCTCTAGTGGGGCACAGATGGCGGCCGCGTCCCCGTCTTTCTCCCGTACACCCACGGTGGCTGGGCCGCGCACTCACGGTAGGTAGGTAGGTGCATACGCGATACGTGCTGGGACGGACGGAGCCTCACCGTGCATGAGGCCAGTGTGCCCTGCGATGCCGTGCTCCAAGAGACCGTGCGGTGTGGCCACTCAGAATCTAACCAACCCATCAAGATATCATGCCACAGCGACTACCCCTGTCCCAGATTGGAGAACGATGGTCGGCAGTTATCATCCTCCCGGCCGGGTCTACTGAGCGACCAGGACTGTACCGGTAGAGTATCGGCACGCTTTAGAGACCCAGCCTACGGAGCAACTAACGCCGTGAAAAAAGCAGTCACGCTGGCCGTAACGACCGAAATAGATGTGTTGGTGGCAGCGCTTTAAACATACATCGGCCAGTTGTGGTGTACTTAGTTGTTTTTTAGATCCACAAGCGGTAATTGTAATGAAAGGGGAGGGGAAAACCAAGGTAATACATACATGCTGTTGCACGACTACTTAGTGCCTAAAATATACAAATCCAAGCCTTGCGATAATCTCACGGAACTCACAACTTACAAATCGCAAAAACCATCAGAAAGTACATAATACATACCAGGTACATCAGGTAATTACTCACATTCCGTGCTCAGGTTACGTTCCGAACGGCGCATAGACGGTTTGTCTTCCCCCCCCCACCTTCGAATATGAACTCTCTATGGGAGACTCCGGTTCACCGGTTACCAAGTGCCGTTCGCGCAGTTGGTTGGAGATAGCAGCAGCTGCATAATCGAAATCACCCACTCGCCGTGCGGCAGCCCATCCTCATCAACGGCGGCATGACACGATATACATACATGTATCGACCGATATATAATATGCCCTTTTCAATACAGTCGTGGTCCGCTTATTATGCAGCACACTACTACAGCAGTAGTAGTGGTATAGAGCGAGCGCATGGGGTGGTATGCCCTGCTATTATAGTACCGCAGTTCCGTTGTGAGCGCAAACTATTCTTGAAATTGGAGTGGGTTTGTCCCCTAAACATGATTACAGTTCTAAATTTGCCCCCCCCCCCCAGAATGGTTGAGTTATGTACCTACAGCAGTACAGGATACCCATTACGAAAACGACCAACAAGAAAGGCAGGCTGCGATTTGATAAATAACTATAAGAAATCTCGCGAGGCGTTATTCTGAAGTTAGAGCAGGACGCACCCATTCTCAAAAAAAGACTCCAGGCCACTATTTTGGACGAGATTTCCTGCTTCTTTTTGGCTGTCCCTGCGCTGCTTGCTGTATGACATGACCTGTAGGCGAGGCGACTTATTATATGCCAGGATATACCACTACCGTGCACACCAGAATAGTATTTATAGCTAGTATCTTAAGGGGGTTGAGTTTGCACACGGGTGCGGTGGTTTAGGCAACAGTACTCTCGATTTTCCCGGAACGGGAAGGTTGCCAGAACTATTAGTGTTACCGGGGACCATAGTAAACAGGACCAGATATATATTGAGAGTAAAAATGGCGAATGCACTCCTTGCGTGTGGGGGGCTCGCTCTGCAAATCCCTGGCCGGGACGGCTGTTGACGAGATCATGAAAATTGGTGGCTGGAAGACAGAGTCAGTTGCGAAGAACTACATCAGAGCTACCTCGAGTGGACAACTGCGGGGTAGCAAGAAGAAACGTGGCCAGAGCTACGCGGACGCTAGCGACCTACCGTTGCCGCCGGAGTTTAGAAATTAAAATGGCGGTCCAATCCAAGGACTCAAATTTGGCGCAAGTAATGGAACCGTTAATGATATCGAAATGTTTCGGAATTCTTATCGAAGCGAGGTCACTTTTTCCTTTCGCACCCGGCACCTCGGGAGTAGAGTTGGTCGCACTATTTCTTGAAACCGTCCCACCCACCTGCAGTAGGATTAGTATTCTTGGGCTTGTATACCCAGATCATTTACAGGTAGGTATTAACCCCGCGCGGGGTTTGTGATACACTAGTCTACTCAGCGCGGGGGGAAATACCAGACGAGACCTCCTGCCCGACGCAGGAGGCCTCATCCAATCCAATACTTACATTTAATGATCCACGGTAGAGAGACAGAATATTACAGGTTTTGTGTGTGCGGTAAGTCCTATTTAATGTGGTCCCCCGTAATCGGTGTTCTCGGAAAGATGTGTGGTCGAGAGCCTTTCCAAAACTAAAACGTTCCGCTCGAGCACCGCCCTCACCGGTGTCGTTTTTTGTTAGCGATAGCACTGAAAAACGGTCGAACGCCTGTGCTGTGTGCTGCGTGCGAGCTCGGTGCTTCTTATGGCATGCCTACTTGAGACCGGTCGTCATCATATCGATATTCAGACGACTGCGACACACAAAAAGCGGGCATTCGGAGGCCCCAGTCCCCAGTACCCCTCCTTGCCACACGCAACAGCCAGACCACCCTTTGATTTCGCAACTGCGGCAGCTCTTTGTGCCTAAAAGAACACACACATATATCCCAGTCACAGGTACTGCAAGTAACGCGGCGCCCTTCGACGGGTTGGAAGCGTACACTGATCGATGAAGGCAACACCAACGGCAAGGCGTGCCACAGGCCAAACACACCTAAAGCTTTGACTGTTACGGGGGGCCATAGTTAACAGGACCAAATATTGTGGTAAAAATGGTTAAACATATAGGTTTTTATTGTGCACCATAGGTCCTGTTAACTATGTTCCCTCGTAATAGGCACCCGTGCTACTACGACGATGGGAGCAATGGCCGTGTAGCACACACAGCAGTTGAGGCGTTCTACGATAGAGGTTCACCTCAATTTTTCTGAGGCTCCTCACTTCAGGAGCTCCATTCATCACCCGAAAAATGACTTCAGCGGAAACCAAATTGCATCCCGATGACTTAGTTCCATGACCCAAGTCTGCACGAAGGTCATTTTTCGAAACAAGATTGTTTTTCCGACGATCCTGGGTTAAGGAGTCCCATCATCCGGAAAACATTTTGGCGGAAATGTGCTACCTCTATCGTAGAACGCGTCAGTTTATGAGGTTCCCTGAACTGCCAGCGTCTGTGGGTCCTGTGAGCATCGTTGGACATACATTTTCTATCTTCGCAGTACGTACGTACGTTCATGTCCCACTGCTTGCTGTGATACTGCTTCGGGAGAACACAATAACCAGGACCAAATATGTTTACTGTACGTAAGAATGCCCTACTATAGAGGTGTAGGTGGATACGATGAGTCCTAATTTCTGTGGTTATACCTGCAATAATAACTGGTGTGTCTTGCGCAATGCCACAGCAGGACAGGGGTGGGGTGCGTATAGTTCTGAGCTCGTCGCACCAGGAGGTGTCAATATCTCAACAGAAACACACGACTTCGAAGACCTCTGTACGCGCAACCCGACAAAGCTTTGTACCGTAAGCGCTATTACCACTCCTTCAACAAGCACGCTACTCCTGCTGTAGTAATGGGATCGTGCGTACTAACAGGTAGTTGCTGCATCACGAGGGAATATGTTATTAGATAATTGTAATCAGGAGCAAATATTATGCCTACTATTACGGGGGATCATAGTAAATAAGACCAAATACTGTTATAATACTACGGGGGACCATAGTTAGTAGGACCTATACGAGTGTACATAAAAACCTCCATATTTTTATCCATTTTTACTACCAATATTTGGTCCTATTAACTACCAGTATAGTCCCCCGTATTATTAGTAAAAAATAGGTAAATATGTACCTGGTAGTTTTTTCTGTGTACCGCGAGTCCTATTAACTATGGTCCTCCTTAAGAGTAGAAAAACACTGGAAACATATAGTTTTTTGTGTACATGATGATCAGTCCTGAATACTGAATACTATGATACTACTGCTGTGAAGGTCTTAGTCCGTTGGGCTAAAGGTAAAAAAAAGGCTAACTTATCGCCTACCGACAACCTAAGCCTCATAACACTCTCCCCCCCTGGAACGGATAGGATTTTACGGGTCGACGCATCACTACACGCGGTTCATTTCTGAGGATCCAGAAGCATTTTTTTCAGATTCTTGACATACATGTCATATTATTGAGGTTCTTACTCACGACCAATGATCCATGTTCTGCCGTCAGCGCCATTTGTTAAGGTCCCATTAATGGTCTGTTGGGCTAAATAAAGATAAAATGTTAACCGATCGCCTATTATATCCAATCCAAGCCTCATAACAATACCCAGCATTCCAGGTATATATTATTATTCAACTTTCGAGGAGGTCAGAAAAGACTTGAGCCAAAAATCGGTATGTATTCCCCTACAACTGTACTACCACCATGGGAAGCGTTCTAAGATAAAGGTAGCCTATTCCGCTGAACTGTTTTCTGAATAACAGGGCGACTTCACCCGACACCGTCAAGGCCATTTTGTTTCCGACACATTGCGTTTTTATATGCTCGGGCCATGGGATTATTCATCGGGATGCAATTTGATTTTGGCTTTAATAGATTCAGTTTTCGGGTAGGGGTATTGAGCTCTTGGAGTGAGGAGCCTGAAAAAAAAATAGGGTAACCACCATCGAAAAATGCTTAATGGGATGAGTCTTGTCGCTTACCGCACACCGCTCTGGGCGCACAATACATGCAAGGAAGGGTCGATTGGTCTTCATCCCACCGTAGTTTCTAAGCGGTCCTCACACTCACACCCCAAAGCAGTGGTGTGTAACACGCACGATAACACGCACTATTAATAGACACCCTTCTTTGTCCGACGATTTTTGCTATCAAACTTCTTTTTTTATCGGCAAATATTGAGCCTGCAAGCAAACGTCAACAGATAGATGCCTCTACTTGTACGAGTGAAGGAGACACCTCGACGAGATATTTCCAAAGCCCGGGTCATTGCCATCGTTAACCCGTTTAGAACCGCAGTCCCACTTTGGGGACAAAACACTTGGGATTAGACTGGATTGTCCCCATAACGGGATTGCAGTACTAAAAGGGTTAACCCCTTTAGTACCGCAGTTCCGATTTGGGGACAACCCAGTTTAATTCCAAGTGATTTGTCCCCAGAACGGGACTGGGGTCCTAAAGGGGTTAAGTGCGTATGTATACCCCTTGGCTTGGAGCAGCTCGGCTCTGAAAATCATCTCGGGGGGGTGTCATCTCGAGTGGATAATATATACGGTACACTACACTTGGCACACATACATAATAATATGTTCACACACACACCCTGGTACCTGGTACGTGATATCTACTGTTCGATGCGAGGCGACGAGGGAAGAAAAAGCTGAAATCTTCTCGCGATAAAAATGAAGGCACGTACCGTAGCGGGAAGGGGGGAGAAGAGCCTGCCATGTGACCCCGGATCTGAGTTACGAGTGGGAAGGAGAGAGAGAAGAAGATGTGCGAAGATAATGAATGGGATGAGAAAAAAAAATAAAAAAATCTACTGTATGTTGTTGTTGTTCTCACATTAACTCTCTGACGAAGGAGTCCGTGGTCACACAAAGGTGCTGGAGCCCTAGGAAGATCCGAAAGAAAAATAATAAAAAAACTGGTACCAGGTACCAGGTACCTGGTACCCTGGTATGTATTAAGAGTTTTTGCTGTTTCATCTATTATAGGGGACCATAGTTAACAGGACCTATGGTATCCATAAAAACCCATACCAGGTATATTTAAGTGTTTTTACTAACAATATTTGGTGCCATTAACTATGGTCCCCCGCAATACCAGTATAATACTGCACATCGGGCACTGATCACTGGTGGCCAGTGGCAAAAACAAAGAAAAAGTGGCAGCACCACCACGAGTGGCCTCTGTTTTTCGTTTTCTTTTTCCTTTTCTCGGTTCGCCACCCTCCCACACCCTGCCAGAATGCGAGTCTGCCAGTCTGCGCTCTCGTTTCGTGTGTTCTCACGCGCGTTCTCTTATTATCAGAGACGTACTAACCGCGTCGGCGGAGAGGCCTTATCTGATCTGCCTACCGGACGCATTTTGGACCACGTCGGGCTGTGGTTGTTCTTATTCTAACCCATCATCTAAAATTCAGTCCGTGGCCACAGCACAGACTCCTGGAACTCCGGAGTGGACGAAAACCTCAGCACGCGAGTGGCAGCTCTCTTGGTACGGGTAGTTTACGATAGTTGAAGGCGTTCTACGATAGAGGTTCACCCTATTATTTCTGAGGGCTCCTCACTTGAGGAGCTCCATACCTCACCCGAAAACAGGCTTCAGCAAAAAATTAATTGCGTCTCCGGTGAATAATCCCATCGCCCAAGTATATACCCAAACGCAATCTTTGGAAACAGCGCTGGCATTCCGACGATTTTGGGGTACGTATCCCCGTCATTCAGAAACAAATTTAGCGGAAATCTGCTACCTCTATCGTAGAACGTGTCAGTGGGTCACGTACCCGACACACATCTCAACATCGCTGCCGCACAGCTGCTTGCTTGCTGTTGCACAGTAGTAGCTTCTCTTGGTAAGGCTGCAGCACCCCGCGCTACTTTCGAAATAGATGGTTCTGGATCTAATGCATAAAATAAAGAACACACGGGGGATAACAACATACATACGTCTCCAAACAGGCTTGCGCGAGGGATGCACAGGATGTTTTTTCGCATCCTTGTAGGGCGTCGCACAGGTATTTTACGGTATCATGGAGCACGCCCCATGGGACGTTCGAGAGGGGTTTGGTACCCCAAACAAGGTGCAATCCGCCCAGGTCCCATGGGCATCCTACATACATAGGGCGTGAATACAAACCAGACCATAACCCCGACACCCTGTGGGAATTCGTCCCACTGGTTGTCCCGTGGGTCATCCCACAACCTTCGTATGCGAGGTTCCCCGTCGGACATAGCTATATCCCATGGAAACATGGATAACTTATGGGGCGTCCCATTCATTGGGCGACTTGTAGGATAACCTATGGAATATATCCCAAGGGACAATCTTATGGATCACCCCGCGGTGCATCCCATGGGGTGATCTGTGGGACTCGCGGGATCACATATGGGACGTCCGTTTATGTTGTGGTCATGGACTGAATTCTGGATGATGGGTTAGAACAAGGACAACCACAGCCCGACGTAGCCCACAATGTGCCAGGTAGATAGGCAGGGCCTCTTCGTTGACGCGCATAGATAGTACGTCTGATAAGAAAACACGCGCGCGAGAACACACGAAACAAGCGCGCAGACCGGCAGACTCGAATAAAGGCAGGGTGTGATCCTCCTGGGGTTGTGCCAGGTAGACAGGCAGGGCCTCTTCGCTGACGCGCATAGTACGTCTGATAAGAAAACACGCGCGCGAGAACACACGAAACAAGCGCGCAGACCGGCAGACTCGAATAAAGGCAGGGTGTGATCCTCCTGGGGTATTCCATACCAGGAAGACAGTTCAATGGCACGTTGCACGCGTGGTCTACAGTATTTTCTCATGACACGTCCCATGGGATACAAATATCCCGTGATACGCCCCATGGGCTGGAACGCCCCGTGGATTAGGACGTCCCATGGGTTTGTCAAGAGATGTCTATCGTACGCTGGGGCACCGACCTCGCAAAGCGTAGGTCACTCGTCCACGTTCCTACTGCGCAGAAATGCTCGGGGCGTCATACACCTGTGCCTCATCATCGCTCGTAGGACTAGCTGGGGTGATAGCGGCCTCTATCCCGAGCACTGATCGCACTTGTTGGCCCACTTCTCTTCTTGTCGCCCAGGCCTATGCACGCATTTTAGACTGCCTGGTGCCTGGCAATCGTCATAGATAGCAACGAAACCTGTTGTTGGTGTGGTTTGTTTCCCGGTGGGGCTGCGAATCGTATTGCGGAACGAAGGCCCCCACGGGCACTCACGGCTCACGGCGTAACACCGGCATGGACGTTGACGCTCCCGGGAAAAATGAGGTCGAGAAACACCAATGCAGAAGGATCACGGAAAATCGCACATAATGATATATATGCCATCCTGTGGCGTGCGCGAGGCCCAGAACGCGACGAAAGTTCACAAGGCAGGGGTTCAGCTGAGGTTCCGACGCTGAGGCACTGCGCACTGCCCAACAAGTGGGGGCGGAGCGGATGGAAGAACGCCACCAGCCGTATGCACACGACGCTAAGTGATACTCGCCCCGGCGAAGAAACCGGAGGAAGTCGGCGGTGGCAGATATCAGCGAGCAAGCTGTGTCCATGGACTATTGTGCGGGTATACTATTGTTTCTACATGGTACAGCGTTATTTTCCTGTTTGTAATTATCTGCCCATTTGTTACATCGCCCCTCATTTTCTCTCTCCTTCACAGCAGCCGCAACGCAGATCCGGGGTCACATAGCGCGTTCCCCTGCCCCCACCCCACTACGTACGGTTCGTGCCTTCAATTAATTGTATCGCGAGAAGACTCCAGCGTTCCTTCCCGGGTCGTCTTTCGTCGAAGGTCGCCTACCCATACTCACACGTTCTTACGCAGCTGCTAGCAGGTGATATACTTTTTGGGTTTTGGTTTTTATCGAGAAATTCGAAACTACGATGGGATTCGACCCCGTGAAACTCGAGGAGCAGTCGAGGGCACCACTGAATCACCGGAGCGACCGGCACTACTGCTGTACGAAATAAAATGAGGTCGGCCACACCACAACTTCGGGCAACACGACAATGATGGGAAGATGCCGTGTCATCGTGGAGCGTATCAACCATAGTGTTGGGTATCGAACGAGAATCGAGTTGGATCGAGGTCCTGAAAAGCCCCAAAAAAAATGTATTACCTCGTACGATAGCCGGTCGCCCCGGCGGTTCAAGTGTGTGTGTGTTCTTCACATTAAACCGTTCTTTCTACCCGTCGACATCCAGCACAACCAGTGTCCGTGCCGATTCTTCAATCCTCGAAGAGATACAAGTTATGTGGTCACAAAGCTATGCCACAGAGATACTACGTTGCCACGTGTGCAGTGTGCACTGCAGTGGGCAATGCAAAGCCATGTCATCATACTAGATACGACAGGCACGACATACGCAATCGATGAAATAGTGAAACGAAAACAAACAATCAAAGAGAAAACAAAAACAAAGTAGACAAATCGAAAGAGAAAAAGAAGAAAAATGAAAGCAAAATCTAAGAGAAACAATCTGTCGTGCCCCCCCGCCGCAGGCGAGGTGGCCAACACTTGAAATCAAGTGGTTAACCTCGAATTCTACTTGTGTTTGAGTCCTGGGTTCGAGCCCCAGGTGGGTGGGACTTTGACTTCATTTATTTGCAAAAAACAAAACAAAAAAAAAAGGATTCAATTGTTGAGAGCGCCTTGCAGCGTGGGTAGGCACAAGTCGATGCGAGTCGACGAGGGGAATAAAAAGGCTGAAATCTTCTCGCGATAAAAATGAAGGCACGTACCGTAGCGGGAAGGGGGGAGAAGAGCCTGCTATGTGACCCCGGATCCGAGTTACGAGTTGGAAGGAGAGAGAAGAAGATGGGCGAAGATAATAAATGGGATGAGCAAAACAAAACAAAAACAAAAAACAATGCGATATGACTTCGACAATTGATGACACCGTATAGAGGAATGTACATGGAAGCTTTCGCTCGTACTCTGCATGAAAAACGTGAAATTTGGGATTTATTTGGTGGAGGGGGTAAATCGCGTTAGATACGATCAACCATGAAACATGTTACCACGTATTATTTATTTGCCTTCTGACAATGTGCAGGGCGTTATTCATTCAAAATGAAAAAGCTGACATAATTCATCGAATACCACTGACTTCATCTAACCAATTCGCTTTCCCTGCGTATGCTCACTTGAATACCGGTATACATGTATCATTTTTTTTGTTTTTTTTTTTTTTTTTTTTTTTTTTTTTTTCCATCCCATTTATTATCTTCGCACATCTTCTACTCTCTCTCCTTCCAACTCGTAACTCAGATCCGGGGTCACATAGCAGGCTCTTCTCCCCCCTTCCCGCTACGGTACGTGCCTTCATTTTTTTTCGCGAGAAGATTTCAGCATTTTCTTCCCTCGTCGACTCGCATCGAATTGTGCCTACCCACGCTGCAAGGCGCTCTCAACAATTGAATCCCTTTTTTTATTTTTGCAAATAAAGTCAAAGTCCGACCCTCCTGGGGCTCGAACCCAGGACTCAAACAAGTAGAATTCGAGGTTAACCACTTGAACCACCGGGGCGACCGGCTGCATGCTTCGATATATCGGCACCTTCGATACACTGAAATTATGGTACTTCACGTTTCGACATATCGCAACGACCTTCGAGGCACGATATCTATCACACTGCTAAAAAAGCAGCTGCGTTCGGGCGTGCGCTTACCCGATCCAGTCCTCGACGGACGAGACGATGTACACGTTGCCCTTCGTAAGGGGGTCGTGAGCCTTCACCGAGATCGCAAGCTCGTCGTACACCGGGTTGTAGGCCACCGACGTGGCGGCTCCAAAGGTCGCCGTGCTATCGTAGCGCCCAACCATGGCAGGGGACAGGTCGCCACCGATTTTCAGGATGTCCAAGCCGCCGGTCGCCGATGACACGAAAAGGTGCTGCGAGTTAGACGGTGGGCGAGTGGACGGCGGGAGGAGGGACGGGGTACTCACGTCATGCACGACCGTAGTCGCATGCCTCGTATATCACAGGTCTGTAGTCCCATACATCGTATATGAAACACTCTTATCATAGCCTACCAATCGATAAAAATGAAGGCACGTACCGTAGCGGGAAGGGGGGAGAAGAGCCTGCTATGTGACCCCGGATCTGAGTTACGAGTTGGAAGGAGAGAGAGAAGAAGATGTGCGAAGATAATGAATGGGATGGAAAAAAAAAAAAAAAAAAAAAAAAAAAAAAAAAAAAAAAAAATCAATAGTGGTTACCCTAAAATGATCCGTACTCGTCCTACGGTATGTACTAATAGTAAATAAAAGAAGTTGTTCCTGGAGGTCGAATCCCATCGTGGTGAGATTGCGAATTCAACCCTTTTAGGACCCCAATCCCGTTTTAGGGACATATCACTTGGAATTAGATTGGATCGTGCCCGAATCGGGACTGCGGTACTAAAGGGATTAATCTGATTGATATGAGAAAAAGGAGACTATTAGAGATGATACTTGTCAGTGACCATCATATTCGCATGCTGTGCACCCGTACGCACAGAATAAAGTCCCAATGACGAGTAGTGCCATGGATCTACTGTTTGTTGTGGTACGTACGTACATGATCTACGGCAGACAGCACATTTAGTACGTGCTATCATTGGTAAATAATGGAAAGGATATCTTCAGTATCCCTCGAGACCGGTAGCATAGTTTTACTGTAGTTCTGGCTGGAGAAACAACATAGAAATAGGCTACACTGGGGTCATGGATATGTACCCCAAGATATATTGTTCTTTACAGTAAAGCTGGGGGTTCTCTTCGTTGTTTTTATTTTGAACGGAATACGAGGGTATTCCCTCATTTTGTTTTTGTTTGACCGAAGTGCAAGGGTCGTCCTTTGCTGCGAGCTGCGAGCGCACACGCGCACCGCCCTCCCCTCTGTGCTCACTCTACTTTTGCTCACCATCATCAGCTTCCAGCTGAGCAATCAATCAACAATGTGGCTTGGGGTCACCACACCATCTTCTTCTTCTCTTCTATGTTGAAGCTTCACGTACAAGTCACCTGACAGTAGTGACTACGTGTTTGCCTCGAACATTTTGACTGTGTATTGCCGGCCATCGGCAATCGAGTCTAGGCGTACACACCAGCTACGAGCTGGTACACACGCCAATCGCCATACCTAGTAGGTTGTGCGCCAAAAGCCTTAATAGAGACCACCCAAGGTGGGTAGGCGCAATTTGACGCGAGCTGACCAGGGAAGATAGGTAGGGCTGATGGCTTCTCATGGTCATGCCAATATCGCAACAACCGTAGCGAGGATGCGAAATGAGATCCTCCTATTACGGGGGACCATAGTTAATAGGACCAAATATTCTTAGTAAAAATGGTGAAATATATAGTTTTTTATGTATACCATAGGTCCTATTAACTATGGTCCCCCGTAATATGATGTGACCCAGGATCCAACTTCCGACTACATACAGCAGGAGAGAGAAAACACATTTATTTGGGCTGAATGAAAATAGGTGGTATCGAAAATACCCTCGCGCACCCCTATACATGTCATGCATGTCGGGGCGGAGCACGTTGGGTTTTTACCGACCAGGCAGGTGTTCGAAGAGTCACTCGAAGGGTGGGCTGCACCCTACTCAGAACCGCTTGTGAGACGGGCCGTGTTGCATTGGATGTGACAGCGTCGAATACGTTGATTCGATTTCTGGGGTTATCACTTGCAGAGAAACCAGGCGAACAGTAACACAGTGTAACTGTAACTGCCTCGTGAGCACCATACCTTCCACGACGTACGGGGCTTACGAACGTTCCAAGGACTCATACTCAGGGGCTAGGCGCAGTTGAGAGTGCCAAAAAACTGCCATCAGTTTTCAAGCCGATGGAATCAGTTACTTGACCCGTTTTTTGCGGCATAAGTCATGGGGCCGCTTTCATCGAGCGAGTGTGCGCGGAAGCGCACATACATATACGATAAGGTCGACGGCGTCGGTCCTCGACCCAATTAAAATCTAGTATTTTCCACCCGACGAGTGCCTTTCACATTCGACCAAGAACGAGGAAAGCAACCTTAGGGACGGTGCTATGTAGGGATGGCTCTTCACATGATGAGGAGCTCAATGTCTCACCCCTATGCTTCACTGACGCAGTGTTTCGCGCACCTTCTGAACGAACAACTGCTCAAACTATCCTAGTAGCGGGAGTTGTTCATTCCAGGAGATGAGCCAGTCATAATATATTGCGTCAGGGCTAAAGGGGAAACCCCTAACGTGAGACGAGCCCAACCCTGTTGGGTTGTCTAGTGGTCTTGGAGTTGCCTTTACTTAAGCGATGCACGGTTAGGCGCCAAACCTTGTGTATATGCGTACAATATCTTGATTGTGCGGGCTACATGTAGTTCCTTGGGGGGGGGGGAATGCAGGAGGTGACGATATGTCAACATCCGCGGCAACCTTGTTGAGGTTATCGTTGTTGGGCTTGTATTCGTGCTGCTGTATGGACGTTTTTTTCCGTACTTGTGTGGACAGTGTACATGTATTTTCAATACGGTACAGTAGGGGTCCCTCTGTAATGCCGGCTGAGTCGTGCCGGTAGCCCGCTGTAGTGCCCGAGTGTGTGTTCATCTTCACAGTTAACGCTCTTCTCAGGTCGACTGTATATTCGCTTGGCACATACGCACGGGATCCGCCAGTCGGTGTGGTTGTGTGTGCAGAGTAGTACCGGTTGCCGCTAGAGTGCCGATATCGTCAGCTGGCGCATAACGGCACTACTACAGAGTGACGACTACCTGGAACCACTTCCCGGTCTCTTCCTGCGTGTACCGCTTCGCGCATGCACTGGGCGGAAAAGGGAGGACCGTTGGGGCATTAAATGTGAATACCTAACAGAGCCTTACTCTTCTGGATAGAGTGGTAAGCATCGATATGCGCGACTCGAATATTTCAAGGGTGTGTTCTGTAGAGTGAGTACCGAACCTTATCCGGGATAGTTCCCGGGTATTACCCTGCAATGAACTTCTGTGAGTTCTGCAAGACATTCATACTCGTACCCGGAACTTCTGTAAGTTCTGTAGGCCCGTGCTACAACACCCGGAACTTCTGTGGGTTCTGTACGACCGTACCACAATACCCGGGGTACGGGCACAATATTTTATACCTGCCCGGAACTTCCGTATGCGATGGTCGGTAGGCCCGAGCCAGATTATCCCCCGGAACGCCTGTGAGTTCTTCAAGACTTCTGTACCCGTACCCAGGCCTTCTATGAGTTACGTGCGACCTTTATACATCTGGAACTTCTGTGAGTTCTGTAAGGCTGTTGCTCAACACCCAGGGTCCTCGTATCCATTAGTCACAATACCCGGGAGCCCGGTACGCATCCAGGTGGAATCCCCGGAGAGCTCAATAAATATAGACGCTGATGATGCGGACGGATCCGTTGTATTCAACGTGGGAATGTGTTTTTGCTGTACATATCGTGTGTGATACTATGTGGTGCTTTCTACGATAGAGGTAGCACATTTCCGCGATTTGTTTCTGAATGAAGCGGTTCCTTAACAACCCAAAACCGTCGGAATGCCAATATCGTTTAAAGAAATGACGTAGTTAATATACTTCGGCATGGGATTCTGCATTGGTATGGGGTTTAAGTGTGCTGAAGCGAGGCTTCGGATGAGGGAGGTATGGAGCTCCTCAAGTCAGGAGCCTCAGAAAATATAGGGTGAACCTCTATCGTACAACGCCTACCCGGATACTAGGTAAAAAAAGCCTGCTACGGACGTATTGTAATGATATTATTCGCCTTCGGGAGATAGATGTGCCCGGCAATGATCAGTCGAGAGTCGAGATGGACAAGCTGGCAAGAAAGAAGAGGTCGTCGAGTACCACCACCACAATCTTATCCAATCGGTCATCCTTCCCTGTCTGTGTATACTCGAGTGGACACGCCCTACCACTCTTAGTCTTGACTGATGTACATAAAAAATATGGTACATACAAATAGAAACACACCCATCCACTCCCTGAATTCTGCAGCTAGCTAGCTACGGACTTTGTCTTCCTCACGTACGTGCGGACTGTGTTTCCTGCACCAGGCCATTTAAAACCCGTAGCACGCGCGATCGAAGTATCACACACACAGCTTGCAAAGATGAGTTTCGACGAAATCGTCGATCGCACAGCTAGCTGTTGTTTTTTTATTTAATAAATATACGAAGTATGACATACTGTAGTTATAAAAAGGGGGGGGGGGCATGCTGCTCTCGGGAGGGTGAGGGTTCTATCTCGCACTTTCGGCTGCGGGGCAAGCAAGGGGGGCGTGGGTACATTACGACGCATGTTCGGGGCCCGGCCGAGTACCGCGGGTGTGCCCGGGGCGTTTCACGTTGCTGAGCTGGCTTCAGAAAGCAAGGGTTTTATTTCCGCCTCACCTCGCCGCGTACGTGCCATGGAAAATCCCACAAAACATTAAAAACGTACAAGGTATGTTTAATTTAATTTTCAATAGCCCGCCACCCTCGAACACTTTTTATTCAATCTCCTCGCCTGTGCATTAATATTTGTTTTCAACCTCAGCAGAAGAAGTACCAGTAGTAGCAGCTGCAGCAGCAGTCATACAACGGCAACAACAGTACACATCTATCTGTCGGCCGTCGAATCTTTTGCACCAAGCCCTTTGACGGGCGGTGTACACCTAACACGGAGCACGTTCGTGACCGCAAACCTCCCTCCCTCGGTCCGTCTACTGGGGAGAATTCGGTACCAGGTGTTGGTGTCATACCTAGCTAGTCGTCCGGCAGCAAGCAGGAGGAGCAGCAGGAGCAGCAGGAGCAGCAGGAGCAGCAGGGGCAGCAGGAGCAGCAGGAGCAGCAGCAGAAGAAGCAGAAGCAGCGACAACAGCACACAACAACAGTTCACATCTGTCGGCCGTCGTATCTGTTGTGCCAAGTATTTTGACGGATGGTGTACACCTGACACCGAGCTCGTTCGTGACCACAAAACTGCCTCCCTCGGTCCGTCTACCTGGGAGAATTTGGTATCATCAGGTGTTGTTGGTGTCATACCTACACAGTATCTACAGTAGCTATCCAGTCGCACGCTCTCAGCAGCAGGTAATCCCAACGTGCAAGAGCCACAGAGCCAGACCCATACTGCCACCCCTCTTACTGCACTGCCCTGGTGTGGCACCGGGCACAGCCCGCACTGCCCGACTCTGCCTGGCTGATATTATATTTGTGCTAAAATGCCAGGGCACGTACGTATGATACGATTTTTTTCTCGGCTTTCTTTGGGTTGAAACTTTCAACAGAATTGCCTGATTTTACTTGTCCAGTTTTGGTCTTTGATCTAACTCAGCAGCAGCGGATACAGCAGCAGCAGTAAACGTCTGTCGAGCGTCATGTATGTTTCACCTAGCCATCTCGCGTACAGCACACACCTCACACCGAGTGCGAGCACGTACGTGACCACAAAACTTGCTCCCTCGGTCCGTCTACCTGGGGGATATTGGTAGCAGGTATTGACTGTACTACTAGTAGGTTATGTACCTAAATAGCGAGTAGCCCAGTCGCATGCTCTCAGCAACAGTTAATCGCACCGCGGGCAAGAGCCACAGAACCAGACTCATTCTGCTGCCCGTCTCCCTCTACCCCCGTGTCTCGGTGTGCATCTGGTATAATAGCAGTAGTTGCAGTAGTTGCAGTAGTAGTATTATTATTATGCTTGCCATCCGACAATGTGTAGTGTTGTTCTAATAAACGACTATAATATATTAATAACAGAAAGACTTAGTGAAGAACTCTCCAGAACAAAAGCGCGGCAGTATCCCACGACAAATCAAAACTGACTAATATTACTGGAGCAGTGGTATCTAGCAGAACATCATCAGTATATTAATCATGCCCCAACCCACGGTACCGCGTGGTTGTTTGACCTCTCTGTTCACCATGAGGTTGTCTGTACTGTATGAGTGTTTGGTCATGCTCTTGCAGTAGCACTTAGTAGGAGTATAGTTAGTAATCGTAGTAGTAGCAGTGTACCAAATCGCATTTTGTAGAGGGCATGCTGCTCCCTACCTTGACCACATCAGCGAAGTAGTGGTGGTGGTGAATAGTAACAGTATACATACCTGGTAGTAGTCAACCCATGGTACGGCGTGCATGCAGTAGTGCACCCAGCATTCACCACAGAACGAGCAGTAGTAGTCCGTCCCCGCTGACTACTATTACTCTTGCTTTCGAGCAATACGCTAACCTTGGCTCACGTTCCCGCCAATAACAGGTACCAGGTACCACGTATACGTGTATTACCTGTGACTCCCTTTTCGCCTCGCGATGTCCCCGGAATTTCACGTAATAACCTACGCCCCGAAGGGGAACCTTGTGATATACCTGGTACATACCATATATATTGACTGTGCAGTATAGGAGCGATTGCCCAGTCGGGTAATGTTCAGGACTATGGCTGGTGGGGAGGCCTGGCGGACAGTTTAAGACTTGGCATAGATGCATAGTGGAAGATCTTAGAGAGTTCCCAGCCACCGAAAGGTCAACGGAACTTGCCCCCTTGGTGGCTGGAGTTGAGACCGCACTGTGATCCACTGCAGCAAAAAAGGCGGAGAAGTGAGACCTCGGAGTCCTCGAAGCAGCCGAACGGTTTATGGTGAGGGGGCACGAGGATGAGGCTCATCTGAGTAGGCAGCGCCGTGCATCCGTCGTGGGTGGTGTCCAAGGGGAAGGGGGGAGGGGGGGGAACGGGAGGAGTAGCAGGGAAACTGCGGTGGACAAAAGTAGGAAGGAGATGGCAGACAGGGTAGCAAGGCACCAGACCGACCAGGAAGTAGAACATGCCTATGCTACTCGTCCCGCCAACTGGTGCAGCTGGTTCGAACGTGGTCTTCCTTTGGCTTCTTTTTTCCTTCCTTGCGCTTGATCCTCTGGGATTTCCCTTCTTTCTTTTTTTCTCCCTTTCTTTACTGCTGTATTATTACTATTAATACTAAGCCGTATGAAAGGAGTCGTGTGGCATGGGTGGATGACTTATATTTAAAAGAATGCTGATGTCGTGCCTGTCGTGCCTGTCGTATACAGTATAACGACATGCCATTCATTGCAGTGCATACCTAGTACCAGGTACGTGACAACGCAGTATATCTGTGGCGTAGTTTTGTGACCACATAACTTGGGGTCGATCTTAACAACACGTAATAATGTATTTCGTTTTTTCCTGAAATTTCGGCATTATTTCACTAAATTCAGCGAGGGTTGAATCTTATCGAGTAGTGCCTCCGTTGGCCCGGGAAATAATCGTCCACCCGGCACAGAACCGCCCCTACAGCAGCTGCGCTCGCGGAACCCATGCGTGCGGTGGCCCCACAGTCATCGGCCTGACTCGTAGGCAGATGTCGGTGCCTTGGGGAGTGAAACCCATCCCCAACTCGTCACGCAACAACGCCCAACGCTTGCCCAAAGCGACAAAGTCTCAGCTATTATTATTGCTGTCACCGAGCTCAGTCGGTCGGCCACCTCGGTACGGTCACCTTGTGAACTCGGCCACGAGTGCCCAGAAAGCTATTGCGCCTTCTGCGTTCGGCCATGACTTGCGAGTGACCTTAGGAACGGCCCCTGTCAGCTCTGTGCGCTCGCGAGTGGTGGCACAGCTCGAGCGGTGGGGTTGCCCGATCCTCTACGGCCTTGTTCCCAAATTTCCTGAAAAACCCTAAAAACGTCTAGGCGACTTTTTGGGGGGGGTGAAGTTTTTCGGCTTTTTTTCCCGAAAATATTCGGGAAAATACCGAAATTTCGAGAAAATACAGAAAAAAACAGAAAAACACTCACTCGTCGTTAAGATCGACCCTTATACCAGGTATCTCTCGAGGATTGAACAATCGGCACGGCCACTGGTTGTGATGGATGTCGACGGGTAGAAAGAACGGTTGAATGTGAAGAACACACCCTCATACTCGTTGGTAATTGTTTGTGTGGTGGTTTTTGGTTTGAGCGTTATTTTGTCACTGCAGACTAATATCATTGTCGTATCGTGTATTTATGTCACTGGACTTCGTACGTGGTGTTGGCGAGTTGTACACCCTTCAAGGGAAAAATTACCCCCGCAATTAATTATTGGCGGGGGCGTGATCTCATAGCAGCTACCAGGTATGTAGCTGTGTTTTGTGCCCTTTCTCAGACAGTCGGGGAAGACATGGCGATCGCGTTGGTATTTGTATGGTGGTTTTCGGTTCGATTGCTCTGTTTTTCGCTGGATGTCCGCGAATCAACAGCGCCCCAGACAGCAGGGAAGGGGTGTTTCCCTCTGTGTTCACGACTATCGTTCGTTTCGTACCGTGCAGGCAGCACTCCAGACAGACAGCAACCACCGCTTCAGGAGACACCGGATGGATAGTTGTGGGAACACTATGCTGCTGTAGTTGAGTAGATACCCGCGACCATGTTAGTTCAGTTCGCACATTGGCGTCATTTCTGTGCGCGCCTTCCTCATCATCTATCTCCTGCGTTTTTGGTCAGGGAGCGTCGTGCTCCCAAGCCGGATTTCGATATTTTTGCGCATCATGTTTTGTGTGGGATCTTCGCTCCAGCACCTTTACGTGACCACAAAATTCTTGATTTGACAGTTCACGTGACAACAACAACAAGGGTACTACTACTTACTAGTGAGGCTTATCCGCGAGCGTTTTTCCAAATTTTCCAAAGTTTGGAAATAATTGGAGATATATATGTATCAATATACGGGCTCATTCTTATCGGAGAGCAGTTTTTCCAAATTCCCCAAACTTTGGAAACAATTGGATATATGTAGGCGTTCTGTCACTTGTTATTCGTGAAATTCTCCAGAATTTCTGAAGCAAAAATATCAAGTTCGTTAATATCCCAATATTTGGAAAAAAAAATAGGAAAAATATGGAAGATTGAGAAATTGCGCGAAACAAATGTCGAAAAATTGGAAAAAAAGCTCTCCGATAAGAATGACATAGCACATTGTAATGTATGTACGATTTATGTACCTAGGTAATCTATTTCTCATCCACATTCTTATCTTCTGTGGACCTATACAGATAGATAGATATGATTCATGCCAGGCTTGTGTAATTAATTAGTCTATGTCAGTCCGGGCACGCAATGTACAGCATAGAAGCCTGCGTTGGTTCATCCCCCCGATGCTGTAAATATCGTGATCACCTTTTTATATATATATATGATATATATGCCACCCTGCTATCATAGATAGTATGAATGCCCGAAACGACACCCTCTGCACACACCGGGCACACCCACCCGGCGTTGCCGATTCTACATCCCCAGAGGGATGCCCCTACACAACTACCAGGTACAAAATTTTCACGCAAGTTCGCCTTCAGTGGTGCAGCACTGCGAGAGAGGGCGCTGGATTCACCTCTCTGCGCAAACGGGTGGATGGTGAATGCAGCGCAAACAAACGCAGTGCAAATAATGGAGCATTCATTCTTCATGTATTATATGTGCACGCCGACTGACACTTGGTATGAAAACAAACGAAGTTTCTGTACCCAACGCGAGCGTCTGCATATATATATATATATATATTATGCTCAGTATTGTTAGGCAGGTGGTACTTCTTGCACCAAGAAAAGTAGCACCGGTACAGCGCAATTCGGCTCCAGTCGACGACGAAAGAAAGGAGGGCTGATTGAAGCCTTTCCGCGATAGAAATGCGAGACACGTGCCGTAGTGGAGCCTTGGGGGGAAGAAGAGCCTGGTACGACATACCCCATCGCTTTTTTGTCCTTTCTTTTTTTCATTGTTTTTTCATTCCCGTTTGTACCTCTTTGTGTATTTATTTGTTAGTATGGTCCGTTCTGCCTTTTTTGCGTTTTGCTACCTAACCCCTGCTTCTGTTTTTTTTTTTTTTTTTTTTTTTTGCTTCGCTCCATTTTCTTTTTAGGTTTTTGTCTCCAATTATTAATGGTCTCCTTTTTGCTTCCCTGGTTTCCGCAGTGAGTGAGTGGTGGAGTGCGTATGCTTGTTTTTTGTTTTTGCCTCTGTTTTACTTGGGGTATTTCTTCCACTCCAGAGTTATTGGAGCCTGTCCTGCGACCACGGACTGCATTGTATTTATTGTGAGTTAATGTGAGAACAACAACAACAACTATTAATACTTTTTTTTTTTTTTTTTTTTTTTTTTTTTTTTTTTCCCTCTTGCGCTGACTCTCCGTGATTTTCATTTCATTTTTTCTCTTCCTCTTCCTTTTCTGATTGATAAGCCGTACTCAAGGAGCCGTGTGGCGTGGTTGGAAGACGAACCTGCTCTGCTCGGCTCGTATTGTCTGACGCCAAGGGGCTGGGCATAGTTGACGAACGCAGGGCGGAGACGGCAGTCTGGGTAGCAAGGTACCAGGCGGATTAGCAGGGAGAACCTGGCTATACTACTCGTACCACAAGCTGCTGCCGCCACCTAGAAGGTGCTTTGGGCTTTGGTCTGCCTGTTATTTCCCCTTTGTTATTTTTCCTTGTTACTTTCTCCTTGGTTCTTTGTCTTACTCTGTTCACAAGCAGTGGTGTCTTTTGTTATTTCTTCTTTTTTCCAGCTCGTTCTTTTTCAAGTGTAGGCCACCTCGCCTGCGGGGGGGGGGGCACGACAGATTGTTTCTCTTAGATTTTGCTTTCATTTTTCTTCTTTTTCTTTTTCGACTTGTCTACCTTGTTTTGTTTTCTCTTTGATTGTTTCTTTTCGTTTCACTATTTCATAGATTGCGTATGTCGTGCCTGTCGTATCTAGTATGATGACATGGCTTTGCATTGCCCACTGCAGTTCACACTGCACACGTGGCAACGTAGTATCTCTGTGGCGTAGCTTTGTGACCACAGAACTTGTATCTCTTCTAGGATGGAAGAATCGGCACGGACACTGGTTGTGCTGGATGTCGACGGGTAGAAAGAACGGTTTAATGTGAAGAACACACACACACTGCCGTACGTATGTATGTATGTAAATATCCTTCTACGAAAGTGATCACGGGTCTGAGTGACGATTATTACAAGGAAGGGCGAAGGCCGTGCGTACTGCTAAAAAAAAACGACTGGAAGCAAACTTGCGTTGTCTACGTATTATTAATATTATTAATAATAATGTCTAGTAACCCCTTCAGAACCGCAGTAGTAGTAGTAGTAGTAGTCTCATTTTGGGGACAAACTACCACCGGTACTTGAATTTTGATTATTTGTTTGCCCCCAAAACGGGACTGCGGTTCTAAAAGGGTTTACTTTACCCTATCGATACTTCAACCAGAAGGGGGAACTTGATCGTGAAAGGTGACGATAGCAGCACAGGCCACCGCGTGACTGGAGGATATTGCTGGGATAATTCGTAGTTGACATCGATTATTGGTGTCCGAGTTACTGCATTATTATCAATAGTGCAATGCAAGGAGCCTCGCACGGCACAGGCGCGACATGGCTCCCCCACTAGCCGTGCTGCTCTGTCTGGTGCCCCACGCCGCTCGTATAGACAGACGTCTCAGGCTGATGTTTCTCGGGCGCTCGCTGCCTCGGAGCCCCAAAGGGATTCGATCGTCGGTTTTCGAGTGTATACTACCCCGCATTGCGATGCACTCTCTCTGTGTCGTAGGTTTGTTTGTACCCACGGAGCTTGGATCTCTCCACAGCAGGGTGAACGAAGCATCGGTAATGAGTGCAGGATATCGGCGGGTATATGCAGTAGAATAACGGTTTACCTGGTACAAATCATAACCCCTTTCTTTGTGACTCGAGATAGCAAAAACATACCTGGTTAAAAAATATGATTTGGGGGGTTTTATAAACGGACGACGAGCACACAGCGCGAGCGCCTAGCACGTACGGGTGAGAAGGATAATAATGTTGCGACCCGTGCCGCACGAAGGCACGAATCCTTGCATTGCAAACCGACACACGGATATGGCCGTTTGCACAATCCACCAATCACGCGGTTGGTTGTCGTTGCTCTACGATTTAATTTTACAAGAAGGGGCCATATTGGATAGGACCTACGGTGCAAACCCTAACCTATATATTTCGCTATTTTTACTAACGATATTTAGTCCTATTTACTATAATAATACGAGTTGAGTATGGTCCCTCGCAATATTACGTTATTATTGGCCACTTTTTGTTTTTCAGCATCAAATTTTCCTTCTGAAGTTTGAGGGGGGTTGATCAATGCGAAGAACAACCCACAAATAAAGGGGAAATAACATAATATACGCCGGCACGTACGTACGTATACCGGTCGCCCCGGTGGTTCAAGTGGTTAACCTCGAATTCTACTTGTTTGAGTCCTGGGTTCGAGCCCCAGGAGGGTCGGACTTTGACTTCATTTGCAAAAATAAAAAAAGGGATCCAATTATTGTTGAGAGCGCCTTGCAGCGTGGGTAGGCACAATTCGATGCGAGTCGACGAGGGAAGAAAAGGCTGAAATCTTCTCGCGATAAAAAATGAAGGCACGTACCGTAGCGGGAAGGGGGTAGAAGAGCCTGCTATGTGACCCCGGATCTGAGTTACGAGTTGGAAGGAGAGAGAAGAAGATGTGCGAAGATAATGAATGGGATGAAAAAAAAAATACAAAAATACAAAAATACAAAAATACAAAAAAAAAAATTGGCTCATCCAATTTATTATCTTCGCGCATCTTCTTCTTCTCTGTCTCCTTCCAACTCGTAACTCAGATCCGGGGTCACATAGGAGGCTCTTCTCCCCCCTTCCCGCTACGGTGCGTGCCTTTCATTCTTGTCGCGAGAAGATTTCAGCCTTTTCTTCCCATCGATAGCGATTGCCAATACGTTGATCATTGCCGACACATACTACTACTACTACTAGTGTCGCACTGCTTGCTGCATCATGTATGTGTGTATCATATTTATTAGGTACGTTGTCGTACCGTGCCTGGTATTCGTCGCTGATGGGTTTTTTTTTTTACCATCCCATTAACTAGTCTACTGCTGTATCTTCGTATTTTCTTCCTCCCCCTCTTCTTCTTACCGTTGTCGTTGCGTAGATCCGGGGGCACACAGCGGCGGAAGTAGGCGGCTCTTCTCCCCCCGCCCCGCCCCACCATCATCACTACTGCTGCTGCTGTGTACGTACGTACGTACCTCTCGTGCCTTGCATTTTTATCGCAAAACGGTTTCACGAGCGTCAGCGCTTCCCCCCCCTCGTCGACTCTCGTATCACTCTGTGTCTAAATATAAGGCCCCTGTGTACAAGGAATGCTTCGATCAAATAAATAGTACTTCTTGCGTTTCGAGACAGCGTGGTATCCGAACCACGCCGTAATAATAAATAGTGGACTCTCAAAAAGTAGTCAGTTGGATTTCATTCAGACGCGAATGCCAAAGAGTTCGTTCATTACGCACGAAGGAAGGCTCGAAACTCCGTCCTCGAATAGAGCAGTATTTATAGTACCCTCACCCAGCAGTCACATGGGTTAAACCACTCGAGACTGCAGTCCAGTTTCGAGCACAAACCAGTCTAACTAGAGGTAGTTACTACTCACAACACAGGACTGCAGTCAGTCGTAGAAAAGGGTTGACCTGTAGAATACACCGGGGAGGCCGTACACTGCTGCGCTGGAGGATGTCGACAGTTATTTGAAATCACGGTTAGATGTCAAGAGCACAATGTCATACATGACAGACGAATGAAAAAAGAAAGCAGATGTGTCGTCGTATGGCACTGCTGCTGTGCATCTATATACTCCTCTGGGCAACGCAACAAGCCATGCAAACGGTCCACGCATGACTGACGATGCTCTCTCGCGGCGGAAGACAAGAAGACTTACTTAGCCCTTAGGAGAGGAGTGGATTCAACACACACATCTCGGCAGACCCAGAGCTGTCGAAACAATATACAGCAGTCACGATGTGTCTACAGCAAACAATCGTATAGTTGGCATCATAGAACACTCGATGTCAACACACCGACACCACCACCATAATAACAACCGCCCGCCTCTTAAAAAAACGACACACTGGCTGCGTCCACAGACGAACTCATTAACCGGGCGAACATACCACTCCTGGACGATATTGTAAGGATCGTTGTCACATAAATATGAACATCAAACGGTCCTTACAGTTTCGTCATGGAACGCCGCAGTGCTACGTACGTATGTATGTATGCAGAAATCATCTCTTCTCGAGTAAAATAGTCAAATACCAGGTAGTAAGTACAACAGCAGATAATAACTGACATTGGTAGATGGCTTGACGACGACAACCTCGAAGGGACTATCGGACAAGCTCTCGTAGCCCCCGGCCTTGGTCATGGTCAGGGACGCGCGAACCGAAACCATCAGCGCAACCGCGCCCGCGAACACCTTCACCGAGGTGGCGGCGGAGGTGGCAGTGGTGAACGCCATGTTTGTTTGACGGGTGATGATATATATATTTTCCCCCTTTCTGTGTAACTGGCGGGAGGAAACGAGAGTGAGAGTGGGAGAGAGAGAGAGTGAAAAGGTGAGCACCGACACGCAAGTATTAATATTAATAGTAGTACTGCAGTACGACGCGGAGAGCCATGAAGAAATATTTTCATTATTATTCTTTTTGCCCTCTGTGCCAAATAAATTAAATTACATTAAACGTGCAGGGCTTGTTCCAATCATCCATTAATAGATACTACTATTGATAGTGCTGTAACTACTGTTACGGGGGACCATAGTTAATAGGACCAAATATTGTGGGTAAAAATCTGTAAATATATAGGTTTTGATCTATACCATAGGTCCTATTAACTATGGTTCCCCGTAATACTACAATCCGGAATAAGACTACGAAAACAGTGGAGACGGGTGCGCAATACGATCACTTCAGTATATTTATATATATAGCAAAAAAACGCCAAAAACTACAACGAGAGATTGTGCTACAAGCGGCAGGAAGAGAACTTCGATATCCCGATTTGGTTGGGGCCAAACTAAGTACTACTATTAATATTATAAACGTTACGTCATTGTTTCCACTAAATATTGAGTCGAACCTGTGCTTGAAAATTCCATGATGATAGTCGTATCCGAGTACTACATACTGACGATAGAATGTTGTGATTTTCTCCCATTCATTCATTGAAATTTTTTTCATGAACCTGATATATATGATACCACGTATTGTATCTGTGTCTATATCTGTCAATAAAATAAATGTAAGCAAGCCCCGTCGATATTAGAATGTTCCGATTTCCAAGATTCCGGACGTCCTCTAAAAACGAAATACCAGGTAAAAAAAGACAAACCAGATTGATATGATATGTAACTCCAGAATCTGATCTATCTGCGGAAAAAGGCATTCCACTTGCAAGGTCGACCGTTTGACGCGAGAACAAGCGGTTGACAGGGGGAGCGACCAGTCCAGGGAAGTCCTATTAAATTTTCCCGGCACAGCGAGCGGTAAGAACCGGAAATTAATCAAGCTCGGGATTTTTGTTTTTCTTGAGAAAAAAGAAGGCCCGAAGGCCCCAGCGAATCGCGCACTTGCTTCACGCAGTACATAAGCTAACGGGGAGGATTCCTTTTGCCCCCGCCTCGAAATGGACGAGAGATAACATATACCTGGTATATAGAGGTGGGGAAAACGGAAAAACTGAAAATAGGTGTTTCCCCCAAAACGTCCGGTTACAGACGGGGGGAAGTTGGCATGCCTTCTTCCCTGGCCTAAACTCTCGAATAGTCCACGACAGGGGTACACTATTTATTGATGGTACCATTACGGAGGACACATACATAGTAAGTACGACCAAATAAATGCTGTTAGAAAAAATAGGTAAGTCTACAGGTTTTCGTGTGTACATGTTATAAGGATTACCTTGGGCTGGTTAAT
This sequence comes from Nereocystis luetkeana, assembly GCA_031213475.1. Taxonomy (NCBI): domain Eukaryota; class Phaeophyceae; order Laminariales; family Laminariaceae; genus Nereocystis; species Nereocystis luetkeana. The sequence continues at coordinate 2,751,162 of JARUPZ010000020.1, forward strand.
CGATCGATCTTTTACCCCTATTATAGCTCAGTAGGTGGCACCTTCACATTTGACGTCGTCCAGGTCAGTCACGGGTTCGAACCTCACTTCGAACGTTTCTTTTACAGAAGCGTTTGCGCGTGCACACCTAAAAAAAACACATCTCCCCGGTTCCCCAGGTAGGTGGTAGAGAAACGAAGCGGGTAGGTCAGCGTACGGACGTACGTATACGGTTCCGACGCCCAAAAGATCCCGCTGTTTAGAGGGGGGGAGAGTGTTATAAGGATTACCCTGGGCAGGGTAATCGATCGGACTTTTACCCCTATAGCTCAGTAGGTAACACCTTCACCTACACCATAGTGTAGGTCCTAATTAACCCTTTTAGGCCCGCAGTCCCGTTTTGGGGGAAAACTACTTGGAATTTCCTTGGTTATCCCCCTAAAACGGGACTGCGGTCCTAAAGGGGCTACTATGGCCCCCCGTGATACTTTATAATTAATAGTTAGTGTTGAACGTTTGCTTTCCCTCGCTCGAGACTTCGTAGGGGGGATTGTCGGTAGAAAATAATTGGAGATTCCAGTACCGGCTACTGCGTGACTGGCTCCTGACCAAAAGCCGACACCGAGACTGTAGTTTTGACAGTGCCAGGGCTCGAGCTAGGATTCGGATACGGCATGGGCGCAACATGCTGATCCTATCCCGCTGCCGCCGTGGACACTCATTCACGCTGCTTCTGTATACTCACGTGTTCATAGACGCTTGACCCTTCGAGAACCGGAGTCTCGTTGTGGGGACAAACCAGTCAAATTTCAAGTACTTTCCCGCCCAAAACGGGGCTGAGGTCCTAAAAGGGTTAACAGCAGTACTGTCAAGTTGGCAGTACACAATATATATGACAAGAGGACAAGGAACTCGTACACAGCACAAAGAAAATTTTCGTTGATCTTTTTTTTTTTTTTTTTTTTTTTTTCCATCCCATTCATTATCTTCGCCCATCTTCTTCTCTCTCTCCTTCCAACTCGTAACTCAGATCCGGGGTCACATAGCAGGCTCTTCTCCCCCCTTCCCGCTACGGTACGTGCCTTCATTTTTATCGCGAGAATATTTCAGCCTTTTCTTCCCTCGTCGACTCGCATCGAATTGTGCCTACCCACGCTGCAAGGCGCTCTCAACAATTGAATCCCTTTTTTTATTTTTGCAAATAAAGTCAAAGTCCGACCCTCCTAGGGCTCGAACCCAGGACTCAAACAAGTAGAATTCGAGGTTAACCACTTGAACCACCGGGGCGACCTGCTCTGGTCGCTGTCGACGGGTCCCAAAGGTTTTGTAACTCACTTCTTTTCAAGGCCATGACACGTGCTCTACTTCCTCTAGAAGTTTCGGCTTTTTTGTTTTAAGAAATATAATCTTACCTTCTTTCCTGCTATTTTGCCGCCGCTGTTACATTTTACAAAAAAATAGTGAAATAACTCCTCCTCTTTTGTGTCTTCATACAAATTTCACAGGCATTTAGTGTGGAAGTTCTACCAAAAAAACATCTCCGATAAGAACAAGTAGCAACCTACCTGGTATGATATTAGTGCTGCAGTTCGCTTTTTTTTGGACAAACCACACTTACTTGTAATCCAAGTGTTTTGTCCCCAAAACGGGACTGAAAGCAGTTGCAGCAGTAGTTCTCACAAAGGGGTTTACATAGGTCTTTTGAGGGTAGGCGAGATACAAGTCTCAGACAGATGTAGCGACTTTCTTTGGGTCTGCTGGCGCGAACCTTGTGCTCACGAAATCGCCTCGTGAGTCGGTGTTGTCATAATATATATATTACGGGGGACCATTCAATAGGACCTATAGTACACATAAAAACCTACATATTTAACTATTTTTACTAACAATATTTGGTCCTATTAACTATGGCCCCCCGTAAGAGTTGCCTGGCGTTGCTGCTTGTCTGGTGACCCCCCCCCCCTTCCCCCCCCTCCCCCCCCCCCCCCCCCCCCTCCATCAGGATTAAGTGTAGTCTAATTTCGCAGGTGGTGATTGCATGTGAGGACCGTTTTTGGTTTTGTATTTTTATCATCACTTTTATTTTCCGGCTTTGGGAGGTTTTACCCCCATCAGCGATCTTGTAGACATTTAAGCCGTGGTCACAGGTGTCATCCCTTCCCCCCCCCCCCCGGTTCGTGCCTTCAACTTTTGCCGCGCATGAGATTCGGCATTCCCACTGTGCTCATCGATTTTCATCGAATGTTGCTAACTCAACGAGCTCGCGCTTTCCCCGAATCAATGTTTATGAATGAAAACGTCCTTGCGAGTATGCGCTCGAACCCACGAATTTGATCCCAGCGAACACGCCGACCACCCATTAATTAATACTACTAAGCTCCCGGGGACGCCGGGTTGGCTTGAAGTATACCTGGTAATACTTAGTAACAGTTGTCGGGAAATGAAGTGCAAGCATTCACTTCAGCTGGGGACTTGATACGTACGTACATTTTTTGTGTCTGGATTTGGACCTTGCGATAGCGTATCGACCAATTTCGGCCTCCCCCCGCCGCCCCTCAAAGTCGAGAGGTGGGCACCTCTTAGCTCTCTCAGTCTCTCCTTGGCTGTTGCATTGCGGCTCGTCTAAAAAGAAAACCACGAACTAACTGCCGTAAATAGAAAAAGGGTTTTGCCAAAATCAGGTGCACCCATCCCATTTGAGCCAAAAACAGCTACCTGGTACATACATACATGCTGAAGCCAACCGAAAAACACACGCCACGAGCGGTGTTTCTGCCCATGAGCCTTTATTTGAACGCCTGAGCGTGTGGCCTTGTGGCCTCCAAAATCTGAATCATTTGGTTTTCTTCAGGGTACAGGCTCCACGGGCTCCACGTAGACCCGCAGAGGGTCACCAGGCTTCGGCCACGGCGGGCGCGCCCTAACATATTGAGTCTGGCGCCTCCCCCCCCGCTGCCAGCTTCTCTCGACGATCCTCTTGGACCAGTCAGCTCGGCGCCAAGTTGTTTCCTGTACCAAGTCTGAGGCCACCGCGACGCCGGGTGATGTAGATGGACCCCTGTCGGTGTCCAAGATAGCGTACAACAACATATTAAACCAAACTGAACATTAGGACAACTGAATGAAGCACACCAGCACACCTTACGTGCGAAGGGCTGTATGGGGCATGTTGTACGCCGATGATGCAGGAATTATCTCGAAGTCGGCTGAAGGGCTCGCGAAAATGATGACAGTCATCGTGACTGTCTTCGAAGCAGCAGGCCTCACGGTGTCGGAAACGTTTAAGACAGAGACAATGCTCCTACAAACACCAGACCAGACAACCCTCGCACCACCGCTCGCCATCGAAGCAGAAGGCCAGAGGTATAAGCAGACGACCCGGATATCATACCTAGGCGGCGTTATCCACGAAAACGCTGACCTCGTGCTCGAAATCGACCGACGGATCCGCCTCATGCGAGCATGCCTCAAACGGTTCGGCCCGGAGTTGTATGATAGGACGACCGCCCCCCTTAGCCTTAAAGTCCGAATGCTGAAGTCCGAGGTGATTGAGACCCTGCTGTACGGGTGTGTGACGTGGACCCTCAGAGCGGAACACTTTGCCAAGCTTCGAACAGCTCACCATCAAGTCCTGTTACGAGTCATTGGCTTCCAGCGCCGACTTCGTACGGACCATGCCACCCTCTTGCACGCGAAGGCCCTCAAGATGATACGTTGCGAGAGCATCGAAACGACCATTCGTAAACGGCGGCTCTTCTTTGCGGGGGGCGTGGCATGGCAAAGCAAGGAGCGATTACCCAGTCGGGTAATGCTCGGGACGATAGCTGGTGGGGAGAGCCCGAGACCAGGCGGACAGTGTAAGACTTGGCATAAATGCATAGTCGAAGACTATAGGGAGTTCCACCGAAGGGTCAACGGAAGTTGCCCCCTCGGTGTTTGGAGTTGAGACCGCGTTGTGGTCCACTGCAGCCAAAACGGCGGGGAAGTGGTACCGGGGGATCCTTGAAGCAGCCGAACGGTTCATGGTGAGGTGTCACGAGGCTGAGGCTGAGATGAGTAGGCAGCGCCACGCATCCGCCGTGGATGGTGCCCAAGGGAATGGGGGTGGAGGGGGCAACAGGAGAAGTGGCAGAAAACCCGACCAATGGAATGCGGAGAGGGAGGGGAACAGGAGGAGTAGAAGGGAAACTGCGGTAGACGAAAGTAGGAAGGAGATGGCAGACAGGGTAGCAAGGAACCAGGCCGACTAGGAAGTAGACCATGACCATACTATTAGTGCCACCAACTGGTGCAGCTGGTTCGAACGTGGTCTTCCCTTGTATTATCTTTTTGTTTGTTTTTTTTTCTTTCTTGCGCTGATTCTCCGTGATTTTCATTTTATTTCTTTATCTTCCTTTTGTAATTGATAAGCCGTACTGAAGGAGTCGTGTAGCGTGGTTGGATGACGAACCTGCTCTGCTTGTTTCGTATCGTCAGACGCCAAGGGGCGAGGTAAAATTGACGAACGAAGGGCGGAGACGACAGTCTGGGTAGCAAGGTACCAGGCGGATTAGCAGGGAGAAACCGGCTATACTACTTGTACCACAAACTGCTGCCGCCACTTGGAGGGTGCTTCGGGCTTTGGTCTACCTGTTAGTTTCCCTTTTAGTTATTTTTTCCTTGGTTATTTGTCTTACCTTAATCTGTTTACAAGCAGTGGTGTTTTTGTTATATTTTCCTTTTTTTTTGTTCCAGCTCGTTTTTTTGCGAGTGTTGGCCACCTCACCTGCGGGGGGGGGGCGCGACTGATTGTTTCTTCTAGTTTTTGCTTCCATTTTTTTCGTGATCTCTTCCGATTTGTCTTCCTTGTTTTTGTTTTCTCTTTGACTGTTTCCTTTCGTTTCTCTATTTCATAGAATGTGTATGTCGTGCCTGTCGTATCTACTGTAGTATGATGACAACATGGCATTGCATTGCCCACTGCTGTGCTTACTGCTTACCAGGTACCATGGTACGTGGCAACGTAGTATCTCTGTGGCGTAGCTTTGTGACTGCATAACTTGTATCTCTTCTAGGATTGAATAATCGGCACGGACACTGGTTGTGCTGGATGTCGACGGGTAGAAAGAACGGTTTAATGTGAAGAACCAGGACCTGCAGCGGTCTAGCGACAGTCACACGAACATCGAGCTTCGGACTACGTAGGTAGGGAACCTTGCGCGGTCCGGCTGGTGGCCTGCTCGCTTTAAGGACCGCGTGGGGTGGTGGGGATGTTTTTTCTTGTTAACCCCGACGCCGAGGAGTTCATCCCTCAGGCGGGACGGGTACATCACCACAGCAGAGAGCGCTACGTGGGTATGCATGCACGACAGGAAGGATGGGATTGTCGGCGTGGGTTGGGACGGCTGCACCCAGCCAACGGAAACCAAGGCGCGTACCGGGCTACGAAACGGAGAGCCACTTTCGCCATAGAGAAAAAAAAAAAAAAAAAAAAAAAAAAGAAGGCAGGGACGAGCCTCACGTCGGCTGGCAAAGAAAGCAGCACGCGAGGCTCGTAAGAGACAGAAGGAGGCACTTGTGACGGTAGCGACCTACAATGTGCGCACCCTGGCTGTAAAGAGAAAGAACGGGTACGGACATAACGAGCGTGTACTGGCGAAGGGACGGCAACTCGGCTGTGACTTCATTGGCCTGCAAGAAACTCGGAGGTCCGGCAGCACGACGTTCCGTGCGGCAGGGTATCGTGTTTTCTGTTCAGGACAGGAAACAACAGCCACCAGGCAAGGGCTGTACGGAGTAGGCCTAGCTGTCAAGGAATCGTTGTGCAGTAAGTCTGTGTATACTCATCAGCTCGTTGACGAGCGGCTAATGTCTATGCGCTTTGAGCTGGCTGGCAAATGCGAGGCAGTCAATTTCGTCGTTGCGTATGCTCCAACTGACTGTACCAAGGACGCCGAACTGAAACGTATTTTCTGGCAGAAGCTGGAGTACTTAGTGGAAAAAATCCCGACGAAAGAGTGTCTGTTTGTACTGATGGATGCCAACGCGCGAACTGGACAGAGGAAGGAAGGGTGCGGTGATGATGAAAGCAGAGTGCTGGGAGCGTATGGACGTGATGTTCGCAACGATAATGGCCGACGGCTCCTGTCGTTCGCCACCAATTGCAAGTTAGCTCTCACCAACACGTTTTTCAGCACGCGCAAGGGTGGGATATCGCATACTCATAACGGCACCGGCCCGAATGACCGTAAGCGGATTGACTACATCCTAACCCGTCAAGTCCATCGACCTAGAGTACAAGATGCGAAAGTCGTCCCACAGCCTCCTGCCCCAGCTAAGGCTGACTCAGACCACAACATCTTGTACATCAAAGTCCGACTCGGTGGTCATTTTGCGCCCAACAGACAAATAAATACGTAGACCGACGAAACGCCGAGAGTTCGACAGGCATCTTTTTATGTCCGATGGAAAGTGTCGTGAACGAGTAGTCTCCAGGGTCATCTCCACTCTCAACCAGCCTATCCAGCCCCGTAATACGTCTGGTATGGTTGAGATTTTCACTACGGCTGTTATTGTTGATTGATCTCTAAAGGTATAGACGCAGCTGGCACGGGAACGCGTGGTTGACTCCAGACAATAACACGGAACTTCTCTTATATATATTATTACGTATCAGTGCTGTCGAGTGACTCAGGTGGCGGCGCATCCACACGATTATCCGTCACATTGCAGGCACAATTAATCTCCCGCTCTTATAATCCCACATCAATATATGGAACTCCCTGATACTAAATGAAACATCTACGTCGTGTCTATTGAGCACAGTCAATATCCCCCCTGCTCACTATACACGGACCATACTTCAATATCCCCCCAGGTCGGCAACATGACAATGTACGACTTCACTGGGTCGATATATCTCTTCTTTATGACCAACTCATATGAACTTCAGAAACTCAAATACCCAACATGTGACTCAAAAATAAAATTCTCGAATCAACACTCAAATCCTCAAACCAGTATTCAAATGCTCAAATCTATAGCCTCTCTCCGTTGCAAACATATTAAAATACCGAAATCCAATGCCAGGTTAAACGGCATTCTTCTCGGATTCAGCCAGGTAAAACGGCATTTTCCGCGGAATTGATTCAAATATATCACAGTGTCTCTTCAGTTCTACCGACCTCTCTCAATTTCCGAATACTATCCAGACCTTCCCTCGTCGGAAAACATTTTCATGTGGACCGCACACGCCCCCAGGCGCTTCCTAGTCTCACTTCAGTCTTGTCAAAAACCTAAATCACAAGTATCATCAGAAAAATACCACGGGAGTGGTCATGCCAATCAAAATAAAATCAAGTCAAGAAACTTAATGCCAGAGATCGCGAGGAACCCCGTTCCTCCGGACAAGAGTCTCCCCTTATCCCCTACTCCCGCCATAGATACACAGATCGCGACGGTAATGCGAGATAGCACATAGGTTTCCCCACTAGAAATTTATTTGACGTTGTGACCACTCGGAAAACACCAAAAAAAAACTTTCAACATCCGTTACCAGAAACAAAACGATTTTATAGTTCAAACACATTCTTCACTCAAAATAAGTAAAATAAAACATCTCGGAAACAAGGCGTCAAAGGTTCATCAGAAAATCCCGGTGGTAACGAAAAACCATGTTGTTGAGCGGCTTTGTTAAGAAGTCTGCGCGCTGCTCCTCCGACTCTACATGGGTAATAACAAACTCCCCCTTGGAAATAAGCTCTCGCAAAAAGTGGTGTCGAACGTCGATGTGCTTAGAATTCGACGTGCACACTGGGTTTTGTGCCAGGTGCCTTGCCCCCTCGTTATCCTCGAAAACCGTAATGCATCGCTCCCCGAACCCCGGAAAAATGAAACTCCAAACGTAGCGCAAGAACATCGCCTCCTTGATAGTGTCTGCTAGTGCTACATATTCGGCCTCAGTGGTCGAGAGCGTAACGCATTTCTGCGTCCTAGAAAACCAGCACACACACGCCCCAGCACACATGATAGCCCTACCTGAAACTGACCTCCTGTCAGTGGCTTTGTTGGCGTAGTCCGCATCCGCAAACGCTACCAGTTCAAGCCCGCTACCCTTCTGAAACGTAATGCCGAAATCACTCGTAGAAAAAACATACTCTAAAATACCGACCGCTGTCTCCCAGTGTACTTCCCTCGGCCTATTCGTGTACCTCGCTACCGCCCTCACCGCGTTCGCAATATCCGGTCGTGTTTGGTTCGCAAGCCACATCAAGCACCCCACCAACTCGCGGAAAGGCCAATCACTCACGGGTTCATTCTCGTCGAACTCTTCGAGCTTCACACCAGTCGAAAGCGGATTATTCCTCCCGGAACTAACACCAAACCTCGCCGCGGTCCTTTCAGCGAACGCCTGCTGCGAAATCGTCAAAGTACCAGCATCCCAATCCCTCGAAAAACAACAACCAGCATACCACCGCAACTCGCCCAGATTGTTGATCGGAACAAGGCTGTTCAGGTCTTCACAGAACTGATCGCACCTAGCCTTGCGTCCTACAGCAAAAATATCATCCACATGAACCACTGTTACTATGGAGACAGAGCCCGACTCGACCAACCTCATGACACACGCGTCAGCGGGGCTCTGCTCAAAGCCTAGACTCTTCATGTGAGTGAGAAGGTGGTTGTGCCACGACCTCGACGCTTGCTTCAAGCCATAGAGACTGCGGTTCAACCTGACTACCTTACCGGACATTTCGCCGCAGCCAGGGGGCAGTCGCATGAAAACATCCTCATCCAAACTCGACTGCACGAATGCTTGCTCAGCATCAAAATGACACAAATCCAGACCCACCTCGCACGCAACGGCACCCAGCAAACGGAAACAAGACGCTGCAGGGGTCGGAGCAAAAGTCTCTAAGAAATCAATACCCTCACGCTGCTTGAAACCTCGTGCCACCAGCCTTGCTTTCGCCCGCACCACATCACCATGCTCGTTGGACTTCCAGGCGAACACCCACTTCGCCGAGATGACGTTGAGCCCCTCTGGTTGCTACGTCGCTCCAAACGTCCCCGCGTCCGCCAGTCCATGATATTCCTTGTCCATCGCCTGCCTCCAGATCGTCGAATACTCGTCCACACACGCTTCAGCATACGAGTTCGGCGTCGAAAGCTCGCTTGCCGGGCGCGTGGGAAGGGGAGGATTCTCGCGCGGTGGGGCTTGGTGGAAAAGTACATGGCCTATACCTTCCCGTGCTGCCATCAGCGATAGCAGCCCATGCCCCATAGCCTCGCGGTTCCGCACGGTCTCCCCTCTTGTCCGCCCCCTCAGAACGTCCCCTTCCTCCGGGTGTCGTCCAGCTTCCCCCACTGTCCGACCACCCTGTACACCGCCGCCACCCTCCTGGTGCCGTGCAGTCTCCCCCCTTGTCCGCCCCCTCAGTACGTCCCCTTCCTCCGGGTGTCGTCCAGCTTCCCCCACTGTCCGACCACCCTGCACACCGCCGCCACCTTCCTGGTGTCGTGCAGTCTCCCCCCTGGTCCGCCCCCTCAGTACGTCGCCATCCTCCGGGTCCGGGATATAAGAACCCAGTTCCCGAGCAGCACGCTGCGAAAGCTGTGGCTGCGATGACTGCTGCGGCGGCGACGGCGATGATCTCGGCGGCGACGGCGACGGCGGCGGCGGCGGCGGTGGCGACGGCGGTGGCGGTGACGGTGGCAGTGGCGGCGGCGGTGACGATGACGGCGGCAGCGACGGCGACGGTGACGGCGGGGGCGGTGGCGACGGCGACGGCGGCGGCGGCGGCGGTAGCGGCGGTGATGACGGCGGTAGCGGCGGCAGCAGTGGGGATGGGGACGGTAATTCGGGCCATACGTCAGGGCCTCTCAGAGGCTCCGGCGTACCCGGGGGCGGTGGTGACGGCAACGGCGGCGGCGGGGAGCTCTCCTCCTCCGAAGGCAGTAACCCCACGAACGGCTTCCTCGGGTGCTCCCAAGTGACGTCGCGGGAGAACGACCTCCGGCCAGATGCCAGCAGAATCTTGCTGCAGTCAGCTGCGTGGTGGTTGCCGCCGTTGAGGTAGAAACAAACCTCCGCCTTCGGCTCGGTCTTCAAGCTCCTCCTGACGTGGTGGAAACCTGGCTTCAAAAATGGGAGCAGCCGCGCAAACGGTGCTCTCCCGTAAAATTTGCGGTACGGCGAGTGCATTTCCGGCTTGTCCCTCACCCTTGCCGTCATGTTGATGACGTCGCTCGCGTACACGCAGGACTCAGCCCAAAGGGGCTGCGTCGCCGGCATCCTTGCATCGCCGAACAGGCGGGGGGCCTCTAGGCGGGACGCCATTGCAAGCTCCAGCGTCATCGCAATTCGCCGCTCGACCACGCCGTCATGCTTCGGAGAATCGACGGGCGTGTGCTCGCGGCGGATACCGTGGTGGTTGAGCAGCTCCACGAACTCCGCCTTGGTGAACTCGGTGCCGTTGTCCGAGCGAAGGCACTCCACGATGGACGGAACACCCTTGGCGTTGATGTCGGCCAGAAAACCAGCGAAGACCTTCGGGACGTCGGACTTCCTCCTCAAGAAATACGGCCATCCCAGTCGCGAGTAGTCGTCGACGATCATCATCATGTACTGCGCACCGCCAGCAGACGTCGACTGCTGTCCCGACAGATCCACGAACAGACGTTCCAGAGGCCTGGTGGAGCGGCACTCGGTCGTCCATGGCACCGCCATCCTCCTCCCCTTCGCCTCAGAACATCCAGCACACGAAACCAACTCCCCAAAAACCTTAATGCCCATCTGGCGTGCCGTCTCACGGAGAGTGTCAGCATGGGAGTGGGCAAGGGAAACGTGAAGGTCGTTAATATCAATCCTCCTCATTTTTCCGGGAGCCAAAACAGCGGCAGCAATCGGGGTCTCTACAGTCCGCGTGGCGTCTACGTACGAACCTGCGTCCTTACGCATAAAGGACAATTGCCCATCCAACAAGTGAGCTCCCTGGGAATCTAACGTCACCGGGCATTTCAGCATTACTGCGTGAAGTGAAAACAGGTTGAACCGAACACCGGGCACGTAGGCTACGTCCAAAAGCCTAACCTGGACATCACACTGCGGGCTGTGCATTACCATCGGAATCTGTCCGAAGTACTCGACCTTCAGTGACCTCATGTCACCGACGACCAAACTACTCTTACCGGGGGGAGGGGGGTAACAGCCTACCATACCAAAGGGGTTTCCAGTTACGTGAAAGGTTGCTCCCGAATCCGCCACCCACTCTTCCCTCCCACTAGCCCAAAACAAATCGTCGCTAAAAATACTCTTGCCTTGGTGCGCAAACTGCGCGGTGAGGAGGTGCGGGTCGAACGTAGGCGTAGGGTTGCCGTTGTTCGCTGGGCCAGGGGAAGGGAAAGTGCTCGAGGAGGGTTGTTGTGACGGGAAAGCTCCGGCTGAGGTATACCCACCACTGCCGTAGGGCGTCTCCTGCTGCCAGCCACCTCCGTAGTATATCTGTTGAGGGGGAGGGGCAGCAGTACTCGGGACTGCGACGTTCATCTGCGGGGCGGCTGCCGGGCAAGTTGCGGCGTAGTGGCCGTGTTTGCCACACCGAAAACAGACCCCCTTGCTCCTCGGTTGCGTGTTGTTCGGCGGGAAACCCCAGCCCGCCGGAGTCATTACGGGCGGCGGGGGCATAGGGGGCATGGCCCCTGGTGGTGGCTCGGTAGGTACCCAACCCATGGGCGGGACCGCCCCACCCGCACCGAAGGGGTCGGGACCGGAGTTATCCCAACGGTACCTGCAGGCCACGGCATCCCAACGCCATTTGGGGCCGGTAATTCCCCCCGGCGAAGCTCCTCCCCGGTTGCCATCATGCCGACGGGGACGATGCTGCTGCTGCTGGTACTGCTGTTGCTGGGGTTGTTGCTGCTGCTGCTGCTGTTGATGGTACTGCTGCTGCTGCTGGGGTCGCTGCTGCTGCTGCTGCTGCCGCTGCTGCTGCGGTTGCTGCTGATACTGCTGCTGCTGTTGATACTGCTGCTGCTGCTGCGGCTGCTGCCCACCCTTGTACCTCCTCTCCTGTCCCTCCTTTCCCTTCCTGGACCCGCACCTCCACCACTGGTAGGCTGCGCACCTCCGGCGTACAAAGCATGCTGGTTTCCCACTCCCTGCACACCCAACGCCTTGGAAACCATTTCTTTATCTGCCATATCGTTTGCGTACGCATCGCGGATGATCTCATCGATCTCGGAACGGGGGATGGACGGGCGGGAAAGAACGGACTTGCTTTGTATCATATATAGAGGCGAGAGGTTCGTCACGATATGTCGGTTAACCTCTTCCACACTCATCCCACAGCCAAGCATGGCCAGCTCATCTGCTGCCTTATCCACCCTCCCTAGGAACAGCACGGGGTTTTCGTCCTCGATCATTCTGATGGTTGTAAACTCTCTCTTCAGTCTATGGGTGGCCGCTATTGTCCTTGGCATGTAGTAATCTTCTAATTCCTTCCATGCACCACTTGGCGACATTGCCTTCTGCATTCTGAACTCAGCCATTGCGTATCCAGTCATTGCTTCCATCATCAGTCCATAAACTAATCGGGCATCCCTAATCTCCTGAGGAGAATGCCTCGATGCTAGCTCCTCTTCCGACACCCTCACGTCACCAACCATAACAGGGGTTGACGTGCTTAACACATGAAGGCACCCTAGGGATGACAGGTACGCTTCGAACTTGCTACGCCACATACTAAAGTGGGCTTCTATGTTATCGAATTTGGGGGGTCTCGACTGGGACAAACTAGGGCGGTATAAAGAAGTGTTTGGTGACATGCCTGGACGGGCTCCCAGCCCAGGTGTCGTCACCGTCGATGCTGCTGGTTCCCTCGCAGCTGCTTCTCCTCTCGCCCCCCCACCGGCCCCCCCTTCCATTCCTTCTTGCGGCGCGTTCCTCTCGGCGCCCAACTTCTGCTCTTCTATCATCTTCTCCAGGATCTCGATTTTCTCTTTCATCCTCAGCATCTCTTCCATGGCCACGCTTGTTTCCTGACTAGACATGCCATCTGAACCAGACATGTCGGAAGGTTCCCACCTCTCTAGGTTGGCCTCGGCTACGCTTGCCAATAGAAGATCACCGGTTCACTAGTGTGTTGATTGATCTCTAAAGGTATAGACGCAGCTGGCACGGGAACGCGTGGTTGACTCCAGACAATAACACGGAACTTCTCTTATATATATTATTACGTATCAGTGCTGTCGAGTGACTCAGGTGGCGGCGCATCCACACGATTATCCGTCACATTGCAGGCACAATTAATCTCCCGCTCTTATAATCCCACATCAATATATGGAACTCCCTGATACTAAATGAAACATCTACGTCGTGTCTATTGAGCACAGTCAATAGTTATTGATGCGGTCGAAAAAGAGGTACCACCCCCTGCACGTCGCCACCGCAGACATGGATGGTGTGAGTCTGCCGAAACCTTGGCCGCATTCATGCCAGCATGGACAGCGAGGGAGGATGCACGACAATTCTTGCGTGCCCACCCCCGGGACAGAACCGCGTGGAAGACCCTGAGATCTGCGTGTGCGAACCTGCAGAAGGTGATTGCCGCAGGACTGCATGCGTACTTCGCAGCGTACCTTGCCGAAACCGAACGACTCCTAGCGAACAACGACCAGAGAGGCTTTTACAAGCACCTTAAGAGTACGGTAGGATGGGAAGGGACTAAAGCGAGGAGCGAACAGTTTATTAGGGACGAGGATGGCACGATCCTACGGGATAAGGTGCGAATTCGTGAACGATGAGCGGGGTTTTACCACAAACTCTTGAACACGAAGTCGCTGAAACTCGATCCCACGATCATCGACCTCTTGCCACCGCGACCGCCTAAACTGTCGCTTGAAGATGAACCATCCATAGACGAGATGACCGAAGCACTTAAGGGGATGTCGAATTGGAAAGCTGTCGGGCCAGATGGTCTCCCGGTCGAACTCCTAAAAATCGACCACCCGGCATTCGCCCAGCGCTTTCACAACATCCTTGTCAATGTTTGGTTAACAGGGGAAGTCCCTCAGCAATGGAAAGATGCGATCATCAAGGTCCTTCACAAAAAGAAGGATCGAACTGACTGCAACAACTATAGAGGGATTTCGCTTGTTGCCCACGCAGGCAAAGTGTTGTTGAAAATCGTCGCGTCCCGCCTCAGCAACTACTGCGAGACCGAGGAACTACTCCCCGAGGAACAGTGCGGCTTCCGCCCCGCACGATCAACGATTGATATGTTGTTCGTCGTGCGCCGGCTGCAAGAGCTCGGACGACAGAGGAAAATCCCCTTATACGTGTGCTTCATCGATCTGCAGAAAGCGTACGACTCTGTCGACCGAGAGCTGTTATGGAAGGTACTCACACGCTTTGGCGTACCAACCAAGATGCTGAGAATTATCCGTAATTCCCACGATGGCATGCGGGCTCGCGTGCGTACTGATGACGGCGAGCTCTCGGAATGGTTCGATGTCACGCAGGGGCTGCCGCAAGGCTGTGTACTATCACCGTTACTGTTCAACGTGTTCTTCGCTGCTGCGTTACACGTCGTACTAGTACGCTTCAGCCAAGACGAAGCCATTGTAAGGGATTTGGTCCAACTCTGTGAAGCTGGAGTAGTTCGAACAGGGAAGGAGGAGGCATTGGCGTGCGTGCGAAGGTCTGTATGGGGCATGTTGTACGCCGACGATGCAGGAATTGTCTCGAAGTCGGCTGAAGGGCTCGCAAAAATGATGACAGTCATCGTGACTGTCTTCGAAGCAGCAGGCCTCACGGTGTCGGAAAAGAAGACTGAGACAATGCTCCTACAAACACCAGACCGGACAACCCTCGCACCACCGCTCGTCATCGAAGCGGCAGGTCAGAGGTATAAGCAGACGACCCAGTTTTTATACCTAGGCGGCGTTATCCACGAAAACGCTGCGCTCTCGCTCGAAATCGACCGACGCATCCGCCTCATGCGAGCATGCCTCAAACGGTTCGGCCCGGAGTTGTATGATAAGACGACCGCCCCCCTTAGCCTTATAGTCCGAATGCTGAAGGCCGAGGTGATTGAGACCCTGCTGTACGGGTGTGTGACGTGGACCCTCAGAGTGGAACACTTTGCCAAGCTTCGAACGGCTCACCACCAAGTCCTGTTGCGAGTCATTGGCTTCCAGCGCCGACTTCATACTGATCATGCCACCCTCTCGTACGCGAAGGCCCTCAAGATGACACGTTGCGAGAGCATCGAAACGACCATTCGTAAACGGCGGCTCTTCTTTGCGGGGGGCGTGGCATGGCAAAGCAAGGAGCGATTACCCAGTCGGGTAATGTTCGGGACGATAGCTGGTGGGGAGAACCCGAGACCAGGCGGACAGTGTAAGACTTGGCATAGATGCATAGTCGAAGACCTTAGGGAGTTCCGAACCACCGAAGGGTCAACGGAAGTTGCCCCCTTGGTGTTTGGGGTTGAGACCGCGTTGTGGTCCACTGCAGCCAAAAAGGCGGGGAAGTGGTACCGGGAGATCCTTGAAGCAGCCGAACGGTTCATGGTGAGGTGGCACGAGGCTGAGGCTGAGATGAGTAGGCAGCGCCGCGCATCCGCCGTGGATGGTGCCCAAGGGAACGGGGGGGGAGGGGGCAACAGGAGAAGTGGCAGAAAGCCCGACCGAGGGAATGCGGAGAGGGGGGGGAACTGGAGGGGTAGAAGGGAAACGGCGGTAGACGAAAGTAGGAAGGAGATGGCAGACAGGGTAGCAAGGCACCAAGTCGACTAGAAAGTAGAACATGACCATACTTCTAGTGCTACCAACCGGTGCAGCTGGTTCGAACGTGGTCTTCCCTTGTCTTCTCTTCTTGTTTTTGTTTTTTTTTCTTTCTTGCGCTGACTCTCCGTGATTTTCATATTCTTTTTTCTCTTCCTCTTCCTTTTCTGATTGATAAGCCGTACTGAAGGAGCCGTGTGGCGTGGTTGGAAGACGAACCTGCTCTGCTCGTTTCGTATTGTCTGACGCCAAGGGGCTGGGCATAGTTGACGAACGCAGGGCGGAGACGGCAGTCTGGGTAGCAAGGTACCAGGCGGATTAGCAGGGAGAACCTGGCTATACTACTCGTACCACAAACTGCTGCCGCCACCTGGAAGGTGCTTTGGGCTTTGGCCTGCCAGTTATGTTTCCCTTTGTTATTTTTCCTTGTTACTTTTTTCCTTGGTTCTTTGTCTTACTCTGTTTACAAGCAGTGGTGTTTTTTTCTTATTTTATTTTATTCTTCTTTCTTTTCTCCAGCTCGTTCTTTTTCAAGTGTTGGCCACCTCGCCTGCGGGGGGGGGGCACGACAGATTGTTTCTCTTAGATTTTGCTTTCATTTTTCTTCTTTTTCTCTTTCGATTTGTCTACCTTGTTTTTGATTATCTTTGATTGTTTCTTTTCGTTTCACTATTTCATAGATTGCGTATGTCGTGCCTGTCGTATCTAGTATGATGACATGGCTTTGCATTGCCCACTGCAGTGCACACTGCACACGTGGCAACGTAGTATCTCTGTGGCGTAGCTTTGTGACCACAGAACTTGTATCTCTTCTAGGATTGAAGAATCGGCACGGACACTGGTTGTGCTGGATGTCGACGGGTAGAAAGAACGGTTTAATACGAAGAACACACACACATCCATCCCAAAGAAGAAAAGGTGATGTGAGCGTACGTAATATAGATGCGTACGTGTAGAGGTTAGACATAATAATTGCAACCGACGGGTGCGGCCTGAAACCCGAAACAGTATGCGCAGGGAAAAAGAGTGTCCGTATGTATGCCCTCTCTGGTTTAATTCGTGGAATACCACCAACTTCATCCAACCAATTTTCCTTCCCTGCGTATACTCAATTGAATACGCCACCATTTACCGAGATATTTTACCTACTAATATTATGTATGTCTCTATACGCCATGCATCCTACTCCGCATCTACATTCCACCCCACGCCATGGGAAGTAGTCCTCCCTCCTCCTCCCTTCTCCCCCTGGCGGCCTGGCGGTCTCGCAGGGCGAGCTTACATCGGTGCACTCTGCGCGAGATCGCGACCTGGGTGGTCACCGATTTGACCTGGAAAATATGCTCCTTACAAGCCCCTTTTCTTACTATAGATCTCCCGAGCGTTCCTCCAACGATGCTCGCCGCCAGTGGGTGGATGAAATCGCTGCCGTCCTTCCCGAGGCGTCCAAAGCTTTCCACCGCGAGGGTGACAAGTTTTTGCGCTCGTCGAAGGACACTTGTCCTGCACGAGCGTAGTGGTTGCGCTTCCGCGCCTCAGATGCGGAGGCAGCCGATCCGTCTCGATCAGCGCTGCCAGCCCGCGGGCGGATCGACTGAAATTCGGGGAAACCAGTTGAAACCTATTATTAACACTAACAATAGCTGTTCAAGTGACACATTAGATAAAGCCATATATATATATATATATATATATATATATGTATTCGTGGCCACTTCCAACCCAAAAACAGGTACGACGTGGGGCTTGCCGATGGCAAACGGCGGGGCTCCAGGCATGGAAATTGTACCTATTTCTGGTGATTCTGGTACAAACGTTATATGGTTTACCTGATTTCGCCAACCCCTCCGTGCGTACCGGGTATTAAATAAGCCGATACTGTAGTACACGCATTCTCTGCTAAGGGTCGTTTCAAACTTTTTTTATTTTTTATTTCGAAGGTAAAAATAGAAGCGCAAACGCTCAAAGATAAACCGACTACTTTGCCAAAGCGACAAACAAAATTTGCAACTTTATTTCAGAAATTCCTAGCTAGCTGTTCGTTAGCAAACTTTGGGTCGATCTCAGCGAGGACTGTTTTTTAGGTACCTGGTATACTAATATATCAGTATGTTCACGAAACTTCGGTATTTCTCGGTCATACCTCACCCGAAAACTGACTTCAAGCAAAAATCAAATTAATTGCATCGCGGCGAATAATCCCCTGGACCGAGTCTAGAAAACGTTTCATTTCGAAATAAAGATTGGCGTTCCGACGATTTGGGCTCAAGGAACCCCGACTTTCATAAATGAAATAGCGAAAATGTGCTACCTCTATCGTGGAACGGGTCGAGGATAAGGCACTACTGAAGTGCCACGCATCCACTAATAAAGGTGGTGCCCAAGGGGGGGGGGCGAGGGGGGCGACAGGTGGAGCGCAAGGAAACCCGACCAAGGGAATGGGGGGAGGGGGACACCAGGAAAAGTGGGAGGGAAACCGCGGTGGACGCACGTAGAAAGGAGGCGGTAGACGCGGTGGAAAGGCACCAGGGGGGCTAGTAAGTAAGTGGTCTTCCTGTGGTATGTTGCCGTTTTCACGCTTCGATCCTCCGTTGGGTTTCTTGTTGGTATTTTATTCTATCATTCTTCTATTTTTGGTCCAGATGACAGGAGATGTCCTATCTATGGCGTGAGTGGATGACGAGCCAGCGTTCCTTGTTCACTATTATTGTCGAACGCATCCTCCCCAGGGGTGGGGCATAGTCGATGAAAGAAGGACGGGACGGCAGACAGGGTAGCAACGTACCAGGCCAACTAGTGGGGAGAACCTGGCTATCCTACTCGTACCACAAACTGCTGCAGCTACCTGTAGGGTGTTGCGCTTCGGTTTGCCAATTACCCTTGGTTCTCGGTCTTTCTCTGTCTGCAGGCAGTGGCGCGACATTTTGTTTGTCTCTTTTTCCGTTTTCTCTTTTGATTTGTTTTTCATATCTCCCTTCTCAAACGCGTGTATGTCGTGCCTGTGGCATCCAGTATGATGGCATGACATTGCATTGTCTACTCCGCTGCTGCATAATATTGAAGTATCTATTTGGCGTAGTTTTGTGGCCACAGAGCTTGTATCTCTCTAGGCTTGAAAGATCGGCACGGACATTGGTTGTGCTGGATGTCGACGGGTAGAAATAACAGTGTAATGGAGAGCACACACAAACACTCGGGCAGGAAAACCTGTCCACCTCAGGGGCCTACTACTATCACGGGGGACCATAGTAGATAGGACCAAATATTGTTAGTGAAAATAGGTTAATATATAGTTTTTTGTGTGTACCGTACCAGGTAGGTCCTGTTTACAATGGTCCCCCGTAATAGGTGTGCTGAAACTCCTCTCCAGGCCACCGTTTCCTGGACAGAGAGAGGACGCCGCCTATAGATGACTGCCTGCGCAGCACGGGGCTTGATCAAAATCTGAGGACGTTTATTTGCCAAAAAACGTTTCTGTGTCATTGTTGGGAAAAAGAAGCACGATTGTTTCGCTATATTAATATGTTCGATGATAGAAGAAGGGTCATGCCTTTCGTTTTTTTTTTTTTTCTCATCCCATTCAGTAGCTTTGCACATCTTCTTCTCTCTCTCCTTCCCGCTCGTAACTCAGATCCGGGGTCACATAGCAGGCTCTTCTCCCCCCTTCCCGCTACGGTACGTGCCTTCATTTTTATCGCGAGAAGATTTCAGACTTTTCTTCCCTCGTCGACTCGCATCGAATTGAGCCTACCCACGCTGCAAGGCGCTCTCAACAGTTGAATCCTTCTTCTTTTTTTTTTGCAAATAAAGTCAAAGTCCGACCCACCTGGGGCTCGAACCCAGGACTCAAACAAGTAGAATTCGAGGTTAACCACTTGAACCACCGGGGCGACCGGCCATGTTTGGAAAGGAAGGGATGCGAACGTTTTGCTGCCATAACCTAACTGATAAGGAAGGGCACAAACCAGCCAAATGTCCAAATATAGCGGCGGGATTCAACGTACGTACAGAACAAACATCTGACGCTCTCTTGCTCTACCGAGGCACAGGGGTATAAAAAGAAACGTACCGGCCGCGTTTGTTGTCCAAATCACAATTTAAATTTGATGACGGAGGGTGTGCTCTCTTCACCGGCTCGGTCGCACTATCAGTTTTCCTTAAAGTCAAGTTTTGGGTGGGGTATATAGCTCCTTCACTAAGGTCGATCCAAGAGCCTAAACAAATGTTAGGTGCATCGCTATCGTGGCATGATAGTATGTTCGCCCGGAAACCTGGGGATGTACGCATGCCTCTACAGTGCTGTAGGGGGGTCTACTCATGCCTCTACAGTGCGGCAGGAGAGAGAGAGAGTCATGCCTCTACAGTGCGGTCGGGGAGGGGGGGGGGGGGTCCTGATCGTTTTTGATGCTTGACCGTGGTCGCATGACTATAGACCCTCGCCTCCTTACGATGCTGGGAAGGAGCACGTCCATTTTTCATCGACCAGGCAAATATTGATTGCTCATTGCTTGCACCGGGCGCGAAGCGAAACGTGACGGGTTGGGCGAGTCGCATGAAGGGTGGGCTATATTCTACGGAAAACCCGCCTGTGAGGCAACCGTGTAGATGAAGGCCGTTTTTTTTTACTATGGTGTGGCCAATTGTTTCTGACACGGCAATGGGTACACTATCTAGGGCGGGGGGGGGATCAGATCTTCCGCAGCCTCAAGGGCGTCCCTGAAGCAGAAAAAAACGAGAAACAACCATCCAGATGATGATGGAAAAGCAGATCGAGCGGTGTACTCACAGGACGACATACATACATAACATAACCTTTGGCATTGTCTTGAGTAATTTACCTAGGTTCTAGAGTAATTTCCTGTCTACGTAGCGACAAAGAAAACTACGCGGCGGGTCATTATCGCGCGCCCCTGATAGGGCCTGAGAGAAAACCGAGATTAAGCGCGGGCGGCACGGACCTCCTGATTCATGGTTTCGAATAGAACATCTGGCTGCTCACCCCGCAGGTCGAAAACGCCCCGAAGAATGAGAAAACTGAGTCCTGCCACCTTACGGAGGGGGGGGGGGGGGGCAGTTTAGTGTCTTTGTTCTTCAACCGCCGAGAAACTTAACTCACCCCGAGTGACTACACCTGCACCTTATTCATTTGGAACCTTACGGTTTTATTGCGCTCTTTTCGGCTTCGCGACAGGCAAACGCCGCCGCGGTGTTTTTCAGTGTTCAATACGCTGCGCCAACCAGATAGATACGCTGTTCAATCCTAGTTCGAACAAAAAACGGAGCCAGTCGGTCGAATGGCCTTTCCGCGGCAGTGAAAATACTGGCATCACACCCCCCCCGCCGACCATAGGTTTTTGCTTCGCTGGCATTGATGGTCTGGATAGGGCGTTTTTGTTCGTGTTATATATTTTTTGTATGATATTCGAGTTCGACGGGGTACCGGTAAACCACAGCGCTTATCGGATTGAGTACGATCTCGATATTTGATATTCTTGGTGCATCGAAGCTCCCGTTAAGTGCCCAGGTATAAAAGCACGGGGTGTCAGGGGGTGGAGGGCAAAACACCTTCGACACGATATATATATGGAGAAACTTGATATATTTCGATGTATGTATGGAGAAAATCGGTACATACGATATCCTGCACACCTATTGTGAATAGTAATTGTTTTCACGGGCCCTCAGGCTTCAGGCAAATTTTGCCTCGTTTTCTTCCCTCTTTTTTGTTGTTATCGCATGGTACCCGTACAACGAGCGAGCATGCGGTGCGGCAGTGTTGTTGTTGTATGTATGCTCGCAGTTCTCAGCATGCATGATGCTGCGGACACCGCACCACGATCACCCCGGACATCATCAAGACTCCACCGCTCCAAAGAAATAAGTCGCAGAGGCCAGATATATATATATATGTACGAGCAGTCAGCAATCACTGCACACACGGTCAAGGTTTCAAGACAGGCAGTACCTACACCTCCGCGCGGGCGGCCTTGCGAACAAACGCGGCTGCCATTATCATACGTCCTGCCGGAGATCAAAAGACGCCGGGGTTCGACTCGCGAGGGGTCGCTAGCAAACGGGTCAAGCGGGACCTTTTGCTTACGATGTGGCGACCTGCAGGCAGGTGCACATCCGATTGAAATATGCTAAGGTGTGATGACGTGGGCTCTCGGAAGCGAATGGACGACTATAAGCTCCTAACCCTCCCCCCGCCCCGCCTCTGACACAGCTCCTAGCAGTTCTCCGTAGGATGCAGGCCACCCTCCATGCAACTCGCCCAGGCTTCGCGCTAGGGGGGGCAAGAAATGTCTGCCTGATCGGTGAAAGCCCGGGGTGCTCTGTCGTGAGACGCGCGTTACGAGATCAAAGGGGCTTATTTTATTCTTGCTTAAACTAGCCTGTCTGAACTTGCGTTTTCATCCTATATCGTCGGAACGCAATCTGAATGTACGCGTCTTACCATAGTTGTCGTGTGATATGTTAATCGGGCGCGCGTTCATTTTTTCTTCGAATGAAAGTTTTGGACGGTGCTATTACGCGGAACTATAGTGAACGGGACCAAATAGTGTGTAGGGGTTTATTTTATGATTATGTAAACGGTTTTGTCTAATAAACTGGGGTTTTCGCCCAAATATCGTTAGAACACCAATTAAAATAATGCGTTTTACCATAGCTTTCGTGTGATATGGTAATCGGGCGCACGGTTTGATTACCTTCAAGCTAAAATTTCGGGCGGTGCTGTTACCGGGAGCCACATTAAATAGAACCAAATATTATGGTGCGTAAAAACAGGGAAAAATATGCCTGGTAGGTGTTTAAGTGTATCATAGGTACTACTTACTATGGTCCCCCGTAATAAGATGTTCTCACGTATCGGGAGCCTCGGAAATACTCCTATCTACCATCCCACTCGTCCCGGCATTGTAGGAATGCTGTCAATAGGTTACGTCGTGACACAACTAGGACAAAACTGCGTGATATCGAGTGCACGCTTACCCCCTCCCCGCTATCCCTTCTCCCGAATCAATGGCACCCGATGACGACAAACGCACCGACGACTTCACTCCCCATGTATGTGGCATACGTTACGACGGGTTGTACCCAACAATCATGAGGACATTGTTTTTTAACAGCGAGAGAAAATGGAAACTCGAGACGACCATTCGACGGCGAAGCGGCGTCCCTTCTTTACGGCGAAAAATAATCGCATTTCTTCGCAGGTGGGCCGTATAACGGACAAACAGTAAGTGGCTAATAGACCACGGGGTATGTTTGGGGCGATGGTCGGCCGGCCGGGGCCCTAAACGAGGCCGGGAGTAAACAGTAGCAAGAAGTTGTTGGTTGATGTTTTCACGTCAGGGGAGAAGGCACGCCGTCTGCAAGAAGTACACATTAGGCCAGCTGCGAGAGGGGGCTCGTTCGCTTTTTTTAGTCCTCCTGTAGGTTCAGCCGACGGGATGGCCGAGTCACCTCCTTACGTATTATTGCCAGTTAGTTAGAACACAACCAACTTTGTTTCACCGCGATATGCGCCGCCACGGGTTGATAATTTGCCACTCTCTGCGACGACAAATTTGGTTTGCGTCTCACGAGTATGAAAGAGGTAGGTGCAGAACCACTCGCTCGAATGGCGTTAACGCGGTAGTGAAAGGTATGGTAACGTACCACCTCGCCATCGCAGCACCTGTGACACGTTTTTCTTCTGGTTTTGGTTCGATACAGGTTTGGGCGTCACGATTATAACTATAAGCTCTCGCAAGCGATACCGAAGCCTCCTGCCGACGAGCAATCGTTGTTGAACAGGCAGTTGTCGGCGCGGTGTCTGTCAGGCCGGGGGGATAGGACAGGAAGCGGCTATCGCGGACGACAAAAAAGGCTGACGCGAGTTACGGCCCTGACATTCGCAGCGGTTGTCAGAGCGTGCGGCCCGAACGTTCGACTTCCGCGAATGATCCAAAAGCACCGCCTCGCTCCCCGCACAAAACCCAACGCCCTCACCCGTTATCCTCTCAGCATATACAGGCCGTCAACAGAGAATTATCGAGCCGCTGTCGTTTGCGCTGAGGATTCGCAGGCTGCACCATGAAGCGCGTGGTGGAGTCTGTTGTGTGGATGGAGATATCAGACTAGGCAAAAAAACTGGCTGGAAGCTTCATTAGACGATCAAAACGCGAGGTTGTAGGACCAGGCTGCGGGGGCATGACAGGGGGGAATGCGGATTCGACAGCCACCGCCAGGGGGTGCGCGGCGGAAAAAGCGTTACAAGGGTAGCGTGGGGATGGTGCTCGATGCGCAAGCACTGCAGGCATGGTGCACGCAAGCCAATATTGCTGGGGTTGGTAGCTTTGTACTTGCGGCTTATCCTGAACGCGACGACACCGATTGAAGTTGAGTCAACACAGTTCTGGACGCCTGCGGAGGCCAACACAGGGCGGCGACGATGTCGAGCTACTGGGGGTCATATATTCCGCTACATTACAGCATATTGTCTGATGCATGTGAGTTGAAGCTCGTTGGCTCAGTTTACGCCGCACATATTCTTATGCCGTAACGTGTCAGATGCTGACAAGTATATCTTGCGGGTCTTGCCGCTGGTAACTTCGACGCGAGTGTTTCGTCTGGTTACTCTTCGAAATGATACTAGGGCATTGGACACCTAGATCGCTGGTCAGTGTTCATCGTCTCTTGTAGTACTCGCACTGTAGCCGGGGGCAACAGCAGGTGGGAGTACTGCACTGAAGACCATTTGTTGGTAGTACGTGAAATGGGCGTAGTGCGACTACTCACGCAGCACTTATGTTTTGGCAAGGGGAGTCACTCATGCTGTATTGCGCTTCAACAGAGTGTCGGTACTGAACGGCTCAGGTTGCCACTGCTGCAGTACAAGCGGCTTCCCTATATATTTACAATTTTACTCTTATTATAGCTTTTGAGTGTTTGCACGTGTTGCAATATGTTGGAATTGCATTACCTGACTGGCGGTATGTCATGGTTCGGACTCTGTGCTCATAAGTACGCATCTGTCCATGGAACGTTTTTTTTCAGCTACGCAGGGGAGTCCGATATTTTTTTCCCTTTTCCCGACAACAAAGTGTCTCGAGACGAAGTTGTTGAAACTCATTGATCTGGTAGAACAGCATCCACTCACGTGACGTATCCACCAGATGTTATCGAGTACAGGTCTAGGTTCTAAGCCGACATCAGCAATTCGTTGCATAATTCCATGTGTGGGGCCTGTCTTTGCCATAGCGGCTGTGCAGATTTGGCACAGCAGCCGGTTTTCGGTATCCTCGAGTTTTCTTTAGTGAGAAATGAAGCGAAGATATTATGGACACACATAGAGTAGTGCGTTGATTGGTATCAACTTTCACTCTGTTTTGAGTGCAGAAGTAAGTGAAGACATCGACACACGATAGTGCTTTCATTGAAGTATTTGGCCCTACCCTGTTTGAAACGCGGCGGCGATACCACCTTCACAGGTAGGTATCACAGAGATCCAGCATGGCTTTGTTGCGAAATAACTGATTTATTTGATTGACTGCTTGAGATAGATGCAGGATATAAGTTGGATGCAATACACGCAAGATAGATGCCGAAAGAAGAGAAGAAGCTGCACCACGATCGTCGATTGACCTTGAAGCGAGAGCCTGCAAGGATAGCTTTATGTAACATGAGTACATGAACTGAAGCACCAGCGTAAGAGGATCAGACAAGCGGTCTGATAGAATGTGTATGTGTTGCCCCCAAGAACTGAAGACCGGTTGCCAGCACACGATCAGTCAGTCAGTGTGTGTGTTTTTTTTTTTCGAAAATAAATAGCGTTCGCTTCCATCTATCTGCTTCCATCTATCTGGTGATCGTCAGCCATGATCGGCGGTTCAGTCACGTTTCAATCGAGTACATCGAATACTTATTTTATATCCTCAGCCATGACCAGTACTACTGTAGTAAGCTTGCATCTCCGTTGAGGGGGGGTGTTTCGTGCAAAAATAGGCTATTAATAGTTACGTAGCCCATTTTTTTCAATATTAAGTACAACAAACTAACTAACTGGGCTATTAAGAGAGTCTTTTCAGGTACACCTGGTATAAAAAACAGTAGTGCACGGAAATCATTGCGCTTGTTTTATTATATTTTACTTCCTGTTTTTTCGGGGATGGGGGAGTTACGTGGTTTGCCATCTTTGATTCAGCTGGGGTGGTACAATCACTGCATGCGCTTCGCTGTCTTGCTTCTGTAGAACATACTATACTGAGCTAAGAACCCGGCCTTCAGGAGATAGATATATGTTACGTGAGATGTTTTTTATTGGTTGGAATATCGCTGCTATTGACGAGTTACACAGTAGTAGTAGTACGAAAAACGTTTCGAATATCATTTCACTGCACAAAAGCATTATGATTTTTTAATCACGATCACGGTTATACTGAAGGAGCATTGCTTCCAACAGGTGATAGTGATCGTTAGCCATGATCAGCACATTAGCAGTGTTTCTGTCGCTTCCAGCAAGTAAGTGCTGGTGATCGTTAGCCGTTATCAGCACTTTAGTCATGCTCGGTCGGCCTGAGACGATCCTCGTTTTACTAGCATTACGACTGGTATTATTGAGGAAGGGTGTCAAGAAATAGGCAGTAAGCCTATAATTATTGAGTCCATGCTTCGTAAGTTGCGAATCCATTACGGGATATTTAGAATACTTTTCACCAGTTGTTAGTTCTTGTAGTCGACGAATTGGGGCGACAGGCCGTCGATCGACGTTCCCGTAAGAGGTCATCGAGATTCAGGAATTAATTGGAGTGCTCGCGCCTCCCCCCCCTACATTCCCTTGTCTCAACCGCATCCGAACGTCCTATAGTTCATCGTTCCTTAAGCTCTTGTTGGCCCAGACAAAACGGAAAAATGGGAACGAAACAAAAAATGGGAACGGACGTTTTTTTTTAGAAAGCAAACCAATTGTGTACAACTCCAAGAAAAAAAGTTGACAGTCCTGTGGGGCTGTACAGCAGCCTTCGAATGAGCTGTCGCTCAGGCTGGAAATCCTCGGCATCGCCGCGGTAGCCAGCATCTAGAGAAATCACAATAGAGCCAGCGTATATTGCTTTTTGCGCCCACCCGAAGGCACGAGATGGAGCATGACCGTTCTGACGAGCTCCTCGCACAGGGCTGGCCAAGGGGTTTCGCAGGATCATTTTGGTTCTCTGATACACCACATGGTTCTGGAGATACGGCTTGGTTCTCATTTTAGGCTTCGTTCCCATTTTTCCGATTTGTCTGTTCCATCGGGAGCCAGTTTCTGCCCCAACATTAATATTTTACATCATCAGCGATGCCCTATTTTGTCCAACAACGGCTCTGTGTTAAGACTCTGGAGACCGTCGTCGGTCAGCCATCCGAGTGTTGTGTGTGTTCAGTACCTGGTACATTTTCAATACGAATGCACATGTCTTCTCGCGCTATATAAAGGCACCAACCGTAGTTAGTGGGGAAGCAAAAAAAAAACAAAAAACGGGAATATATGCACAACAATAAAAAAGGAAAACAGTAATAATAATAGCTGTGAGATCGGGGATTTGGTCGCAACTCATCTTTGAAAGCTGTGTGTGATACTTCGATCGCCCGCACTACTAAGGGCTCTCTATGGCCTCATGCCGGAACCCCAGTCCGTATATATATTATAAGGAAGACAAAATCTGAAGCTGCAAAATTGAGGG
Organism: Nereocystis luetkeana; assembly: GCA_031213475.1. Lineage (NCBI taxonomy): Eukaryota > Phaeophyceae > Laminariales > Laminariaceae > Nereocystis > Nereocystis luetkeana. Next base: position 2,778,614 of record JARUPZ010000020.1, read on the forward strand.
AGCGGGTGTGACTGCGGTATATATTAGGGAAACGATAAAAGACAAACTTCGAGGTTGCACGTAGCTTGTCACGCGTGGGCAATTTTCCCAGTCAGTGTGTACTACTTCATACCTGGTACTATGTGACCCCGGATCTTAAGTATCGACTACTGTAGGAAGGAGAGAAAAAAATCGGGCGAGGACAACAAATTAAATGGGATGGAAAAAACAATACCAGGTACAAAAATACAACAGCCCAACTTACAGTCAGCAGCAGTAGTTTAGGGTCCATGTGGTGTATCCTACCAAACACGGATCGTACCCGCAGCAGTCAAGCGCGCACGGCTCGCTCGTCGAGGTCCCAATTTCCGTATGACACTGACGGAAACACACCTCGGTGGATTTTTTTTAGCATTTGAAAATATCATCACCGGGGGTGCTTTCATAGGGGGGTGTGGTATCTAGCGTACCCCCGGTGATAAGCATCATGTACGGGAGCCCCGCCGCCGGGGTGTGTGATGACCATGGGGTGTGTGCGATCATCCGTGTGATTAGTACGGTATTCTCCCATTCACTGGAGGTTGCTCCCGTCGTCACCTCAACGGGGTTGTGGCCGACACTGCTCCGGAGGTCTGTCGTCGATTGTTGCTCAGTCCGACGGTCCTGAAGACTCCCGACGTTGTTGCACTCACGCCCTCGAGGCTATACTACCTGCGCTGCTCAAATTCGGTTACCCTACGCACGAGTGCCTCAAATGATGCAGTTTAGGATTTATTTAAGAATAGAACGTAATGAGAAGGAAGGAGCAAATACAGCAAATAAATAGAGTAGACAAGCTGAAAGTTGGCACGGAAGGGAGGTAGACTTGGTGCATGGGTTTCCTTTTGTTTCCGAGGTTTTCTTCTTTCGGGAAAGTTATGAGTGATCCATGTTGAAGATCATGCTGCACATTGTCAGATGGCAAGAGAAATAATAATTATATATGATGCTGGTTGAAGCGAGTGCCTATACGGAATTTTACTCCGATATTAGCAGAGCGTCGAACGCTGTGTACTGGATAAGCGATTGTTGGCGCTGAAGGGGCCGCTCTCTGGTCAGTATAAAGTTTTCCACAATGAATGAGAGCTGCTGGGAGCTCAGGTGCTGGTGTGAACAAACGATAACCGTGTGAGTGTGCAAGCACTCTCTCCTGCTATGATATGATGTCACCGTCGTATCTGGTGGAGATTTTACCGACATCTCCTACAGCAACACACTTCGTACGGCAATATCCACCCCTTACGACACCGTACAGACGGTACGTCTCGTGCGACCGCGAAGTCAGCGCGGTGGATACCGAAGACCGTACACCTTACGTATGATATCTAATGGCAACTTGCTATTATTAGCCTGCATATATTTTGGATCTACACGTTTTTTACTACTGTACTACAACTGTATGAAATTGAAAAAAATGCCCGAAAAACAAGCCTGGAAATTCTGGAATTTTAGGATTGCTAACAGGTTCGTACGAGTATTTCAGTGACAAGAGGCCTTACGCACTAAAACTTCGCTTGGCGGTGGTGTGTGAAGGTCAGCTCCGGCACCCCCCCCCCGCCCCCTCGTCCTCTTCCAGAGAGCGGTGGTAGATAATGAACTGGCACAAATTCGAAAGCATGGCACAGAGCACACTATGTTCATCGAGAGAACAGCGATGCCAGGCGATGAGGCGATATATATGAGGTTTTTACGATGTGTACGGAGAATGTTTTACCAATAATATCATGGATGCGGGTCCTGTAGTGGGCCGTACGTACGTTCGTGTGCCATAGCTACGGCGACAGTGGTAGTACTGACGAGTGGATACCTCCCGAGGCAGTCGTGGTTTGCGCTGACGAGAGTAGACATCGAGCAAAGCCCTTCCAAGCCGCCAAGCCTACAAGTTTTACCCACCTGTCCGCGTGTGAACCCCAACCCCACCGACCGGCTGATTTCAGGTTACAGGCTGGGGTTTACGGTCGTTGTCCTACCGCTCCCTGGGATGAAGCGCCCCATGTCCGGATCACACATCCTTTCATAGATGTGCAGTTCCAAAACCCGGGGACAAAAACAGACCCCCCCTCGATACCTCTGCACACGGTGACGCTTACTTTTCCGTTCAGAGTGGTATATTACAGAACACTACGAGTACTACCCTACCAAGTACTTACTACTACGAAGGACCATAGTTAATAGGACCAAATATTGCTCGTATAAAAAAGTAAATATATAGGTTTTTATGTATAGCATATATGTCCTCTATTAACTATGCCCCCCCGTAATACTGTGGGCAAGGCTAGCGCCATGGCCGGAGCCGTCGCCGTACCGCTAGCCTAGGAGATCTACAATAAATACCTCGCGAACTGTTCTGTGGGTGCACAGTCATTCTTGTCCAAGAACTGGTACTTAACTAACCAACTAACTGAGCCCGGCGTGGAGGCCAGTTGGGCAGAACCAACAATATTCGGCGCGTGAGAATGGTAAATAAAACAACGGGAGCTGGGGGAATGAAATCTTGTTGGATATCCAATTTCGTGAGAGGGTGGTTTCCGCTGAAACACCTTCAGCTACTTATTGTTGGCTGGACATCAGCGGTTGATCCTACTGCACTAGTTACTGCAGCAGTAGTAGGCTATCAGGCACGCAGCTCTGGGTGCCAATCAGGGGTGGTCTGGGACTTGCGCTTCGCCTAGAGATCATTAGTGTGCGTTCGGCCACGAATACAACTATGTATCAACTACTACAACTGGTGCCATAGGCAATGAGGAACGACTTGGAATTCTTTGCGTGTAAAGCAAAATCGCGAGCCCATTGAATGAATCAATTTTGGCACAAAAATCTGAGCCCCAACTGGGCTCGAATTATACGTAGAGACTGTATGCAGGAGACGACCACTCCGTCAGCAGTGCCTGCCCAACCTGCGAGGACAAGGCAGGCAAAACAATCACACACAACAAAGGGTTTACACGAAGCCTCGTTCCTCACCTAGCAGCGCCCTGACGCTGGCCCTTGCGCCCACGGCCACGGCGCAGTCCTCTCCCCTACCAGGGATCGGAGCTTGGTCAACTTATGTTTTTGGAGAATACAACCAACCCGGTCCACACGCACGTTGACACCAATCGAAGAGACGGTCGTTCTATACTGGTAGTGGCGAGGGGGGTTGAGGTAGGACTGGGCGGGGGCGGGGGCGGATGTGGATAGAGGACTGATCCATGGTCAACGTTTCTGGCGGCAGCGTGCCAACAACGAGGTACACAATGGGGAGCGCACTGCGGTTTGTGGGCTGCTCAGATCCATATAGCATGTGTTGCGCGTGCCGTGCTGTATGTTCGGTACATGTATATGTTTCGAGCGGAAAACTGCATATTGATGTGGCGGATGATGTCCTCACAAAACAATCTACCGGTATCGCTATAATAGGAGTACGATTATGAACACCAGTAGCGCGGGCGGACTAGGAAGCTGTATTTAGACACCTGCGTAAGATTGTGGTGATGATGATGTTATCACATTAGCCCACTCCGTGTTAGTAGCAGCAACACCACCACCAGCAGGGTTTGCACAAGAAGAGAGACTGTTTTCTCCAGTCAGCAGCACGCAGCACAGTGCCAGCTAGCACCGGCGACGCCAGCGACTACCTCGCAGCAGGAGCACCTGGTGGCCACGGCAATGAAACGCAACGCAGCAGCAAGCATCATCTGCCGTATGCCGTGATAATCTCGGTCTTTATAATAATGCATAGACGGATATTTCAAACCAAAGAAGTATTTCAATACGCCAGCTGTGAGTGCATCACCTCTGAAAGTGGTTGGGTGCGACCGGGAAGTGAGTGCGTACGTACCCTACCGGCGAGTCGGCTAATTCTCTACGACATTGACAGAAGAGGCTACACAAGGGCGGTCCTTGTAGCAGCGATTGCCTAACAGCAGCGCGTGGACAACAGACCACAGCAACAAAACATGCAGGCATCCATCCGCCCTCGTGCACAGCTAGCCCGAAGCTTACATGGCATCATTGAACTCTACAGTATAAAATAATCGTACAAAGTGCAACGGCTCTATTATTACAGCATTGTGGGGAGGAACAGCCGGTTGGACTCGACAATCTTCTATGGCAATTTTCTTCTATGGCACTTTACCCATCTTAGAGGGTGTATATAGCGTGTTGGATACGCCAGGTTTTAGTATGAACAGGATCGGTACGGGCGATCCCACGGAACGACCACCAGCGATGATGATGGAGAGGAAGAGTGCGCGTGTGAGGCACGCGGGTTTCGCATTCCAATCTGCAGCGAATGCTTGTCACGGGGCAGACTCACTGTTGTTGGCGACAACGAACACTCCAGGAAAATCGGTGACATCAGCCGTACGGTAAGATGCGGACATCCACGACCTCGGCGAGGGGTGGGACTTTTTCGCGGGACAATACCCACGCGACGGTCTGGTCGAGAACCTGGATCTCAAGTATGGGTATAAATAAGTACCTCGTACGTAGGAAGATATTTCGTGAACGAACATATTTCACGAGTGTGTACACTTACTTCGTACTTACTTGCGTATCTATCTGCTATTTCAAATATTGGAACCATACTTGTTTTTATCTGGTACGACGAATGAATAGCACGTCACGTGTGTGTGCTGATCTCCCCCTGGATAATGGAGTTGCCGACTCGTCTTGGGTGCCTAAAGAGTGCTGTACCGCATTATCACGTTAGGTGTTGGAAAGTGGTGTGCGTTGCAGCTGCACTGTCATTAGTGCCCGGGGTAATTGAAGTGCATGCTGTGCGTACGTTCAGGAATCACCCTCCCTCCGCCCATGACTAGATATGGCCGGCGCGAGTTCACTCTACAGATAGATGCGAAAATTTACGGCAGAAAATCCAGTTACGTACGGCGGACTTTGATTACGGGAAGATACGCGTAACGCCGTAACCGTCCACGACATCCTTGCGAGAAACATCCAGGTCGATGTACCAGAAACCAGCAAACACAGAGGCGTTGTTTCAATATATTGATTGTGCATGAAGTTGGGGGGTATGGGTAATTATCATACGTGCAGTAATTGCCCTGCGCCCATGACTTCGTGGGGGGTCGCGAGAGGTAAGGATGTTTTGAGTATCACAGACACAACATTAAAGGTCCATCCAGGATATGTGTGGCGTCTTCACATTAAACCGTCCCTCCTGCGTACCAGTGCCTGGTGCCAGCAGAAGTAGCAACTAAGTTACTGCAGCAGAGGGCCGGCCGCACAAAAAACAAGCAAACCAAAGGGCTTCTGAGCAGTAGCCGTAGCTCAAGACAGAAGCAACGCAGCTGCAAGCAGCGCAACATCAGCGAGCGGTTACTTATACCTGGTATAGCAAAACGTGTTTTGCACGTCTGATCCTCACCAACATTAACCGGGTCCAAACACGCTGTATGCCACAACAGGACTTTGGAGGCACAGGCCACCACGTAGCGTGGCTCCGCGCTGACCACCTGGTGCATCACTATTACTTTCATATATTGTGGTAAAGTAGGCAGTCACGCGACCCTCGCATCGTTCCTTGTTTACAGAACACGTCGCACTCAATATGTCATTAGGACATCATCCGGAGTCGCCTTGCTCTTGTGCGTGGCCGCCATACTTTTTCGGCACTTTGCTAAGGCGTGCAGCACCGTTTCCGCCCTTTCGCATTACACTAACGAGGATAGCGCACATATCTGTGATGTAGTGTTTGCAGAGGCGGCAAAAAATGCTGTGTACTCATTCCTACGCATGTTCTTGATAGGTTACCGAGAGGAGCTACCTACACACAGTTGACAGGCGATATTGCTTGTACACGTACTAGCAAAACATGTACAGCGGTAGTATACCTGATAGGTGTGTACATACCTATTTATATGCATTTCTATCTGCACGAATATATATATATATATGAAGTACATATTTGAGGTTAACAACAGCCGCCGATGCATTATAGGCGTGCGCCTATTAATATGAAATAACCCTCACCACAGCCTCCGACTACAAGTACCTCAGTATCTTTGCTTTTTTGGGGGGGTCAGCCCAGGACCCTCAAAAGCAGCGGCCAGCAAAGGCAACGCCTCTCAAGGGTTGCTCAGTGCAGCGCACCACTCTTTCAGCAAAAGAGCTGCCCATATTTGAACAGCAATAATACTAAGTACACCAGTGACAGCCGCAGCGTTAGTGCTGACGGTGGAACTCGGTCGTGACCGCAGGGAAGTAGACATGAAATCAGGACCTGGTACAGTGCTGTGTTGGTCCAGGGTCAATAACTCGTGCGGTATCTCCATGAAATATCATATCGAGCAACCACACCCAGTGTACCACGCGGGGGAAAAGTGTACTGTACTATCAACACTATCGGCCGCACTCACAACAGCGGCCGTGGGCCCAAGAATCCCACTACAAAAACTGAGGCCTCTGCGTGTACTGCCTTCAGCACGTCGCACCCTGCCAGGCGACGTATCCGCAAAGAGGCAGACTGACACATAGAGAGTGGTAATACGGGGTAGTCTCGGGTATGGGAAGTGCACCGCAGTATGGAGAGGGGGGTGCGAATACACAACAAGCAACGAATACCAACACACCGGAGGGCAAGGGGTAACGGCTGCAAGCAAGCGTCGGGCACTCATCGCGGCCCGCGATCTTGCCAGCGCGGTGCACGCGGCGCGGAAAACCCGCCGCAGGCGTGGACAGGGGGTAAAATTGGCGGTGACAACAGAGGGAATGATTTGGCATAAATCATGGAACTAGGTGTACCATCGGAAAGGTCTTGAATTTGTGTTGTGGAGTGGTCGCTTACGATCACTCGTCATTTTCGTTCCCGAAACCTCGTGAGCAGAGGTGGGCACGAAATATTTATTGAAAGGTAGAACGAGATGCCTCGAACCACGCGATCGACACCGACCCCACCGTCTCCGGGGGACGCGACGGCTCCGGTCTCGGCGGCGCCCGCGGTGTGTTTGCCCAACCCCAACCCCGATCGGGCGTCGGCTACGTTGTTGGTGGACTCCCTTGCTTCATCCCGGGTGCATTGGGTGCACCCTTCGCTGGGCCCGGCAGGAGCGAGCGCTGGTGGGGCGGTTGTCTTGGACGCGGCGGAGTCGAGGCAGCCTGACGACCAGACCCAGGCCGGCAAGGACTACTCGGGCTGATCACCAAGGCACACTCCCCCGAGGTACGCACGGCTGTCTTGGGTCGCAAATTCTGAGACTCTTAGAGTTTGGGGGCTTAAATTATATTTTTTCAGTTCGGTCAGACCCCTCGTGCTTCTACCAAGGCTGTAGTAGTGTGGGCAGACCGGGTCTGCCCGGAGACGTGCGCGAGCCGGGTGGTTACGGCGTACATATCCGCAGCGAATTATAGGCGGGTTAACCGTTGGGCATATTTCTCCGTGGGTAAGAGAAGACGGAGGGGCGCCGGGGTTCTCGGCTCCCTTCCGCAGTCGAATGACCACTTTCCTGCAGGCCCTTTGCGAGAGGCAGGCCTGCCGGACCATTTCACAATGCACTCGTTTCGAGGAGTGGGAGGCTCCCTCACCAGATCCCTGGCCGGGACGGCGGTGGACGAGATAATGAAAAATCGGTGGTTGGAAGACGGAGGCAATAGCAAAGTACTACGTCGACGCTACTTCTAGTGGCCGGGTCCAGGGTGGCAATAGAAAACACGGCCAGCGCCGCGCGGACGCTAGCCGGCTTCCTCGGTCGCCCGAGTTCGAGAAAGATTTGGCAGCATGTGCAAGACACGGTTAAGGCAAGCGCAAAGAAGTTTGGGTGAGACAACTACGTATCTGACCAGTGGTCTGTTGAGAGCACACACAACAAAAATAATATCCAACGACGCAACGAAGCATGGGCGAGACCACGGGTCGACGCAGGAGGCCTCATCCAAAACTCCAAAACTTACATCAAATGATCCAGGACTACGTACGAGTCAGAATACCACAGTAGTATGAATATTTATAGGCTTGATTTCCCAGATCATTTACAGGTACCAGCCCCGCGCAGTGCAGGCGACGCGTGCGTCCTCTCAGCGCGGGGCGAAATACCGGACGAGGATCCCTGCCGCGGAGGAGGCCTCATCCAAAAATTCAATACTTACATAAAATGATCTACGACTACGAGTCATAATACTAAAGTAATAACTGCACGCAAACTCGGAAACGTCTCGCCGTGAGCGATTGTACTCCCAGGGATGTACGCGGCAGGGAAAACCGACGCGACACCGAGGCGAGGGGTATCGGGTGCGAGAAAAAGTCGGGCACCAAAGGTTGACTGCTTGCCGGGGTCCGGCGAAGTCACGATGAAGCCGTTTACTGGGTGGGAGGTGTACTCGATATCATGCATGGCCGTACTCGTATGACCATAGGCCCTTCGCATCCCTACAATGCCGGAACGGAGAACGTCGGGTTTTCACTATCCAGGCAGACATTGCTTGCACCGAGCGCGAAACGCCGTGAGGTGTCCGGCGAGTCGAGCGATTGGAGAGCTGCAACCTGCTACGAACCGCAGACATTTGGGGAGGGGAGGGGGGGGGGGGGGGCTACGTACCTCTTGATAAACTGGCATCGCAGGGCCCGTGCAGCCGAGCACGACAGGAAAAATCAAAGGCTGACAAAGCCGTGACCCTGTTGCCTGCCTGCACGGGCTTTCTTCGCGAGAGTTAGGATGACCAAGCTCGACGTAGCTACGGCGACCAAACACCCATCGCCGCGACGCACGGGAATAGCACGTAGGGCGCGGGATCTTTACATAAGATGTGCCTATACCAAGCATACGACGGTCGACCAGTACCGAGTACGAGGCTCCGAGCAAACGAAGGAGTCAGAGTTGCCACCGATCGCTGAAGGCATTACGCAGCAGCAAGAATACAGCAGTATTCGGAGCTTTATCATGAAGTGTGGTATCCTTTCCAAGAACATGTGTGCTGGTATGCGACACTCGGGTGCGGGGTAAGCCTTTACCGTCGTCATTTCGTTCTAGATGGTGTTTATTTATTGACGCTATACTTTTGGGAGGTGGCCCCGAGCAAAAGCCACAATACTAGGGAGGTCTCACTGGGACGCAACGCGCAGACGCGACGTACTGGATATTTGGCACGAGCCACGGACACCAAGCACGGAGTACTCTGTTTGTTCGTGAAGGATAAACCACTGAGCTACTCAGTCAGCGCTGAGTGCGGGGTGAGCCGGCCGCGATCGCTTTGGCTGAGATCGCAATGCGTTATGTTCGTTTTTTTTTCTGCGATTTCTTCAGAACTTATTCTCCGAAGGTGCACCATGTCAGTGTTGGCCGTCGGGAGATGGTGTCAGAAACGCTTAATCTTTGACGCGTTTCCCATTTTTGTTCGATTGCGCCCTCAACACCCGCTGGAAACCCGCTGACTCAGCCACCCCCCCCGTTTTTTCTTTAGCATTTCCTGATGAGGTCTACGAGAGGGATAGCCGTTGTTTGCGATTTTTTTGTGACGGACGGGGCTTCTTAACCCTTTCACGACTACAGTCCCGTTATGGGCACTAACCCCATAACGCCTACGTTTGTTGTCCCCCTACACGATATTTATGTCTAGTGTTTTGTCCCCTGGGCGAGACTGCAGTCCCAAAAGGGTTCAGGGCTCTGAAGAACCGCTCAACCATTTCGTTTGTTTTTACAGCAGTTGCCGTTACAGATCTAGGCCATGGGATGGCTCAAAGTGGTCGGTGTGCTTTTGTTTCTCCTGGAGGAATTCGTTGGGGAGGGCGAATAATATAGCTCTTTAGGTGAGCAGCCTCAGAAATATGCAGGTGTTCCCCCTGAATCATGCGTCCCCTTCCCTCTCCATATCGTAGTGTGTTCATCGTGAAACAGCCAGCCCCCCCCCTCCCCCCCTGTCCTTTTCGTGGCACATACTTCCCCTGAAGCAACCTCACGTACCGCCCACGACGCCAAGTGCTAGGCCAAGTTCAGGAAGTTGAAGAACGGACGGTATTTTGTGGATACATGCACACGCCTTCGCTCGGGGAGGGATGGAAATTAACACGGACGCCCCTGTGTCATTCACGTTGCGCATATTGCGTATTAAATCATGATGAAAAGAAAGAAAAGGTGGTCTCTGGTTCAACAAAGCTATAGCTCTAACCCTAAACTTTCCCCAGAAAGCGAAGACGACTTGCCTGTGTTTAGATACTTCAAACCTACAACCCTGGTTGTAGACACAACGTGCACCCGTGTGAAGCTTTTGAACGAACAACAAAATAGCAATACTTGGGCGATCTCAACCCCTAGCCTTGTTTTACTCTCGGTGTATCTATCGGTTTCCGTCCTGGCGCTACAAGCCCGGCAGCGCGCCAATCGTGCTCTTCGCCATCCCGACTCTACAACGTTTCAGCAGAGGCTACGGTTGAAGAGGGATTGATCGGACAGGATGACGACTGGTGCTAGGATAGTAGGGGGGGGGGGGGGGGGGGCATGACGAAATTGTTTCCATCGCCGCGTTCAGCCCACTTGGGCGAGCAGCGCCGTACCTCGCTCAAACCTAGACGTCACAATAATATTGTGTTGGCGCAGCCGTGAACAAACTAAAACTACGCATGCGGTGGCGCTTGTCGTGATAACCAGCAGGAATAAAACGTATGGTAGGCGAGCCATCCCACAGTAGCGGTGCACCAGAGGTTTCTGAGCCCCTGACAATAGGAGCTCAATATCTCACCCTATACAATATTTAGAAGAAATTCGTTCGTGCCACCCGACCGGCACTTGCATGGGCTAGTCCTGAAACGACTATAGGTGTAACATTTTCATCCCAACTGGTAGTTCCTCACCTATGGAACTCAATTGGCCAGGAACCTTTGGCCCAAACGTGCAACCCCTACTACTGTGGGGTGACTCAGGCTGAAATAATTTGGGTAGTCGCTCGATTGACCCTGGCCCTGAGCGGCCGAAACACGAATCCGTAAACTTCGTGCAACTACCATATGCATGATACCGACATCACCCCCCTCCTCCCCCCGACGTTGCACTGGCCGGGTACGAGTGTAAGACAAGTTAAACTCGCCTGGCGCATATGTCTCGCCTTACCCGGAAAATCACAAACAAACGTGTTTGGCGGTAGTAAGGAGAGATAATGGCTTTTTTTTTGCTTCGCCTGGCCCACACCTTCGTTAAACCAATCCATTGCACCAGCTGTGACGCGTTCTCCGATAGAGGTAGCAAATTTCGGCTATTAACCCCTTGAGAACCGCAGTCCCGTTTGGGGACAAAACTACTTGAAATTTGACTGGTTTGTCCCCAGAACAGGACTGCGGTTCTAAAAGGGTCAAGGTTGTCTGAATGATGGGGCTCCTCAAACCCCGAAAGCGTCGCAATGCCAATATTGTTTCGAAAAAGGGCGTTCTTGTACACTTGGGCCATGGGATTATTCATCGGGATGCAATTTGACATTTTTGCTGGAGCCAGTTTTCGGGTGAGGTATGGAGCTCCTCCAATAAGGAGCCTCAGAAACTGCAGGGTGAACCGCTATCGTAGAACTCCTCCTGTACAAAGTCACAGAAATACTGAGGAGGTTCAGCTACTACAGTCGTCTTCCCGGGAACCGCAAGAAAGCTATCTGTACAGGCGCAAACGGACTCCAAGACCTCAAGCGACATGTTCCGACCGCACACGAACAGAGGGTAAACCTCACGGGGAACATATACGCAAGCCAGAAAGGTTTGGTGCCTCGAGTGCAACACCTGTGCCTGCTCTCGGGATAACAAGAAATGTGAACCAGACTATTTCCCCTGCACGGCGAGTTCTGGATTGTTGAAGCGAAATGAAACCAGCAGGCGGCAGCGAGTGGGCCAACCACGACGAGCATTAACCCACACGTGGATACGAAAAACGTGCTATGCCCCTTTAGGGCTGGTGGCTTATTTTCCTCACTATTAATAGAAGCACGACTTCGAAGACGTGGGCTCGCGAAACCCGACCAACGTGCCTACATGCGCTAGTCCTAAAACAAATGCAACCCCTATCAGAAAATCATATCATACTCAATTGTCAGAAACTAATACCATACTCAGCTACCGGAACGTATTATGACACTAACCGGTAAAGAATAGTTGCTCGCTTCAAGAGCTCAACCCACCAGACAATAATGAGCCCAGAAGAGCAGCCCTTTCCGTGGGATGAGTCATGCACAAAAAACGCAGAAATTATCCGCCCGAAAACCCACTTGTCCCTGCTACATAGAGAAAAAACATTCAAACAGTTGGCCGGGGGGGGGGGGTGTCTCCCTGTGGACTCTTTCGCCAAATATATCGTAGATCGCTTTTGCAGCTAACCCGAATTCTTGAAACGTTATCCACCTCAGCCCACTCGGGCCTACTGCCTAAGGGAAAACATGAAACCAATAGGCCTGGGGGTCTTGTCCCTGAACCTCTTCGCCAAACATAAAGTACCGTTTTTTACAGCTAACCCGAACTCTTGACAAGACAAGCGCATGGGGTGCGAGGACTGGTACTGAAGCATGCGCACGGAAACCCGGCAACTAACGATTTTTTTTTTTTTTTAATCTCAACTTCTCGTGCATCATACTTACACCCACCACTAGGTCTGGCTGGATACGGCAGTGTAAGGACGGTTTTGGCGTTCGCACCGATTCCAAACCCTCGTCATAATTTCCAGACAACTTTACACACATAGATCCCGAAGTTGTTGTTGTTGTTGTTGTTCTCACATTAACTCTCTGACGAAGGAGTCCGTGGTCACACACAGGTGCTGGAGCCCTAGGAAGATCCGAAAAACCAAAAAAAAAATCGAAAATTCGGCTGCCTCAAAATACACGAGACGAAAAAAGCGCACACAAGATAAAACCAATGTGCAAAACTGAACTAACATGGCCGCGGGTATATCCTCTCAACTATAACATAGATAGAAGAGTACCCCCGTTCCCACCACTAACCAACTCGTGGCTGCTGACTACAGCGGATGCTGTCTGAAGTGCTGCCTGCACCGTACGAAACGCACGGTAGTCGTGAAAACGAAAGAGGAACACACCTGCCTGCTATCTGGGGTGCTGTCAAAGTGAAGACTCGCGGATATGCAGTCAAAAAAGGAGCAATCGAACCTTACTACCACACGAATATCAACCATCGCCATCTCTTCCTGGACTGTCTGACACAATAAAGTGCAGCACAGTTATGATACCACGTCCCTGATAATTGCGTAGGTTATTCCCCATGAAGGGTATACAACTCGTTAAACTACAAAGACCAGCAGTGACGACGTTTATAACAAGTACCGGTAGATACTATTCTGCCTCGTGAAAAACAATACCAGGAAAAAACAACCTATGACTGCTTCTCTCGTGATGATAGTGTGCGCGCAGATCATGGGTCTCCATGCACCGTCTTCCTGCCGCTCTTCATGGCCGCATCATCGCCTTGGCCCAATCCACCCGCTCCTTTGCGCGTGCACTCGTTGCCATTCCCTTCCAGTCGTTTCCCTTTCTCCGTCATCCTGAAAAACAAAATGCTCCTCGCACTTGCGGTTCTGATCTGGAAAATAAAAATTCTCGCGCAGGGGGAGGTCAATCCGTCTCTTCCCCGCACGTCGACGCTCAGTCTCCCTCCTCCCTCGTCGTCGAATCCAGCCTCCTACCGGCGCAATAGACTGTGCCGTAGTGTGGCCTGTGGTGGCGCCTGCCTCCGCGCACGGACACCCCGATTGAGCATTGCTGCTCTGCCGCAGCTGCCCAAAAAAGACGCGCGAATCGTAGGTGTCCGTGCCTGACGCACCACGTACGACCCAACTCTACTGCCGCCTGAGCCTCGCGGCCACAGGCAGCAGCGAGAAGGTATCACTCCTTGAGGGTGAGTCCGGCCTTACACCCGCCAGAAAGACCTACCCCACTCGCTATTAGCCGGATAAGCCATGCCTCGCAGCATTCCTTGCCGAGGCAGCGAGGGGAACGGAAGTATGTCCCGAAGTATTAACGACTGAGTTACGTCAAGGTCTTCATACCAGAGACATGGCAACCCCACCCTATCTCCGGATAACCCATGTACGGTCACATAGGGAGCAGTTGGTTCCATACACAAGAACTCGAACTGTCCTTACGCTTCAAGACAGAGTAGTAAGTTCCTTGCTGATAGTCGAGGATTGTTTTTGCAGGAGTTGAACCGAGGCGATATGTTTTTATCTCGTACCATGGAATTACATATTTGTTTTAGTCAGTGCTGATCTCGAAGACGGCCAGGGTGTTGCTGACTTCGTAGGCACCGATGAGCAACGCCTTCCCGGAGGGAGAGTCTTCGGCGGGGATGATGGCCCCTGACTCGGGTGCAACGTCGTCCTCGTAAGAGTTCGTGTACGACTGACAACATAAAATTGGACAAGGTTTCGTGGCCGAGCGTGTGTTTGGGAGAGGCAAAAGGAAACGATACGGAACGGACCGAGACGAGACGGGACGCCACGGAAAGGCAAGGAACGGAACGGAACGGAAGGCAAGGGAAGGGAACGGAAGGGAACGGAACGGAATGGAATGGAATGGAACGGAACGGAACGAAACGGAACGGAACGGAACGGATCGGATCGGAACGGAACCGAACGGAACGGAACGAAGCGGATGAGTGATATTAGGGCAAAAACGCAGACAGGAATTCAAGGGGAGATGGGATATGGACGTGCTACGTTGCAGCAGTCGTCAGCAGCACGTGGAAACGACCGGGAAACACACACAAGTTATACATAAATGACTATTTTGTTCGGTGTATGCCGTGTTTGTGTGTGGCCGCTTCCGTTAGTAGAGGTGGATCAACGACGCACACAAAGGCTCACTTCACGGCCGGGGCTGGACTGTCTGGGTCTATACCGTCTGGTCGGCTGGGTCCCCCGAGAAGACCGCCAACGGCTAGCGATATACGTTTCTATTGTTGTGGTGTTTTCTTTGAGGTTAGTCAATGGAAACGTAGGTTCGGGGATGCGGCGCGAACAAACTTCATCAAAGTCGTTGTTAGGTTTGAGATATTGAGCCCCTCGTACGAGGAGCTAGCTCAGAAAGTAAGGCACAAACCCTAGAAGGCGTTTCTCGAAACCAAAACGGGACACCTGGGATGTCCGGCAAATTAAACTGTCAAGCCAGCACCGGGCAAGGCCACGGTAGGGGTGGTGCCTTACGTCCTGAGCTCCTCGCGTGAGAAGCTCAATGCCTCGCCCGCGACAGTTTGTCGAAGAAGTTTTGTTCCCGCAACACCCGACCACCATCTGTTTGCGCTAGCCCTAAAACAAGTAACCAGGTATACTAGTAGAAGCATATTACTATTACGGGGGGCCATAGTTAATATGACCTATGGTATACATAAAAACCTATATATTTAACCATTTTTACTAACAATATTTTACCCTATTAACTATGGTCCCCCGTAATAACTGTTACACTAATAATTGTCTACTTGAGGAGCTCCTAGGTCGGGAAAAGTTGAACAAAAAAATGCGCCCCCTATCGTCGGAGGAGTCAAAGTGCTACCCCCTCATACCGGCTCATCAACCAAACCACCCCGAACCAGTAACGCCCGTGTAGCAAAATACCTGGAAAACCGGCGCCTCGGCGTCGGTGACATCCCAGCACATCCACCCCCCGACGCGCTCGAGCCCGGCGAACACGTAGATTCTGAGGAGAGAAGAAGGCAGGATCGAGTCAGGACAAATTTTCCCGAAAACGGTATACGGTTTTCATTAATCGGGTGTTGATGCTACTATCGAAAGGACGCGTGCTATGATCGGGGGTAGCAAGCTTTGTCCGATTTTTTTTTGTCGCTGGCGGAATTTACTCACCTGAGACACTACCTGGTATCCCTTCCGAGTTGGAGTTTTTTTTCTCGCGTTAGCGCCTCGGACGTGAGTATTTTTCGTCGGATTAAGCCTAAATGAAATGATTTGACTCATCCAGCGGTAGAAGCTGCCCGTTTTCACTCAACATTTTATGGCCGGGTTGAGGTTATCAGGTGAGCAACCACCAGCCAATCAATGTGATATTTCTACCATAAAACACTGCAACATATTTGTTTGTGGTGGGATTTGACAACCAACCGCCGATGGAGTGTACGGGAAGGGAGGGGGGGGGGGCACTCTGGATATCGTGTTGGGGAAGGTTACGCGTCGAACTCAACGAACAGACGGCTTATACTCGACCAAGTCGGGGGAGGATGCAACCAAATGAACGACGGTAGTGGTGGTTCACCTCAAGAAGGCATGCCGTGGTCGGGGTGCAGCTCAAGCAGAAATTCTGCTGTAGGGGTGCGCCTAAATAAGGCATTCTACTACTATAGAGGCGCGCTCCATATCTCACGCGAAACCTGCAGTTGAGCTAAACCTGGGAGCGCAACTCTATGAATAACATCACGACCTAGGTCAGGATGTCCACGAAAAACAAAGTCCCGGCACCCCACTACCCAATTTCGGGGCCCAGACAGGGGGGGGGGGTGTACTAAAACCAAGTAAACTGTAAATCTGACAAAAACGCCTTTTTGTATTTCCGTCCAGGAAATCCCAACTCACTTGGTTGTTTTCTTCATTTTGACACTGGGAAGGAATACAGGCCGTTTTTTCTTTTCGTCAAGCTCGCTTGTTTGGGTAGCACCCATTGTCGTGAAACACGAATGAATCTACACGATGCTGGGTAGCTCCTCGTACGAGCAGCATCTCGTTAGCCGCGATCAGCTTTTGGCCACAAACCTGTAGCCCTATCAGAGCATGTATAAATACTGGCCGGGGTGTGTGTGCTGTTTTCCTACCGCGGGCTGGGCTTCAGGGGAAGGTTGATGAGTGATGACACTATGTATCGTCATCCTCATCACTATTGTTATCATTATCATTGCGGTGTCTTCAGGCTTGTACACAGTGTTTGTTGTTGGTTTCTCTATCGCCAGCGTTGGTGGGCGTTGAAAGTACTAAGGCTCGTGCGGTGCGAGGGGAGGCCACAGGACGTCGTGCTGGGAAACGCGGAAAAACGACCTACCCGCGACTGGTCTACACGACCGACGTCCGGGAGGGGTGCCGGCTGATGGTGCCGGTTGATGGCGACGAGGACCTAAGCTACCAGCGAGACTGACGCAAAACATTCACGTAAAGTACAGTAACAAAAACGACAGCAGCAGACCGAAACAAGAGCGGAAAGAACAACTTCTACTACAACAAGAACAACAACACCACCAGCAACAACAACACAACCACAGCAACAGCAACAAACACTAAACGCAACAACACCATCAACAACAGCAGCAAACACTGAATATAAACGGCAATGCCGCACCTTCCGTCGATCTCGGTCATCGCAAGCCCCTCCGGCTCAGCCCCCTTGTCGTCGCTGCGCTCGTCGAACGAGTCGGCATCTTTCGCGACGGTTTCGGGTTGGTAGGGATTTCGATAGGAACACACAGCAGAGATAACAGGTTTGCTTGCGTTCACTCGGCATGGGGAGGGTCTGCACGTCCGCGCACTATACACCCCGGGGTTAAGCGCGGCATGCTCGAAACGGCGGGGTCCTGTCGTGAGCAACTCATTTTGGTGCGACAGTATGGTGCACGGCGCGACACGTCGACGGGGGTACAGTGGTGCCGGTTGCCCTCTGTAGTGCCTGTGGAGTCGCTTGGCACGTGTGTGATTAACCAGTACAGCAGTGCGCCGAGTACTACCGGTTGCCGCTATAGTGTCGGTGTTGTTGGCTGGCGCATAAGTACCGGCAATATGGAGGGACCACTACAGAGGCGTTCTGCGATAGAGGTATCACCCTTGGGACAAAACAAAACTGAGTCACCACGGCACCCTTACCGGGCGCCTCATGTTTCACACCTCCATAGACTCTGGCCGCATATGAGTATGTAAGTTGTGCTCATGATGGCTGGGCAGCATACCTACGTACACGTGCAGGATGCGTGTGACATCAGTCGTATTGATTCCGCGTCATACCTTGAGGGAAACAATAGAAGCCTCAGAAAAATATGTATGAACCTTCGTCGTAGAACGCTCCTACGGTACTGTATATTTGCCAACTACGTTTTTCCGAGGCTCCCAACATGACGAGCTCTATACCTCACTCGAAGACGGAGTTTGCACAACAATCCCATGGCCTAAGACAGTAAGCTTACAGCGAACGAAATTAAAAACACACAAACAAACGGGGTTCCAATGACATTGAGGAGAGCCGTCAGGCGGACACCGATCGGCCAACCAGAGCTACCTACTCCTGTCGCAGGGGCCCGTTGCCAACCAGCGTCGGTGGGCTGCGCGAACAGGCGGTTAAAAGGCGCCGGAGAGACAGGGGGTGGCGCGATCGTTGTCCCGAAGTTCGCTAAACCAAACGCCTGCCCGCGGAACCAGATGAACTATCTCATGGCCAAAACGTATACCAGGTACCTGGTGTACTGTGTAGGCACACGTCAAAAGCTGTCAGAGTCTAAATAATGAAGATTCTAAACATTCCGGGTACTACTATCGTAGTTCCCCCGTTGATGAGCTCCACCTGGTAGGAACGCTACCGAAGCAGACTGCCTTAACACCGATACCACGATGGTATGTCGCGTGAATGAGATACACCAGTACATACGTCACTTCAGCCTGGCTTGAACGAAACGTGTTGAGAGCCCCCGTTGCAGTAGCTCCTACCGTAATCGAATACTCAGCGTCACAAATGTTCCAGGCTGTCCATGGTAGTACAGCAGCGGTAGAAGGCAATGTGGACAACATTTCATCCATCTTGTCAACGTTTGGCCAAGAACCTATGCACCGGTTGGAGTTTCGCAGGCTTGAGTTAGAGTCGGCCGGTGCGGCCAAGCGGGAAAAGTTTATTACGCTGATGTTTTCCCCACCTCCCTTGGAGTTGAAGAGCTCGCTGAAGCCATTTTCCGGGTCGGCGATGTACGTCGCGATAAAGTCCCCGCTGTCCCACACCAGCTTGCCCGAATTGCCGTCGAAGATAGAGATAGACCTGTGGGTCCACCCGACCGAGTATTAACTAGATTGGAAGGTAAACAAGCTGGTTTCTGTGGAAACCCAAGAAGGCATTGGTACTCGAAAGGTGCGGTGAGCCGCGTCTAGATTTGTTTTACGGCGCGCTTGAAACGAGCGACTCATGACGCTGACACTCAGATGCCGGCAACGGTGTGGACGTACTCGTTTGTTGCTCGCCTCGGTCATGCAACCATTGACCACCGACCGCCTTCGAGACGGGCGTGGTCCTAGTGGTAGCACCGAGACCTGCATCCACAGTATGACAGCATCGCCTCTACCGTGATGAAGCATGCCTTTACAATACGGTAGCTTGCCTCTACAATGCGGTAGCTTGCCTCTACAATGTGGTGGCATGCCTTTACAGAGTGGTAGCATGCCTCGAACGTGCTATAGCACGCGCCTCTACAGGGCGGTAAGCACTCATGACTGAAGGGGGCCTAACCCTGAGTTCCCTAGTCCCAGTGGCATTTTACAATGGGACTAAATGGGATGCGTGCGACGGTAGGGGTGCACCGGTTTTATCCCGAGGCTCTCCAATTCCAAGAGCTTGCTATGTACCCCCCCCCAAAAAAAAAGCTGACTTTGATGAGAAAACAGAAACAAAAACCTCAGCCCGGCGAGCCATGTGGCCGTATATGTACATTATTAAAATAGTGTACTACAAAAAGCGACGTGAGGTACTTCCTTCAAGTTGAGGATCTCCGTAGGTCAGAAAACAAACACTTCAAACGCGCCGCCCTTATCGCTGCAAGCGTTTTGGATTTTCTATTCCGGCTTTCGGTGGGGTGCGTACGTTCTATTCCGTGCGGTCGGAGTTTTTCAGCCTTCCTCCATCGATATTCACCAGAAGGGGAAACGATTAACGTCGGCACCAGAAAGCGCGAAAGGGGCACCACCAGCTGCACGCACTGCAGGTAGGTGCCGAACAAACAGTTGCGATGAATGCACGCTACCCGCTGGTTACCGCGGTTATGAGGCGGTAACGTTGACACAACCGGCTCCCACGCCTGCACCGAGGGGAGGTGCTGAACCGTAACGATGGCTGAAACTACCGAGGCCGTCCACATTCACGCACGTAAGGACTTCCCACCTGTGAACCGCCGCCTCTGCGTGCAGTACAATGCATAGATTCACCCCGAGATTTGCCCCCCACGCACACAGACGTTTTTATTTGCGCAGTGTATAGATTCTTGCCTCACCAAACAAAACCACTTGATTAGGGTAAGGACACGCCAACGAATTACACCGAATACACCTAAAAACCCTCAGAACCTTTGTGCGACACAATCCCTGAACAGCCTTGAGTATAGGCCATCAATATGCGCAGTCCAATTTCAATCAGGACACGCCAAACAAGCGAACGTTGTGTCCTCATTGCAGGAGGTTGATACTCAATAAATCCTAAACTGTACCTGCCACCGAACATGTAGAGCTCGTTCATGTCGCCGTTGAAGGGTGCCGATGTCGTCACCTTCGCCGGGAAAAAATCGAAAACAAACGGAACACGTGAGCACGAATCTCCGATCACGGTGTTGTGGCGAGGCTGCTGCTGTGGGCGCTGTACCGCACGGTGAATCCGCAGGAGTTTCGTCGGCTTGTCGCACGACAAAGAGCCATGCCATGCCACCGTATAGGCGGGGAACGTTAGGATCAAAACTTTTACGAGAGACCGTAGTAAATAGGACCAAATATTGTCATTAAAAACATCGAAATATAGAGGTTTTGTGTTTACCGTAGGTACTATCAAATATGGTCGCCCGTAATAGTACCGATTGGTATGGTATGGTATGGTATGACAGGGCGTGGCATGGTACTGTACGGTACAGTACGGTATGGTATGGTATGGTATGGTATGATATGGTATGGTGTGGTGTGGTGTGGTATGGTATGGCATGGCATGGTATGGTGTGGTGTGGTATGGAATGAAACAAACAAGTGCAACCCTGCCGTAGCATGGGTCCACGGGCCACGAGTTCTACTCTGAACTGCCGCCGTAGCATTGGGTATGTGTGTGCGCGTTTTTTTCAGGGAGTTGCGCACCTTCAGCCTGCCGAGGTTGGCTTCGTCGAAAGGCGCCACGGTGGCATCATACCCGAGTTCCACGGCCAAGTCCTCCACACGGATCTCGTCGGTGTAGTAGTCCGCGGCGTCCTCGTCCTCGCCGAACTCGCGCCCGTCGCCTTCGTTGGCCGTAACAAAGTCTTGGGTGTTGCATATATATATATATATTCGTAGGTAGGAGGTGAGGGGGGAGCGGAGGGGAGATATAGAGGAAGGATGGGGGTTGGGGCTCGTACCTGGCGGTATGCAGAGTTCTGTGTACACGCATCTGCGTCTCCTAAGAAAGAGAGAGGCAAGGATCTATTGTGGGGGACCATAGTAAATAGGGCCAAATATTGTTAGTAAAAGAAAGGAACATACACAGGTTTTTGTCTGTACCGTAGGTCCTATTTATTATGTTTTCCCGTAATAGTGTTGTAGCTGGCAGGGCGAAAGTAAACCATTTTGTTCTTTGCGTGCTTCGTCGCGCTTGACTCCTGCTGAGAGCGCGCTTGGGGGTGCGGTGTGCACTCACAACGTCTCCCGCCAGTCATGAAGGTTTTGATGGAGTCGGGCATGTACATGCCCTTCACTTGCGGCCAGTCCTGCAGGTTGATTTCGTCGTCCTTGTCTGAGGCGTCGAATTTCACTCCGTTACCCCACTCCTGTATACGCCGCGGGCGCAGAATAAGAAGAAGCAAACGGATAAGACTCCGTACCTTTAGTATATTGACCAAACAGGCAAAACCCCCAAACGGCCTTCGTCGCGTGCAGTTTCAAAGGCTTTGACCGGTTTCGAGGGTTAATAGACGCAACCCGCCTTAGCTTTCGTTCTTCTTGGAAGGGTGGCCCTTTCACTCTGCCACGCGACTACGAACGGTGCGATTTAGGGTACTGGTTCTCATTTTCAAGAAACTAGCGCGCCGATGGATACTCCAAATATTCGTTGTGGATTATATGGGCTGGAGAGAGCAACTAGTACGAAACTTGTTTATTTTGTTTATACATAGCCGGGGTCCCCGGTGGCTTGGTAGGTGGTCCGCGTGCCTATCAAGATCAATTTAGTGGGTTCAAGTCTCACCAAGTGCATGCTCGTGGCTTTTTCTTGCAAATTAAAGATTGATTAGCGGGAAGCGCGAGAGCGTGAGTTATCAATAGCTACATTCGATCAAAATCGACGAGCAGTGGGAATGTTGAACCCTACGCGCGACAAAAAATAAAGGCACGTACCGGGGGGGAGAAGGGTGGACACCTGTGACCACGGCGTGTCCGGAACCTCGTTGAGGGTAAATACCTCCCAACGAGTAAGGCTGGAAAGTAAAAGTGATGTTGAAAAAACAAAAAACAAAAAAGTCGGTCGCGCATGACCCGGAGGTTCTCTCCCTTCGTATTTTCTTAAAGGCATGGCTTGCTTTTCTGATACGAGGGCCTCTGCTTTTTTCGCCCTGGTATAAATACGGCATGCCCTGTTGTGTTAGGCGGCCGTGTGGAATAACCGCACTCTGATCGCGTTGACAACCTGTCAGCGCTAGAGTCAAGAAAGCCCGAGATATATGTCACAGGGGCAGAAGCTTCGCTTTGTTTCGAAACAGCATGAGAACAGACGATGCCCACCCTCCCTTCCTCTTTGACGACATTTATGCCTCGCCTCACCTCACCCAGAAATTGACTTTAAGAAACCTCACCCGGAAATCGACTTCGAGAAACGCGGGAAAAAGTGGAACCCCACCCATATCTCCAAGCCTAGCGAAGTATATATATCACGAGCAAAATCGTAAAACACTGCTATATTGTTGGTGGTGTTCAAACGATACTGGGATCGGGAGCCTATTGATAGTGTAAAATTGAGACCAAAATACACGAGAACGCTACTACAGGCGTTTCTACCATGGGGGTAAAGCACTTTTCGGACAAAGCGTTTCTGGATGACTATTAATAGGTTCCTTGACCAAATATGGCATTCTTGGACAAAACCTTTCCGGCTGACTGATAGTAGGCTCCGTACCCCAATATGGTTGGAATACCGGTATTATTAGGAGTAGTGATTTTACGTAAGTACTCGTATAGGCTCTGGGATATTGGACAGGGTTGCACGTTTTTAGCTTTTCTCTCAACCGTTGGTTTCGTGGGGTATAGAGCTCTTGTGCTATAATCACGTCAGGAGCCTTCAGAAAAGTTGGGTGCTGTCCCTATTATGGCACGCGTCCGCCTCAGAAGTAAGTGCCAGAAAGCTTACCAACGGTGGGGTGTATAACCCTCCCTCCTCCTCCCTCCCCGCTGCCCGACCGTAGAATCATTCTCCCAGGGTGGTTGCTGATTTAGGTGTGCAGCGGCAAACGCTTGAAGCCTCAGAAATCATCGGTCCTACGACTATCGAGTGGCGCATCACCGAATGCCTACGACCCCCTCAGATTGGTTTACCCATTTTATGACCATCCGGTTTAGAGATACGAGCAGATGATTCGCCTCGCCACGAGCGGAAACTACTTGGAATTTGTGTGGTATCATTGTTTTCCAGTGGTAAACTCTTAAGATCGTATCGGAGGCGAGACCACGCTTTTTTTTTACTTTTCATGGGGCGGTCACCCCACTGTATCGCATCACGCATCACCGCCAGGTATTCACCCTAACGAGACGCCACCGAACCGTTTCAACGACCACGGACGCATTCTAGCTACCCAAACGGACGAACCCCGCGAACGTTGGCATATACTTCACATAACCGGTGCGGTAGTAGTGCAAGCTTGTTTCGATTTGTTTGTTCGTCGGAGTTAGCCACGCTTGTTGGCCAGAGGCGTCCGGAGCTATGCCGAGCTCTTTTGACAGTAGATGTCTGGTATAATAGCAAGCGCACTGCACCTTGTATCCGAGGGGGAATATACGCCTGATTGCGCACTCCCTGATGTCGATCTTGACCACGGCGTTGTTTTCCTAGGTGGCAACGAATAGCGCGTGCGGGGTTGTGGTCGAGGGGGGCCTTAAACACACAATAGTATCAAAACGTCCTTGATGAAACTGTCAGCCGTGACATGAGCGAGATCCAAACCTAAACAAAAAATAGAGCCGGGGACGAATTGATTCTTGTTGTTTATAACTCTGGAGGAAGGGGGGGGGGGTCTCTTTCGACATACCTGGTTTCTAGACTGCAGACTATAGCCAAGCAAACATTGACCCATGGCTTCAGAAACCAAAGAATAATCTGGATGGAAAAATGTGTTTATTCCAGGATCGCTCCGAAAAGGAACCCGAAGGAACCTGAAACAACTCTTGGAGCGTCCCCAAGAATAGTTCTGCTGCTACGGTAGAGGGGTCACTTCTAGAATACAGCCCATGTTGCGTCAGCCACTCAGAGCCACCCAGCCAAGTGACTCTATACTATATACCGAGGCGTTCTGCGATGATAGAGGTTCACCTTGGAACGAATGGCTTATCCGTTTGGAGGCTGCTGTCCTGTTTTGGGGGACCGAACCACTCAAATTATTACTAGGTTGCAGTCAAAACGAGACTGCAGTACCTAAAAGGGTTGAACGCGGTAGTGCAAATCATGGCACCATAACCCCCTCCCCCCCATACCGTAGCTCCATTCCCGAAAAACACCATACCTGAAGGTTTCCCTAGTTCTTCGGACTGTTCTTTGGAAGCGTCCATACATATGTATTTAGGAATCCCCAAATGAACGCACTCTGAAGCTATGATGTCGGAGTAAAGCCAGAAAACACTCATGTTGTTACGCGTACTACGGCGCAATCAGAAAATAACGTGATTACGGACAATTCATGTTATTTCAGAGGACTATTTGAGGGGCATCCCCGCTAGGATCGAAGCGCAAGCTCAACGTCCAAAGGTGGGTGCTGGAAAGCAAGTATGCAGGGATTTCCTAGAGCTTTTTGCGGTCTGGGTTTATAGGGGGGCTGGGGGCGTCGCGTAGTTTTGCCGGCCCAGCCTCACTCCTCACGGCCGAAACGGCTCCCGTGAGGACGTATTTTACCTAATACTACTCCGACATCGCTGCTCACAAGAAGGCTCTCCAACACTTCCGCACAGCATCAACGGTTTCCTTTCCTTTCATCGGTGTGACTGCGGATGCTCCGGGCGCAGCTGCGACTCTGGTTGGTTGACACTCTCCCCGAAAACCTTTTACACCGGTAACACGAGTCGAACACAGTATCTACTAGATGGTCTACTGCGATCGATCTTCCGGACGTATGTATGTGTGGAATCTACCGGTAGATGGTCTACTGCGATCGATCTGCCGGGCGTATGTATGTGTGGAATCTTGCTCAAGTTTCTTCTCGCTGCAGCTTCGCGTCCCACCTGAAGAGTGACGTAGGCCGTCTTGCTGTTTTCCGTCACCGCGATAGATTCGGGCTCCATATCCTGGTCGGAATATATATGTCAAACGGGCAGCAGGTGCGTCTTATTAGGGCGAAAGCGTGATTCGACGAAAAACAGTACGATACTAAAAATCGTCGTTAAGAGGAAACGCGGTCAACAACGTGAACGTAGAGGAGGTCTTTGCGTATTCCGCAAGCAAAATCGCAACAATTGCCCAGGCAGAAGCACAAAGGCAGAGGTAGCGGCGGTGACAGCAAAACCATCAACACCACCACCATCATCAAGAAAAACAACAACAACAACAACAACAACAACAACAACAACAACAACAACAACGCAAGCGTGACTCTTGCTTGGGGACGCGCGCGAGGATAAGGGGGGTTCTACCTTGTTGGGGCCAAAGTATTTCCGGCTCACGGGGCTCCCTAAGAGCAATGGCAAGACACCCAATGTCAGGGGCATTCGTCTACTTGTGTCAGCTGTTTCCTTCTGAATGAATAGCACCGCCGACAGTGTCGGAAGAAAAACGAAATTATGGAACATCATTACAGGTATGCCTCGTTTTGTACTATTTTTCCTTCTGACTCATCCCAGCGTGGATAGGGTCGCACACGCTTCAGCTCATCATTTGGATGATCTGGTTGGGCTCCCCAAGCAAGTGAGCAACTGTTAGTATGCCGGATATATTAAGGCCTTTTTTGTTTCTTGGGGACGTCAACAGCGCACGGAACGTTTTTGTAGCGTCACGCCAACAAACCGATTCGACGTCGTGTTCGGCGGGGTGAGATATGTTCGAGCTTCTCGTAGGGGTAGCTCACAATGCACCAGGTAAGGCACCACCCCTACAAGGCACCAGCCAGCCCCCATCGTGGCATTTCTGCTCGTATGCCGAGGTTGTGGCATCGTCCGCCGTGTTGCACGATCACTTCTCCTCAGGTTCTTAAGGTCAGGTGTTGGGTGGGGTACAGACCTTCTCGAGTGAAAAAACAAAACCCTCATAAAAAAACAGCGAGGATATCTCTGTCGTACGTAGCGTCGTCCATGTATCTTGCGCTGTGGCAACCATCGCAGCGGCACAGAAAATAGTTGTCTAGAGGCAACGGCAAAGCAACCATGGTAGCAGCAGCGGCGGTATTGACAGCGGCAGCCGCAGCGAGACCCTCAGAAGCGCACGCTGTGCGCAGTGAACGATTTACGGGAGAGCATGCAGTAGTAGTGACACATTACCGAATGTGCTGTGTGAGCATGGGACAAAAATTGTTTCTTGGGTTCATCGTGTGGGTACTGATTCCTATGGCCCCCGTAGTAGACGTAGTAGTAGTAGTAGTAGGAGGAGGAGGAGGAGTAGTAGTGGTAGTAGCAATGGAAGCGGCAACAGTCTTACCATGGAGAAAGTGGTGAAGTCTTCGCCGCCAACCCGCAGGCCGCGCTTGATCATCGCGTTCGTGACGCGCGGCGTCCTGTCGAACTTTTGGAAGCCCACCTCACATGATTCTTGGTACGTCTTCGAGGACGGTTGGCGCTTGAAGATCGACACCGAACCCACGGGATCATTCTCCAGCTTGAGGTAGTTCAGCTGTAAATAAATGCATCGGCAAAAACCGAGTAGTGCGTGCGAGGCATAAGAGCCAGGGCGATATACACAGTGCGCGGTGTGCGCGGGGGAAAGGGGCCCGGCGTCTTGTTCGATCCCTGGTGTATCGGGTCCCTCTTTGGGGACATAAAAATATATCCACATTGTTCCCTGGCTCAAGTCATGTGTGTATACGTTTAATCCATCCGCACCCCTGCTAGGCAGTTAATATGTTGCCCTAAACAAGCGAGGCAACAATCTCGCGAGCTCACTAATTATTTATAGGTGTAACGGGTACGTAGTACACACTTTGGTATATATTTATTGCGTGGCCCTACAAAGTTAATCCAGCTATTGTGCTTCACATCTATCTGTGCACATTCGAACGTAAACAAAAACATGTGCGTGCATTGTAGGCCAAATTTCCCGGTATCTGGCGCGTGTTGCTGCTGTTTCCCCCCCTTGGTAGATGATTCGACCCGGCTGCTGGGCTCTACGGCTCTACGGGTGGCGCATCGTAGTGTCCGAAATAGGTGTCGCATAACACATCCGTTTCGACCCGACATCAAGAAAGCTAAAAAAAGCCATCGATAGTCGGGTGCGATACGTATGAAATATTCGAAGCGACGTTTCGATGCCTTTTGTTCAGTATGAGCACAAATGGACCATCCGATAGATACCAGGGGATGGGAGGTACAAGCCTGTTCGATACGATACATTGACGTTCGATAATTCGATTCATGGAAGGTCGTTCGAGCTGATATATAACACCTAGTGTAACTTTGGTTTCACCGCAGTATGGCGGTAAGAAATATTTTTTTTTCGTCTGGTGTGATATATCGGAACGTTTTGTTCCGATATATCGAAGCTCGGCGTTTCGATACGTCGGAACTTTCGTTACGATATCCTACATAACTACACACACAACAGTTTCGCCGCTCTCTACCCTCGTCGGCGGTAAGGACACGGCATCCGTATGGGGTGACCCATCGAAGCGTTTTGATACGATCTGCCGAAGTTTGGCACTTCGATCTATCTAAAAACAAATTATACGATATCCAAACCTTTATCAATAGTCTGACCGGCTCTCCCTCCTTGGAGGTTAAGGCACGTCTTCTGCCTGTCTGAGGTGGCTCGATACGATATACCCAAGTTCGTCCTTTCAACACATCCAAACTCTCGATGCAATACCCTACACTACGCCCTCGATGCTCATAAGTCTCACCGCTCTACCCTCGTTGGCGGTAAGGACACGCTTCCCATCCGGGGTGAAAGCGGCCATGTCGGGGCGGTAGCCGGTGGTTAGAGTTTGAATGTCATCCTCGCAAAAATCACATCTGTCAGTCGGAGTGGGCGGGCAGAGGGAGAGGTCCAATCATTGTCATACATTCTCGTAGTCGAGCCTCGCGCCCCTACGAAGCCGGGACGGAGTACGTCGGGGATCCACCGACCAGGGGGGAAGGGGGGTACTCGGTATCATGCATGGCCGTAGTCGTGTGACCATAGACCCTTGCATCCCTACGATACCGGGACGGAGCACGACAGGCTTTCACCGACCAGGCATGCATTGTTTGCACCGAGCATGAAGTGCTGTGAGGTGTTCGGTGAGTCGCATGAAGGGAGGGTGAAAGGGAGCCCCTTGTAGCGTAACACTTTATTAGGAATTCTCAAAACAGAAAGTCATACCGGTCCTCCTTCCCCAAAAGGCATCGCCAGCAGATTAATCAGGGTGTCTCTGTGTCGGCCCCCTGGTACAAACAGAAACACGATACCAAGTCATGCTGCGGTAGCGAGGGGTGTGCTGCCACGATTTGAACTGCCGCTTTTAAGTCACTCGACCGTGTGTGGCTCCACACCTCACTCAATTCTTGACTGAAATATGTTTGGTTGGCGCAGCGTGTATTGAACGACCCCTAGGCGGTGTACATCGCGAAACAAAAGCGTTTTGTGGACCTGATGCGAGGAAATATTATAGTCACTTGGCCGAGTGTGTGGCTCTGAGTGGCTGGGAAGTAATGACGTTGCACTGCACCCGCCTAGAGTAGCAGTACTCTATCTTATCCTAGGAGTATTTTATTTCATACCAGGTATCATACAATGTCGTCATACAATGTCATATAATATCATATCATATCAGATCAGATCAGATCAGATCACATGACATCATACCATATCATACCATATCGTATCAGAACAACGTACACCTAGAAATGCCATTCCTTGTCCTATCTTATCATATTGCATCGTATCATATCACATCACATCATATCGTATAATACCGTAGCATATCATATCATATCATATCATATCACAGTATATCATATCATATCAAACATATTATGTCACATCATACAATATCGTACCATATCAAATCGTGTCACATCCTACGAAGTATCATATCATATGGTACCAGTATCGGAGTTCGATGCTATATAAAAACCTAGAGCAACAAGGACGTGAGGCTTGAGTTTTGGAAGACGCTCAGGAAATCGCATCCACAAATAAATCTTGATCTGTAATAAGACCGGACAGTACTACTGTGGGCCAACTAAAATTGAGACCGAACAAAGCCTTTTGATTCTCGATCCCCTATTACTAGGCTTCGATCTTGTTTTCGTATGGAACCAGACCACCTGGATCAGACCACGAGTTTTCGACTCACCGACCATTCGGATTTCTCTCGACCGAAAAATATTTTGAGGCCCATTTCGCGCCTCTATTTACATCGCTGATCACACAACCGCACGCTCCCACAGAGCAGCTCACAGCAAAAAGCGCCGGCGATGGCTTCGCTTCAACCACCACTGCGCTGCGCGACGCGAATCAGCGTGGTACGCACTCATCCCTCTCTCCGTCCGCCAGCAGAACCTGCAGTGCCGATGGCATCTTGCCAGGCGGCTGCGCTTACTCTAGCATTGAGTTGTACAGGTTTGTAATATGTTCTCGGTCGACTTACAGCGTTAGCGTGCACAGCAACAGCGATAAATGGGCCCTGGTTCCGTGTGGTGGCCTAACACGGCCACAGAGCCGCACGATTTTGAACGTGATGCGCTGTGAGCTGTTTCCGGCCTACCCCCTCTAAGGTGTGACCGTGGGAGACCGAAAAAATGATACGTACGTAGCTACAACCAACCGTACGTTTTACCGTATCCGAGTGGAATAGTCGACAAATAGCCCCCCCCTAGGACGAAATCTCGAAGCGGGTTTCTCCACGACTGCACGCGGGGGGGGGGGGTGCATGCGGCAACCTTACTGATGGCTTCGGGACATAATCTCGCTCGACGATTGCACTACTCCCCACTGCCGCTAAAAAGTGCTTGGGCATTTATTCGTCTGATGGAGGGGTGGGGGGGGGGGGGTGTTACCTTATCACACGTGTGACACCGTATAACATGGTACCTGGTACAAGTGTTATGTCTGAACCAGGCATGTTTTTTTTCTCCCCTCCCATTTATTCTATCCACCCTCATTTTCTCTCTCCCTCATCCTCGTAGTTGAAACGCAGATCCAGGGTCACATGGTGGCAGGCTCTCCTCCCGCCCCCCTCCCCTCTACGTCTCGTGCCATCATTTTTATCGCAAAAAGTCTTCAGCCCTTTAGTCCGCAGCCAATTCGCGTCGAATTACGGCATGTACATTGTTCCGAAAAATACAGGAGGACGAAGCCGCGTACAAGTAGCTATTACAGTGAAACTTATCCCTCCTGGTAGTTTGTGTTCCCGGGGTCCGGAAGAACGTTGGATTTCGGGCATTATGCAGGAGGGATTTTTTGTGAATTTTATGAGACAGAAATGAACCCAAAACTGGTACACATACATACATACATACATACATACATACATACATACATACATACATACATACATAACAGGTGCATCATAGCAGCATACTTACCAGCACCAGGGAAGAAGAGAAGGGCTTTCTGGTTTTACGAACAAATCTTATTAATAGTTGTTGTCCTCCTTTTCAGTCTAAGGTTCCGCCCCTCGGGCCGATCTTCCCATACACTCATCGTTCGTGAAAAGCAATTTTTCATAGAAAACGTGAAATACTGGCAACCACAACCAACAACCCTCAACTGGCGGAAACCCGACCTTCCCGAGCTGGGTTCACGACTCTGTAGATGAAAGCAAGTTTCCAGGATTATTCCCCTATGCTCTGTGTAGCTGGGTTCACAACTCTGTAGATTAAGATGGGGATAAGTTTCCAGGAGCATTCCCTTATGCTCTGTGTATGCTCGTACGTACACGTACTGCAACTACAAATAGCCTAAAAATAGCGTGGAGGGGGTTGGTGGGGAGGGTGGAGGTCGATATAGCTCCGCGGTCTATGGTGCACCATGATTTTGAGCCCGACGATAGACCACATTACAACGGGGTTTTATTTGCACCCGACGACTTTTACCCGTTCGACGATTTATTACCGTTTGCGGTTCGTGCTTCGCACTCACGGCCTCCGGCGGTTCCTGCGGAGGGATTCTCGTGTTTCTGCACCTTGTGGGCGGGAGCTGGGTGCCACGTTAGGATCACATCCACTGACCTTCTCTTCCCCGCGCATGCATTCTTGACGAGCAAGTTCGTGGCTTCACATACACACCGCGTACAAGAAGTTAAATACGCGTAGGAGTGACCGCTACGTATTATCAACACAGGAGTTAGAATAGCTTCACACGCAGGCAAAAACAAGGGCAGTAGCAGTGCAAGCCATGCCTCAGAGCAGGAGGTGCTAGCCCCCCAGGAGGCGGCACCCTCGGGACAAGCCTAAAAGTTATGATATCGCCGTCGCGGCCCGACGAGGACTCCCGGAGTTTCTGCTATAAGAACATCGGTTTGGCACTTGGGGTAGAAAATATGTCGCCAGAGACTCGTCCAACACGCGGGTAATTCCACGGCGAGTCATGTGTCCTACTCAGACCACGGCCTGCAGTGTCTTAATAATACAGTGGGTGCTGATATGTATTCTCACGTGTCTCCAGATGCCCCCCGCGGTTCTGCCGGCAAGTAACGCAACACCCCAACAAACCCCACCAATCAATTCACGTCCGCCTCGTTATCTCTGCGCCGTTCGGTCGGGCCGTTCCGTCGTCCCGAAAAAAAAGATTGACCGTCTTCATTCAGTCCTCAGTCCTTCCTCTTCCGAAAACAACGGGCAGGGTGCATTACTCTTCATAGAAACGCTTCGAATATGTTCACGTTGGGACACAAGCCAGTACGTATTCACGATTAACCCCTTTAGAACTCCATTCCCGTTTTGGGGACAAACCGTCCTAATTCCAAGTAGTTTGCCCCCAATTGTCCCAAAAAGAGACTGCAGTCCTAAACGGGTTAACCACATGAAATGGTGTTATCTTCTGTTCGTATTGTAATGCTGGTGGTATGAAGATAACCCCCCTACCTCCCCCTTCCCCGCCGCCCCGCGGACTCCCTCCACCATGAACAGTTTAATTTTTTTAAAGGCAAACAACGGGCGCGCGCTTGCAAATACGCGTATGTATGTATGTATTCTACGTCAGGTATGGTACCGTGGGGTCTTTTCATCTATCTCCACACCTTGTCAGGCAAACGAGCCTTACTTTCGAGTGTGGTGCGCGCTATCCCCCGGAGGTGTGACCGGCTCATTCTATTACGGGGGGCCATAGTAAACAGGACCTATGGTATACATAAAAACCTCTATATTTAACCATTTTTATTGACTGACAACATTTGGTCCTACTTGCTATGGTCCCCCGTAATAGTATACATCCCTACTAGTGTGTGCATCCTTCACAAAGAATCGCGCATCCTTCACAGAGAACGGTGCTGCGATGTATAGCGGTGACGACTACCTCCATTTTCGCCACAGAGTTCAGGCCCCTCGGGCAACTGGCTCGGTAATACCTCGCCCAAATTTGGACTCGAACGTATGTCGTTGACGCGGCGTAACAAACAATGCCATGGCCGCAACAGTACATATCGCAAAACCGAACAGCATACATACATACATACATACATACATACATACATACATACATACATACATACATACATACATACATACATACCCTGATGCTTTTGTTTTTTCAAGACTGCAAAGAGAATGGGGTGGTATAGGTAGTCTTTCGCCCGAGTCGCTCCGAGCGGACGCAAAAAACAAGGGGCTAAAAGTGACGACCCTGCCGTTCAGTGTCACTCGCGACTATGGTCCAACACGCGGCGTGCCAGGCTGGTTGTCGACGAAACCATCGACCTCGCAGCTGGGGCCTGTCGTTCTGGTTTGTTTTCGAACTATGTTATATCGTCAAGTTGGTCGTTTATTGACGGATAATGGGTACCGCCTTTCTTTGAGAACGTTGAGACGAGGGTACGCAGGCGTAGTAGGCTCTTGTTTGCGGGCTTTGTGACGCGCATGGGAGAGGAGCGTCTGCCGAAGACGGTTATGTTTTGGGGAGATGGTTGGGGGTATGGGTTACTCCGGAGGACAGAGGAGTGGGACTGGATGAGGTGAGGACCTAGCTCAAGGGGTTCGGCGTCATGCAAGCTCGAAGGGTGGCGTGAGGCAGCACAGAAAACCGGCAGATGGTTCCGACGGGTCGAGGAAGGGGCGGAGGCCTTCATGCGGAAATTGCATAATAAGGATGAGAAGGAGGTATCGGCAGAACTTCATAGGATAGCTGCAGCCACGACGATAATCGTTGACGCCAACGCGCGTGCGCAGAATGGCAGGGAAGAGGGGGGAGGCGAAAGGGGGAGGAGGGGGAATGGGGGATGGGGGGGGGGGGGGCGGTCTGCCCAGCAGACTGAAGCCTGGGTATGAACAAATCATCGTCATGATGCACTCCCTTCTTTGGGGCCAAAGTAACTAGCATGGTGCCACCTGGGCAACTTTGCGTGCCTGTATGCTCCAGTGCCTTCCTTTCGTATTACATTCCCCTCCCGCCCGTGTGTGTCCCTTTTTCTCCCTTCTTTTCATCGTTCTTTCTTTCCCGTTTGTACCTCTTTGTGTCTCTGTCTGTATCTTTCGGTTTGCCTCTTTGCTTTTTGCTATCTATCTATCTGCTTCTGCTTTTTTTGCTTAGCTCCGTCTTCTTTTTTAATTTTTTTGTCTGCTACTGTGGTCTCTTTTTTTTCTTGCCAGGTGTCCTTATTGGCGGAGTGTGTATGATTGTTTTTTGTTTTTGTCTCTGTTCTACCTTGTTGTGTTTTTGCTTCCTATTGCTTCCTCGCCTGACTTGAACTTTTTTCTCTCTCTTCCCTGTTGGATGTGTGATTCTTTTCGATTTTCGATTTCGATTTTTCGACGTCGAGTTGTTATTTTTCATCCCGTCTATTTTGTTCTGGGTAGTATATTATGGTCTTCTCGGTTTCTCTGGCGACTTGTTCAGCGTACCGCATGCATCTGATACGTACGTACGCGCGCGGACCTCTTTTTTTCATTTTTTGTTTGAGGTGTAGATGTGCTTCAGTTATTATCGTGTGCACTACTCTTTTGCTTGTTTTATTTTATTACCGAGGTATTTCTTCCACTCCACTGTCCAGAGTTATTGAAGCCTGCCCTGCGACCACGAACTGCATTGTATTGTGAGTTTATGTGAGAACAACAACAACAAACAAGATCGGATGATGTGGGTACCACATTTATCAGCTTACAAGTCGTAGTATGGTATCAGCGGACCGAAACGTTTATCAGGTACCTGTATCATTTATCATTTCGTGTTCTTCTGCTGTTTGACTCGAGTCGACAAGACTTAAGAGAAGAAAGGGCTGAATGCATGATGAACGTTTCTATTAAAAATAGCGATGAAGACTAAAGAGAACCTTTAACAATCTGGGAGAAGGCAGCCAAAACGGGCCAAAACTCGCCATGAACGCGGCTACGCCGAGTTGCATCGAACCAGGAAATTTCTCAGTTGCTTACGACGATTCCGAAGTGCAGACCACGCTACATATTTTTCAAGTAAAAACCATCCCTAAAGATCCCTTCTCCCAACTGCTACACCTACTCAGACTAAAGGCACGAACCGTAGCGGGGTGGGGGAGAAGAGCCTGCTACGTAATATATATATATATTTGCTCATCCCATTTATTATCTTCGCCCATCTTCTTCTCTCTCTCCTTCCAACTCGTAACTCAGATCCGGGGTCACATAACAGGCTCCCCTCCCGCTACGTAATATGTGACCCCGGATCTGAGCTACGACTACTGCATTATTACGGGGGACCATAGTAAATAGGACCAAATATTGTAAGTAAAAATATGTGAATGTATAGATCTGTGTATGTACCGTAGGTCCTGTTTACTGTGGTCCCCCGTAGTAGCGGTAGATAATAGATAGATGGGCGAAGATAATAATGAGATGGAATAAAAGTGAAGTGAAACTGATGCATTGGCACTACTAAGTCTTGTCCACTATACCCCTCAGGTCCGAACGAAATACAAACCGACGGGGTAAATTTTCCTCATCGTGCTAACTGGCGTGACCGCAAGCTAGCGCACAGCAGCGGTAGTAGTGTATGTATGTGTACGGTACGATTTGTACCAAAAAAGCATCGTTCGCTTCGTTTTACTTGGCTAGACCCTTTTTTTAAGACCGCAGTCCCGTTATGGGGACGAAACTACTCAAATGATAAGTAGTTTGAAACGGGACTGACTGCGGTCGGTCCTGAAAGGGTTAACGGTTGTACGCGTAAGTGTGTGTGTGTGTTTTTGTATGCTTCGGTTTGCCTGTCATTTCCCTTGGTTCTCGGTGTAACTCGGTTTAGATGTATAATATTCCGGGGCACCATAGTAAATAGGACCTATGGTAGACACAAAAACCTACCGGTATATATTTACCGTTTTTTGCTAGTAATAATTGGTCCTATTTACTATGGCCCCCCGTAATAGTGGTAGTTGTTTCTTTTTACGTACTGTTATAAGGATTACCCTGGGCTGGGTAATCGAGCGATCTTTTACCCCTATAGCTCAGTGGGCAACACCTTCACATTTGACGTCGTCCACGTCACGGGTTCGAACCTCACTTCGAATGTTTCTTTCACAGAAACGCTTGCGCGTGCACACCTAAAACAAAACACATCTCCCTGGTTCCCCAGGTATTGAAACGAAGCGGGTAGGTCAGCGTACGGACGTATACGGTGTGCCGACGCCCCAAAGACCCCGCCGTTTAGAGGGGGGGAGAGTGTTATAAGGATTACCCTGGGCTGGGTAATCGATCGATCTTTTACCCCTATAGCTTAGTAGGTAACACCTTCACAGTACGAGCTTGTTTTGTATTTTCTGCCCCATTCCCTGCTACAGGGGGGAGGCACGGCACTAAATATTTTTATTTTTTTAATTTTCCTGCCGATTTTTTTGCTGTTCCTTTTTCGTTTTTCTCCATTTCATAGATTGATTGTGTATGGCGCGCCTGTCGTAATCAGTACGATGAACCGGCATTGCATTGCCTGCTCTGCTCACTGGAAAACGATGCGGTATCTCTGTGGTGTAGTTTTGTGCCCGCAGAGAGAGAGAGCTTGTATCTCTCTAGAAATCGAGGAATCGGCACGGAAACTGTGGTCGTGCTGGATGTCGTCGGGAATAATAGGAACGAAGAACAGATACACTGACTGGTGCATGTGTGCTCATCGTAGAAACAAACATCTCGGAACCTAAAGTAAAGGCGTGCGTACCTGGCAGTTGATTTCATTCCCGAGTCTACCGGCACTCTTTCGTACCACCAGAGGCTAAGGTGCACTCAAACAATGTTGTGCGAAAAAAATGCTATTTCATAGACAAAGGCAGTGCGGAGTTGGGGGTGAAGCGAGGGGACACACATACATGCTATTATTTGTGTAACCGGAGACCTTCCATATTATTTTGTTCTCCAGGTTTTCTCGATTGGTAACTTTTGCAATCAGGGTACGGAGTCGTGTGAGTTTCGGCAAATAAATGGCAACTTATTATATGGAACGCCTATTATTGTGGCCTTCACATATTGCGGGGAAACAACCGGAGAAAAGATTGGAAGAAAAAATAGCGCACGAAACAAAACGTGGAAGAATTTGGAATTTTTAGGAAGAGCGGGCCTATTTTTTAAGACCAGCACATACATACTATACGCACTTACGTTCCACCTGGAGATAGATACAATTTAATGTGAGCAAGAAAGATCATCCGGCAGACAAGACCGCTCTGTTTGTCGTTTTGTGCATCGTTGTGTATGTATGTCTGCGTGCCCATACGGTTGGCGCCGTGCCTCGTCGGCTCACCCAATCCAATCCTCGACACACGGCACGACGTGAAGATGCCCTTTCGCGAGGTCGTCGTAAGACTTGACGGCGATCGCGAGCTCGTCATACACCGGGTTGTAGGCCACCGACGTTGCCTCGCCGAAGGTCGCCGTGGAGTTGTAAAAGCCCACCAGGGCGGGAGAAAGGTCGTCGCCGATCTTGAAGATAGCCACCCCGGTAGGAGCTGCCACGAACACGTTCTGTTCACGGCGAAAAAGATGGAGAGGGGGTGGATGGGCGGGGGGGTTGGGGGGGGGAGGGGGTGAGGTGTGTCGCCACCGCTCGCGAGACTGAGCGGGTCACAGGCAGACTGTACACGTGCCCGAGCGGTGCCCTTAGCGAGTACAACTGCCTGCCGCATAAATCGGTTCATGTAAGAAGGAGGGAATGGCACACAGGGTGATTTTTCGCACTTACTTTCGTGCTTGCGTGACTACGCGCTAATGAGCGTGTACGGCATACCAGTCGTACATCCTGTCTGCATATATATACATACTGCGAAGTACGTATTCGTTTATGCACGGTGTTTCAGCCGTTTGCGGGTGATAATGCTAGCGATATCACTGGGGAGGGGGGGGGGGGGGGGGGGGGGGTCCTGCCCCGCTCCCTGATCGTATGTTGCAGCGCTACGGGCTTCAGGAGTCGCCCAGGTGGGCGACAGGGTATTCTGTGATGTACGTTGACTGACCTGACCAGTGACGCACGGAGGGTGCATCGTGTAAGGCAGCGATAAAGCCGTAGGATGGCTCGCTGTCATATCGATGTAGGTATACAATGGAGTGTCCCCGGCGGGGGAGACCATTGTCTGGGTCATGGAAACCCCGTATCGGCTGTAATGGTCGATACGGGTGCTCTCTGGCCCTACCTGGGGTTAGTCAATCCCACCAAAGAACGAAAGAAACAAGTCAAACCATATCCTGTTCACACACCGTTCATGAGTCTTGCCCACCACGTTCATGTCAGTTGCCCATAACGTGCATGTCAGTTGATCCCACGTCGCATTCGCTGAGCAATACCAACACTCAACTCTCGTGGCGTCTGGCCACCCCGTGGCCAGAGAGGATTTAGGAGCGAGGTACGGAGGAAATCCCCATGAGGACTCTCTCAACGAACGACAACAGCTGGCTATCGAGGTGAGACCGAGCCGATAGCGGCACACAGGAGGAGGCAGCTGTAACACGTACTACTATGGTTGCTCGAAGAAGCCTACTCGACGAAGTAACGCGGGCGTTAGAGTTCCGTACGATCGCTTTCAATCGTCTTTGCTCGTGCGAAAGAGATAGTCTCGGAGATATGGCGAGATCCAACATAGATAGACAACAAAAAAACAAAGGGAACACCAATCATATAAAAACGAGAGAGCAACAGGTGAAGCAGGATGGGTAAAAATAAGACAGACCACGACAATGTTGAGAAAAAAACCACAACCCACACGAAGTTAAAGACGGTATGACGTACTAAAAATATTAGGAAAAAAACTATGGTGTGTGAGGTATGCCTTAGCCCTGTTAGAACTGCACTCCCGTTCTTGGGGACGAACCACTTAAATCCCAAGTAATGTGTACCCAAAACGGGACTGCGGTCCTAAAAGAGTTGGGGGAGGCACACCCAACGAAACTTGGATCGTAGGGAAAAATATCTCGTAGAGATCTGTCAGTACACCCCATCGCTCGGCGTTTACCATCTTTTCTATC
The DNA here is from genome assembly GCA_031213475.1 of Nereocystis luetkeana. Classification (NCBI taxonomy): domain Eukaryota; class Phaeophyceae; order Laminariales; family Laminariaceae; genus Nereocystis; species Nereocystis luetkeana. The sequence continues at coordinate 2,817,466 of JARUPZ010000020.1, forward strand.
TCCCCATTGTCGAGAAAATTCATCAGAGAGAAGTTTTGCGTAGTCTTGCGTGTCATACACGGGTATACGATACGATACACCTGGCACCGTATACCTGGTACCTGGCATTGTTTGTACCGGGCACTGACATTGGTGGATGGCTTGACGACGACAATCTCCAGAGGGCCTTCCCCTTCATTCGGGTTCGCGTATCCTCCGACCTTGGTCATGGTGAGGGTGGCCCGAGCCGAGGCGATGGTGGCCAAGCCCCCTAGCACTCTAAGCGTGGGGTTGGTGAAAGTCATCCTTTAGAGGCCCGAGGTAGAGGAGGCCGTGTTTGTTGCCCTCTCCAACTGGCGTGAGTGATGGTGTGGGGGTTGTTGTTGTTATTGTTCTCACATTAAATCTCCGACGAAGGAGACCGTGGTCACACAAAGGTGCTGGAGCCCTAGGAAGATCCGAAAAACAAAAAAAAAATCGAAAATTCGGCTGCCTCAAAATACACGAGACGAAAAAAGCGCACGCAAGATTAAACCAATGGGCAAACTGAACTAACATGGCCACGGGTATATCGTATAATTTACCCTGGTATACCATCTTCTCATCTTTTTGAGCATCGTGTGAAACTGCGTACCAGGTGTGTGTGTGTGTGTTCTTCACATTAAACCGTTCTTTCTACCCGTCGACATCCAGCACAACCAGTGTCCGTGCCGATTCTTCAATCCTAGAAGAGATACAAGTTCTGTGGTCACAAAGCTACGCCACAGAGATACTACGTTGCCACGTGTGCAGTGTGCACTGCAGTGGGCAATGCAAAGCCATGTCATCATACTAGATACGACAGGCACGACATACGCAATCTATGAAATAGTGAAACGAAAACAAACAATCAAAGAGAAAACAAAAACAAGGTAGACAAATCGAAAAAGAAAAAGAAGAAAAATGAAAGCAAAATCTAAGAGAAACAATCTGTCGTGCCCCCCCCCCCGCAGGCGAGGTGGCCAACACTTGAAAAAGAACGAGCTGGAAAAAAGAAGAAATAACAAAAAACACCACTGCTTGTGAACAGAGTAAGACAAAGAACCAAGGAGAAAGTAACAAGGAAGAATAACAAAGGGGAAATAACAGGCAGACCAAAGCCCAAAGCACCTTCCAGGTGGCGGCAGCAGCTTGTGGTACGAGTAGTATAGCCAGGTTCTCCCTGCTAATCCGCCTGGTACCTTGCTACCCAGACTGCCGTCTCCGCCCTGCGTTCGTCAACTATGCCCAGCCCCTTGGCGTCAGACAATACGAGCCGAGCAGAGCAGGTTCGTCTTCCAACCACGCCACACGGCTCCTTGAGTACGGCTTATCAATCAGAAAAGGAAGAGGAAGAGAAAAAATGAAATGAAAATCACGGAGAGTCAGCGCAAGAAAGAAAAAAAAAAAAAACTAAAAGAGAAGACAAGGGAAGACCACGTTCGAGCCAGCTGCACCAGTTGGTAGCACTAGTAGTATGGTCATGTTCTACTTCTTAGTCGACTTGGTGCCTTGCTACCCTGTCTGCCATCTCCTTCCTACTTTCGTCTACCGCCGTTTCCCTTCTACCCCTCCTGTTCCCCCCCCTCTCCGCATTCCCTCGGTCGGGCTTTATGCCACTTCTCCTGTTGCCCCCTCCCCCCCCGTTCCTTTGGGCACCATCCACGGCGGATGCGCGGCGCTGCCTACTCATCTCAGCCTCAGCCTCGTGCCACCTCACCATGAACCGTTCGGCTGCTTCAAGGATCCCCCGGTACCACTTCCCCACCTTTTTGGCTGCAGTGGACCACAACGCGGTCTCAACTCCAAACACCAAGGGGGCAACTTCCGTTGACCCTTCGGTGGCTCGGAACTCCCTAAGGTCTTCGACTATGCATCTATGCCAAGTCTTACACTGTCCGCCTGGTCTCGGGTTCTCCCCACCAGCTATCGTCCCGAGCATTACCCGATTGGGTAATCGCTCCTTGCTTTGCCGTGCCACGCCCCCCGCAAAGAAGAGCCGCCGTTTACGAATGGTCGTTTCGATGCTCTCGCAACGTGTCATCTTGAGGGCCTTCGCGTACGAGAGGGTGGCATGGTCAGTATGAAGTCGGCGCTGGAAGCCAATGACTCGCAACAGGACTTGGTGGTGAGCCGTTCGAAGCTTGGCAAAGTGTTCCGCTCTGAGGGTCCACGTCACACACCCGTACAGCAGGGTCTCAATCACCTCGGCCTTCAGCATTCGGACTTTAAGGCTAAGGGGGGCGGTCGTCCTATCATACAACTCAGGTAGTGTTGTTGTTGTTCTCACATTAAATCTCTGACGAAGGAGACCGTGGTCACACAAAGGTGCTGGAGCCCTATTAATAGGAAGATCCGAAAAACGAAAAAAATCGAAAATTCGGCTGCCTCAAAATACACGAGACGAAAAAAGCGCACGCAAGATAAAACCAATGTGCAAAACTGAACTAACATGGCCGCGGGTATATCCTCTCAACTATAAAATAGATAGAAGAGTACCCCCGTTCCCACCACTAACCAACTCGTGGCTGCTGACTACAGCGGATGCTGTCTGAAGTGCTGCCTGCACCCTACGAAACGCACGGTAGTCGTGAAAACGAAAGAGGAACACACCTACCTGCCTGCTATCTGGAGTGTTGTCAGAGTGAAGACTCGCGGGTATGCAGTCAAAAAAGGAGCAATCGAACCTTACTACGCCTGTCGTATCTAGTATGATGACATGGCTTTGCATTGACCGGCACGGACACTGGTTGTGCTGGATGTCGACGGGTAGAAAGAACGGTTTAATGTGAAGAACACACACACACACTACCACACGAATATCAACCATCGCCATCTCTTCCTGGACTGTCTGACGCAATAAAGTTGCAGCACAGTTATGATACCACGTCCCTGATAATTGCGTAGGTTATTCCCCATGAAGGGTATACCACTCGTTAAACTACAAAGACCAGTGACTACGTTTATAACAAGATAACAAGTACCAGTAGATACGCCCCGGTGGTTCAAGTGGTTAACCTCGAATTCTACTTGTTCGAGTCCTGGGTTCGAGCCCTAGGAGGGTCGGACATTGACTTTATTTGCAAAAATAAAAAAAGGGATTCAATTGTTGAGAGCGCCTTGCAGCGTGGGTAGGCACAATTCGATGCGAGTCGACGAGGGACGAAAAGGCTGAAATCTTCTCGCGATAAAAATGTAGGCACGTACCGTAGCGGGAAGGGGGGAGAAGAGCCTGCTATGTGACCCCGGATCTGAGTTACGAGTTGTAAGGAGAGAGAGAAGAAGATGTGCGAAGATAATAAATGGGATGGAAAAAAAAAAAGAAAAAAAAAAGATACTATTCTGCCTCGTGAAAAACAATACCAGGAAAAAACAAACTATGACTGCTTCTCTCGTGATGATAGCGTGCGCGCAGATCATGGGTCTCCAGGTACCGTCTTCCTGCCGCTCTTCATGGCCGCATCATCGCCTTGGCCCAATCCACCCGCTCCTTTGCGAGTGCACTCGTTGCCATTCCCTTCCAGTCGTTTCCCTTTCTCCGTCATCCTGAAAAACAAAATGCTCCTCGCACTTGCGGTTCTGATCTGGAAAATAAAAATTCTCGCGCAGGGGGAGGTCAATCCGTCTCTTCCCCGCACGTCGACGCTCAGTCTCCCTCCTCCCTCGTCGTCGAATCCAGCCTCCTACCGGCGCAATAGACTGTGCCGTAGTGTGGCCTGTGGTGGCGCCTGCCTCCGCGCACGGACACCCCGATTGAGCATTGCTGCTCTGCCGCAGCTGCTTAAAAAAGACGCGCGAATCGTAGGTGTCCGTGCCTGACGCACCACGTACGACCCAACTCTACTGCCGCCTGAGCCTCGCGGCCACAGGCAGCAGCGAGAAGGTATCACTCCTTGAGGGTGAGTCCGGCCTTACACCCGCCAGAAAGACCTACCCCACTCGCTATTAGCCTGATAGGGCATGCCTCGCAGCATTCCTTGCCGAGGCAGCGAGGGGAACGGGGGTGTGGGGTGTGGGCTCGTAGCAGTGGCGGTATTGATGAGGTAGAGCGAAGTCACGAATGTTCGAAGACACTCGATCAGTAGTGCTGCTGGTGTCTCGGTTGTTTTTCTTGTTTGATATCTTCGTTCACGTGTTCACCGCTTCTTCCATGTAGAATGATATGTAGCGACACCAGACAGCACTTTCTTCAGTTTAATAATACCTCCCTCCCTGGTGGTGAAAGAGCAGGAGACCCACCCCTTTACTACGATGAAAGCAGCGGATTGTTTCTACAAAGCTTCGCAGCAGATATATAGATAAGATACAAATACACCTCACGTATCATACGCGCCGCGACTGGTTCGTATGCCTTTTGATATGCTGTAGTATTCGTGTACCCTGGTATGTATTTACATAGAGTATGTTGCACTGCTGTACCCATGAAAAAAAAGAATATACCAGGTTTTTTTTTTGTTTTTTTGTTTTTTTGCTCATCCCATTTATTATCTTCGCACATCTTCTTCTCTCTCTCCTTACAACTCGTAACTCAGATCCAGGGTCACATAGCAGGCTCTTCTACCCCCTTCCCGCTACGGTACGTGCCTTCATTTTTATCGCGAGAAGATTTCAGCCTTTTCTTCCCTCGTCGACTCGCATCGACTTGTGCCTACCCACGCTGCCAGGCGCTCTCAACAATTGAATCCTTTTTTATTTTTATTTTTGCAAATAAAGTCAAATGTCCGACCCACCTGGGGCTCGAAGCCAGGACTCAAACAAGTAGAATTCGAGCTTAACCACCTGAACCACCGGGGCGACCTACTCGTATGGAAGGTGCTTTGGGCTTTTGCCTGTTATTTCCCCTTTGTTATTCTTCCTTGTTACTTTCTCCTTGGTTCTTTGTCTTACTCTGTTCACAAGCAGTGGTGTTTTTTGTTATTTCTTCTTTTTTCCAGCTCGTTTTTTTTCAAGTGTTGGCCACCTCGCCTGCGGGGGGGGGGGCACGACAGATTGTTTCTCTTAGATTTTGGTTTCATTTTTCTTCTTTTTCTTTTTCGATTTGTCTACCTTGTTTTTGTTTTCTCTTTGATTGTTTCTTTTCGTTTCACTATTTCATAGATTGCGTATGTCGTGCCTGTCGTATCTAGTATGATGACATGGCTTTGCATTGCCCACTGCAGTGCACACTGCACACATGGCAACGTAGTATCTCTGTGGCGTAGCTTTGTGACGACAGAACTTGTATCTCTTCTAGAATTGAAGAATCGACACTGGTTGTGCTGGATGTCGACGGGTAGAAAGAACGGTTTAATGTGAAGAACACACACACACATGTAGTCCCCCAGGATTCAATGCAATATGAAGATATTACGGTGCGGCCCATTAATAATAGCATACCAGGTATATACCTGGTATATTGCTGTCTGGTCAACCATTTTTCGAACACTTTTTTCGCGGACGTGGATGATTGCGATGTCAACCATTCGACTACGAGTATACCACCACATGCGACCATCGAGGGGTGGTTGGTGGTTGGACAGGTGGATGTGAAATGTTGAATGTGAAATGTGAAATGTGGATGTGAAAAATGATGCTGTCAACCATAAACCGACGCAAGTTGCTGTGCTACTGCCGCTGTACCCTGATATACAATCAACCATTGACCCTCCCTCCCGTTGACCGCGCCGCGCTTCTTTTCAAGGGAAGTAAGGGGCGAAGCGCGGAGAGCGGAGAGGAGAGGAGGAGAGGACACGTGTGTGTTGTGCGGTTGCCAGCGAGATGCCGCAAAAGCGTTCAAGGGACAAGGGACCCGATTTTATGAAATTATGGAATACGTCAGCTGTGAGTTCGACTGATTATATAGTGGGACCCGATCTATATTCGTACGTTGGCTGTAGTTTTTTATTCGCCGGCGCAACTTTTTCCTGGAACGGTCCTTTCTTCGTGTTCGGTCACTTATTTTGATGAAGTTCGCGAAAAAACCGACCGGGTCAATCCGGTATTGGGTTGGGAAAAATAATAGCCCGACAAGAAAGAGCTGTTGGTATGGTGAAACCGATGGACCAGCACGCGCGCGTATCAGGTACTCACTAATACCTGGTATTAATAGTACTTTTCTGTAAATACGAGTATTGCACCACTGGGTGTGTGTGTACTGTCTGTATTTATCAGTATTAATAGAGTAGACAAGCCGAAAGTTGGCACGGAAGGGAGGTAGACTTGGTGCATGGGTTTCCTTTTGTTTCCGAGGTTTTCTTCTTTCGGGAAAGTTATGAGTGATCCATGTTGAAGATCATGCTGCACATTGTCGGATGGCAAAAGAAATAATAATATTAATAGTCGTTCAGAGTACTCCTAGGACCTGCTGCTGCTGCTTAGCGTATTACGCGCACCAAATAATACCCTCGTAGCGCAGACCAGCTCAGACTAATTTGCACGTTCACTCGACGACCAAGGGAGAAAAATCGAGCCCGAACTAAACACCGAATGCCGAGAGACGCGTTTTCACGGATGGATGCGTCTTTTCATGGAAAACACAAAGAACAGATATTTTCAAAAGACACCAATAATAATATTTATTTCCGTTTTTTTTGTGCTCCCCCTTTTTATTAGCCTTTTTTAAGGAGAAAACCGCCGTAGACTTCATGCCAGCGGTGCCTTTTTACCATCTTGTCGTTGTGTGTGTCCACGGCGGCGGGGGGGTCTACTGGTCGCTCGCAGGTGTTTGCACCGGTAAATGTTTCAGTCCTCCTGCTCTTATTTTTATTTGTTTCAGCGCGGTGTTCTCCGTTGTGTTTTTGTGTGTCGCTCTCTCTCTATCAGATAATCTCTTGAGTATTAACGTGGTCCTTTCGTGCGGCACGGTTTACCGTCCCAAAGAATTGTTCGGGACGACACCGAACAAAGTCGGCCCCCGTTGTTTTGTGCACCGCAACACTCTCATGCACCACACCAAGTACCTGGTATGCTGCAACAAGGTGCCCTGCGGGGGGGGGCACATAATAATATGAAATAAATGCGGACAAACACCCCCCAACCTCAAACTCTATTATTGCCAAAGCCCTATGTACCCATAGCCTCAACTCGGACCTACGGTAGGTAGTGCTTGGCTTCAGCTTGTTGTCCTGGCATTCCCGTGGGCCCGTTTTTTCTGTCTCTATTTACAATGAGCGGCGGCTAACAGCACTCATGCCGGGTGATGATGTTCGTGACGGGGCGGTGGGGAGAGAATCCGGGGATGAGGCCGCTCGTCAGAAAAAAATGAATTGCGTGCAGAAACATGAATTATTGCGTACATATAGGTCCAATGCCTATCGCTTCTTGTGCTGTTTGCTGTTGTCATTGTTGTTAATATTGATATTGTACCATGTTGGGGGAGAGGGGTTGCCGTTGTTGTTCTTGCCGTTGTTGGCGTTATTCCGTGTTTTTGTTTTCGCTGTCGAAGGTTGGTGTCGCTGCTGTTGTCGTCGTTGTTGCTGTTGTTGCTCGTTTCATCGTTGTCGTTTTCAAGCGCGTGTTGATGTAGCGGTCAACAACAGCAGGCTCGTTGATTGAAAAGACGAATAGCAAGCGGTACCAGCAGTGTTGGTCGTCGAGGCGGCGAACCGTTTGATGCCGAGAGGGCATGGGCAGGGGGCGAAGAGGAGAGGCGTGGATACGCCACCCCCGGCAGATAATAACATGGCCACCAATAATACTGGCCGCGCGGATAAGAGGGGGGGGGGGGGGGACGGACGTATAGAACCGAGTGGGGATCTCGATGGGAAATCCCCCCCCTTCCACCGCCCATTCGTCTTATCTGTGTCTCACAACAACAGCAGTCTGTGACAACGTGGCCACTACTTCTATCTCTGCGGGATGAAAAATTAGGACGCGCACTTGGAGCACTGATTGTTCTGGGTAATACGTATATAATAGAAAGAGCGGTATCACATGAGGACAACATAAAGAACAACAACAGCCAGGTACACGACCCGACTTATCATACGTATGCGCTACGTGCACTCCCCCTTTTCAGGCTGTCCCAACATCTGTGTACACGCTGTTGCTGCTGTTGGAACTACGGCTACTGCTGCTGGGACACAAAATTTACCAAACCATAATAAAGCGCACTGGTTCCGTTTCTATCGACGCCCCATCCATGCAGTTATGACGAGAACACCTCCACGAGTCGACAAATTGAACCTCCGTGTACGGGTATTATTCCGGGGGAACATATAAATAGGACCCACCGCACACATACATACATAAAACCCTATATATTTTGGCCTTTTTAATGGCATTATTTGGTCCTAGTTACTATGGTCCCCCGCAATAATAGTGCTTCCGGGTGGGGTTTTCCGTAACTCAAACCCCGCTCATCTCAGGGGCTCACTGCTACATTACTCTGTAAACAGTGCCAGTATAGTGATAAGCAACGGAACAAAAGGTTTGCTGTGTTTTTTTTATACTTTTTGGGGGTTTTTTAGCTTGGCTTAAGCAACTTACTTGCTCGTTTGGTTTATATGGCGTTTAGTATAGCATGCAAAAACCATGTATACATATATTTGACATGCTAAACCCCTTACGATGTAGCTTTGCACTCAAACGCGTACTATCGCGTTTGGGGTGAGCTCACAACGGGCATACCAAGACCCATGTCGCACTCTACATATATATATGGGTTTTCCAGTAGAATATACCAGGCACAGTTCACCATACGAAAATCCGTGCAGAGAGGTAACATAAGAAAAAACGCAAAACCCAGTTGCCACGATTCTCTGCTCGGCAATAAGCACCCAAACAACTCGGCTAGTCATGTTTATCCTAGCTGCTTATCAACAATACGCACTTGAACATTACCGACTCACTACCCAAGATGTGATTGTCAAACGACAACTAGAAACTTGTAATTGCTCCGTTTCTAACGGCCCGTGAGTATTCTTTCAGCAAAGCCCCCGCAATTAGATTATATAGTTTGGGCGGTTTCGGATGGCTTTCTGCCTGTACATCTACCGCACGCAGTATTGCCCTCTCTACGTGCCTATCTGCCCGCCCATTGTGTCGGGAACGCACACCGCGGTTGATTGTCCTAAATGGTTGCTCATAAATGTTCTGGTTCTTCTCTTCTGACGGCTCGCGGGTATCGAGAAAACTCACTCACAGAAAGGTCCTTATGAAGGTCACTGCGGAGCATATATCGTGTATCCACCCGTGACCTGAATCCACACTGCAGTAGTTGAATGGGATTTGCTGCTACCCTAGCCTGATTGGGCTGATGTATTGGGACTTATGTAACGCCAAATTGACCTACGGAAATATGCGGTGGGTTTCATGTATATATATCCCCGAGTGGGTTGCATAATATTTTTGGATGATTTTCCAGGGTCACGGGGGAAAGAGATGAAAGACCCCTAGGCCCCACGACATTGACTGACACTTCACGCACTTTTTCTACTTCTGTTACCGCGCCTCACGGCAAGGTCGATCGACCCACCACCGGGCGCACGAGTTGTCCCCTTGACTAGGTGTTTTTCCATGGAGTCAATCGTCCCGTATGTTTAAATAAATGTTGTCGTTGGATTTTCGGCTGGTCTGTTCACACCTTTGTAAAAACGGAACCATCAGATTATCTCCCGATTGGCCTCCTGCGCTTTCTCGACAGAGGCATGTACCTTTGGTGTTCTGCAGTGGTTGAAATTGGTCGAAATTCGGATGACGCAAATGAAATGGACGAAAAAAAAAACCCCTACAACTGAACGTTTACACTGGACTTCTAATAGACATCTTCCAACAAATAGACAACAACAGACCACGAAACGGAGGCAGGCTCTTCGTGGGTTATGCGAGGGCGTCGGTTGCGCCAGACAGCAGTCAGTCGTATAATAGGCAGCCAGGAACGGATCACGAGTTGGTTTGTTCCGTGGACTCCCCTTTTTTTCGCGCCGAAAGCTCAGAAAACAAAAACACAAAAACGTGTTACCCCCGTTCGATATATATGCCTTTCCCGGCCGGCACCGCTCCAGGACGACCCCAACGATTCTACGATTCTACGTTCACTACTATGTCCCATAAAACCGGGAGGCGAGCACGCGTCTTTGTGCTAGCTACTGCGTGAATGAGCCTGGGATCTCCCACAGACAACGCGTGCGAGAGCAGTATAGTGGTGATTTGATCGGGAGCTCCATGGTTTGATCTACAGTCCTGGTTCCGTCCATTGCGTTCCTGCATTTATTTGTCGTCAACTAATGAAATCGGTCATTATAGCAAGTAAGTGACGCGCCGGGAGCCTATAAGTGCTACGTAGGCTACATAAAAACGTCAGCGATGAAGGATTCGCTTTTTTTGCCAACTATTTGCTGGTCTCCAGGCGAATATTGTAGCACACGCGACACACTACACTTGAAAACCTCGGAGTGACAACTTCCAACCTCGAGAGTTGGACGAAAATACCAGAAGAATATTGACCGTCTCTACCCTGAAACTTGAGAAGGACACACACACATTGTGTTACGTCAGACTTTCGCACATCGGAACGATCTCCGATCCCCAACTAATCATGATCTAGACCTTTCAGGGCAGATACATTCATGATCTGCATGATCTGTAGAATCTGTATGATATACAGCTCACGTTACCGGGGTGGAAGCCGTGTGATCTACATGATCTAGAACGGGCTTTCCTGGATTGAAGATATAGATATACGTACGATACCAAGTAGATAATGTTAGGCGAAGCTGATTCATGGATAACTCCCGCCGCCGGACGTCAACCCGCGCGGTTCCTCCACCGGAGCGAGCTCCAGCCTCGTGGACACGGGCTGGTGCCGCCGATCCGCCCGCTCCACCCTCACACGTCCCATGCGCGACGTCGGAGACGAAGCCTCCACGAAATGCTGCCCTCTCAGCGTTTTGGCGCCTCCTGTTTCTCGTGCTAGGGTGATTTGGGAATGGTGATTTCGGGTAGGTGCTCTCCGATATCAGATCTCCAGGAAGTGTCGGCTGATCCTGGGTGATGTAGTATAACAGCAGGTTAGGATCAAGGCGATCTACTGTAGACCGTTGATGTATTTGTCCGGTGTATGTAAAACTCCGAGCCTGCCCCAAAATATTATATATTACTGTAGGTGGTACCAACAACTATTATTATGCGTGCCATCCGACAATGTGCAGCATGAGCTTCAACGCTGATCACTCACAAAATTCGCGAAAAATGGCCCCCGCAAACGAAGGAAACCTACGCACAAGGTCTAGCTACCTTCTATTTCCCTCTATGATGTATCTACGGCACTCCATTGGTTGTCTTCGCTTCCTCGTGCATCTCAATTTGTGCTCTACACGTTCTATCGTTAAACCCTAAGCCGCATCCAAGCTTCCCCCCCACGCCATCGGTGTGGGTCTGTCACCCCCCCCCCCCCTCCCTTCTCCTTCTCCTTTCCTGGCGATCCCTGAGCTGGACTTTGAAGCGCGACACCCTCCTCGAAATGGTGCCCTGTGTAGTCACCAAGACGATGCGAAGTACAGTAGGCGTTCTTTCACCAATCCTTTCCTTCCCGTCGATCCACCATCCCTCCCCCCCACGACACTAGCTTCCAGCTGCTCGATGAACTTACCGCCGCTACCCCGAGACGGCAAAAACTTTCCGCTGCTAAAGTGTCACGTCTATAACTCCGTTGGTCAAAGGGCACATGCCCCGGACGAGCAAAGTGTTGGCGCTTGCGCGCCTCGACGGTAGAGGCAGCTGATCCGTCGTGATCAGCACTGACTCCGCGCAGGTGTATCTGCGCTCGAGGGAATGCGAGGGTGACGTCCAGCAGGATGGGCTTCTCCCTATACTTCCTGTTATAACGACTATTGTAATCAACTATTGCATCACGGCGCTAGCAAGGTTCGTTTATAACCCCGCGTATGCTCAGGCAGAAAAACAACTTTGAAAACGTGAACTTGCCAAAACTTGATAAAAAAACATACAAAAAGTTATGTTTTTTTTTTGTTTTTCGTCGGCTGAACTACGGAAATCGTTTTTTTCTGTTCAATTTTCCTGTTGCGAGCAATCACGCGAGCCCAAGGTCATATGAGTTACACGTCGGCACGCTTTAGGCTCGCACGAAGTCCAGCAACACAAGGAGCCGGATACCCGGGGTTAGATGGCGGGTCTGACAGTAGATGGTAGTGCTGGCCGCATTACTGCTGCAAGAGGTTGATGGCGCGGGAGATGAACCCCGTGTGGATGTCGCCCGTACGGTCTCCCACATTTATTTAGCATTGGGCAAATTTCCGAAGCTTCCACCAACTCCCTTCAAGGCATCTTTTACTCCCCATGGAAACAATTCTAGTTTCCATGGGAGAAAGTCCAACTCCCAAGGAACTTGGGGGGAAGTTTCTATGGAAGTAAATTTAACTTCCATCGAAGCTTGTACAACGCTGGAATATCCTTCAATGGAAGCTTCCACCAACTTCGATGGAATCTTCATCCATGGAGAGCTAGGAAACTACCAACTTCCATGGAAGTTCGCTAGACCTGGGTTTAGTGCCATGAAGGCTTCCAGCTAATTCCATGGGAGTGTATCTACTGTAGATAGATTTCCATGCAAGCTTCCATGGGAGTATTCTATTCCAATATTCATGCAGTTCCATCACTCCAGGCCCACATATATTACCCGGACCGGATCCCACCCGGGTATGATCCCATTTGGTACCCCGCTCCCACCCACAAGGTGCAGAAATGAAATCAGCTCCCCGCCGGAGCCGCCGGATATCAGCACATGAACGTTGAGATCCACACGCATGTATCTCGATGTGCAGTCACTGCGCACGGATATGAGCATACGAGTATCCTTGGTTTGGGACTTCGGGTAAATGCATAAATGCAATATGAAGATGCAGATTACGAGTCTGTCGTACACGCTTTACGGTCTGTTGTATATATAATGCATCATGATGCTGCTAGAACGTGACTAGGACGCTGTCGAAAGCACTGCGAGGAACGGCAAGGGCTACGGTAGAGTGCGCTTGCCCATAGCATGGGCATTGTCCCGGGATGATGACGTGACGTCGTCACCCACATATTTCTGCACGTCTCCCCTGCTCCACCTCTCTACTCATCTTCTTCTCTTATCCTTTACCTTAATTATTTCTTCCGCATGAAGGATCTCTGAGATCAACGGTATTTTCCATAATGGCCACCCAAGCGTTTTTTCAAACCATCCAATTTCTTAATTTTTCACAAACTTAACTGGTGTTCTCTTTCGCGGCTTAGCTGGTCAACTCAGTCGAACGCATGCCAATGTACGTATGAACTACCGAGCTACTCTGAAATTGTAAAAACGTCGGTCGCACAGCATCAAAAGCCCATTCAAACATACATACCGGGGGCGTTGTAAAGAACGTCTTTTGAAGACAACCTTAACGGTTCCAAGTCCATCGTGTGTTACATATTACTCGAAAACAGGTTAATCAACTCCTATACTGAAGCCACCCAAAAAGTGTTTACGTGTTTTGCAGCGTTTCGTGCGATGTTAGCCCCCCCCACGAATACGCTGTATGCCACAACTATGCTGTCGCCTTCAGATGCTACTGAAGCTGATGTTCAAGCTGGAGCTGATGCGGTTCAGAAGGCTGAGGGAGGTAGTGTAGTCGATGCAGCGGATGGGGCTGATGTAGGTGATGAAACTTGTGTATCTGGTGAAGCTGACGAAGCTGAAGCGGCTGGTGAGGCCTAAGCAGCTTATTGAACTGATGTCGACGCCGCAGATCCTGCTGCAGCCGCTGATATACTAGCCTGCACTGTACCAGGTACCAGGTATGCATTACTAGTTGGTGTACCTGCCGCGAGTACTCTTTCCGTCCCTGATGTGGTGTGCTGCAGTATGTCGCTACTGTAGTAGTCGTAGCTGTGTCAGTCGTTGCTGTGGTAGTCGGCGGTGCTACGGCTGTCGATGCCTCCCGGGAACAATCGCAATGATGACGGTGAGGATGTTGCTGACAATACCACTTGTCGGAGCTACTTGGTACACCTCTTGATTTGTTGATAGCTCCGTGTCTTGTTTTGCTGCAGGCACCTTTTCCGATAGGCGATGAGAAGTTGATGCGCTTGACGACAACGACGACGCTGCGATAGATGTGCAACGGATGGGAGATATATGTACTGAAATAATATCCGTAGGACACGATGTAGCTGCGGGACTCTCGAAGATACTGCAGTTTCCTTAGGAGAAAATGTAGCTGTAGACGCAGTTCTGCCTCAGTCCAGGCCCTCACGTCCTATTAATAGTCGATATTTTTTCCAATGGGTCACCTCCGGTCGGTGTTCCTGATTATTTGGTAAATGTGTGGAAGCTTCCACTAGACTTCCATTTGACTCCGAAACTTCCACTCAGCTTCCAAAATGGAAGTTTTGGAAGTCAAAACGAAAGTTTGGAAGTCCAAATGGAGTCAAATGGAAGTCGAAGGGAAGTCGAATGGAACTTTTGGAAGACAAATGGAAGTAGTTGGAAGTGGGTTGGAAGTAGATGGAAACGTCCACGCACTTCCATGGAAGTTTCCACTTCGGAAGCTAGCGCAAGGCAGTGGAATTTTCTTAAGTGGTAGCAAATTGGAAGCAAAGTAGAACATTCCACGGTCATGACCGGTGGGAGCTTCGACCAGCTCCCACCAAGCTTCCATACATCTTGACATAGTCCCACCTATTTCCATCCACTTCCACCTACTTCCGCCCACTGCCACCCACTTCCAACCACGTCCTTTCAACTTCCATAACTTCGTTAAAACTCCATCACTCCCACTTAGCTTCTAGAACGTCCGTTTGGTTTCTACCTTCTAGGAAACTTACGTCGGCGTCCGCAGAAGCTTCTGTCCACTCCCTTGCTCCACCCGGACCTGATCCCACCCGGATGTGATTCTAATTGGCACCCTACTCACTCCCACAAGGTTCAGAAATATGATTAGCCCTCCGCAGGAGCCGCCGGAGGGCGTGAGCGCAAAGCGCTCAACGTAGACGGTTATAAATCGTCGAAAGGTCAAAACTCGTCGGATGAGAGCGATTGGAAGTTTTTTGCGGATGCACATGGAATTTTCCGTGAAAACAAAAGGCAAATGTAGGTACTGGAAGATTATAGGAAAATTATGGAAGTGGGTGGAAGTACTGTAGTATAAAGGGGGGATATTGCAGCACATGACAATGAATGGAAGTTTCTGCGGACGTAGATGAAACGTTCCGTAAAAACAGAGATCAAACGAAAGTACGGGAAGCTCATTGGGAAGAATGCAGGACGACATCCCGTTTTGGGGACAACCTAGCTGACATCTGAGTGATTTGTCCCCCAAACGGGACTGCAGTCCTAAAAACGGATAACGCCAGATTTAGGGTCAGCGAAATAAAGAGCTCATCAAGCTCGGACCCTCAGAAAACTGAAGGTGGACCCCTACGTACGGTAGCATGTGCGTCGCTTGGCGTTTTCCCCGCGTGTGGTAGTCTACTTCTTGCCGGGGATGCGGCCCGGTCGCGTGGTGTAGGTACAGTATCCGGAGCCCGTCTGCGTGCGCGAATGCCGCTTGCTTCCTGCTCCCGGAACGCGTCTGCCTCCACCTAGAGGCCGCATCTACGACCGTCTATTTGCGTCGCAGAGCTGTGCTTTGCGGTAAGGACAACGCACTGTGTATCGCGGTGTGATGCATGCTACGGTAGGCTGCCGGCGCCGGTCCTTCCGGGGCTGCTCGTTTTGAGACGCTTAGCACCTCACTCGCCCAAAAAACTGTTTCTTATGCGAGAAAAAAAAAAATCATCCGATAATCAATCCCGTATGTAGCCTTTATTAGTGGGGTTATAGTAAGTGCGCTTTGATGTGGTTTCAAACCACTACTGCCTAGATTTAAAGGGGTGGTGGGTAGTTCCTCGATCGAGGACTCCAGCCAAGAAGATAAAAACATTTGGACGAGAAAATGCTACCCCTGATCGTAGCACAAGTCTCGTTGATCCCTATACCATTGACATAATCATTGGCCTCGCCACATGCACGTGCGCACAGCTGTCTGCTCAGACCATGTGGTGCGCGTTGCGTGTTGAGTCAAGTACTGTCTGACTTATTGCCCTGACGGTGGTGGAGAGCTCGACAGGCGCTGCCGGCGCGGGGGAGGAGGGATGTGAACTCGTTGTCATGAATGGCCGTGGGGGGGGGGGGTACTCAATAGGAGAAATGTACTCGATCTCATGCATGGCCGTAGTCGTATGACCATAGACCGTCGCATCCCTACAATGCCGGAACGGAGCATGTCGGGTTTCCACCGACCAGGCAGACCTTGCTTGCACGAAGCGCGAAGCGCCGTGAGGTGTCCTTTGATTCGCATGAAGGGTGAGCTGCATCCTACTAAGAACCGCTTGTGAGGCGGACTTGCATGTGGATGACAGCTGTAGTAGTTAGTTTAATTGCCGATGTAGTCACCTCAAGATGGGACTCCGATGTAACTTCCTCTTGGGTGCCTCACTTACGATCGGTTCCTTGTGCGGAGTAAAGGTTCTTTACCCAGCACATGTGATCAAACTCGGCGACCAGCTGCGGACGAACGCCAAAAAAAAAACGCTGGGGGGGGGGGGGCGACAGTTTCACAGACAGTTCAACGAAATAAAGGAGATCATCTTACTTCCCTCCCACCTCGGGCAGATTATCGATTCCCACTTCCTGATCTACACCCTTCAGGGTAGATGTATACAGGTATGATCTATGAAGCTCATGTTGCCTGGGGCGGGCCGAGTATACGGTAAGATCTACCATGCATCTGGACTACGCAGATCCTGCACAGCATATATATCATGACGCCAGGATCTACGTACAACACCCAGACCATGATATGTCCGACATGTGACAAAAAAGCAATGATGTTCATTGTTTGAACGCTTCACGAGGGCGTGGGCTACGGTCGCGGTTAGGGCTAGGCTTGAAGTATGCGTCGTGCAATCGTGTGTTTTTCCGGAATAATAAGAGATGTATTGATGCAGTCCATAACGTCGTGCGCTATGCATTAATTGTCAGATCGCAGGAGCGACATGACAATACGATATAAGACGCCTGCTGTCAATGACTTCGAGGTGCCATGATGTTGACGCCGTAGGATAAACGAGGGTTTGCCGTGAAAGGGAGCCTGCAAGGTGTAACGAGGAGCCTCGAAAGACGGAAAGTGGCAAATATTTGGCTGATACAGTACCCGGTATACGTGACGATGTTCGATTGGTTCCGCATGACGTGTGCACGGTAAACATTGTCGGGTGGCGAAATGAAAATAGCCGAAAAAGGCTCTGGAAATCACGCCTACAAGTTAAGTATTAGCGTCTCGTCGACCCTCTGGTAGCATACACCGGAGTAACCGGCCGGTATTACGGGGGACCAAAGTACATAGGACCAAGTACAGTAGGTAAAGAAGGGAAATATATGTACTGTAGGCGTTTGTGCGAACCGTAGGTCCGATTTAAATTGGTCCCCCATGATGACGACTGTCGACAATGTAGGGAATGCTTGATTGGAGTACGCAGCTCGCAAAAATAAAATGACCTCGGTTTCAATTTAATTATTTCGTACTGGAAATGCAGAGTATTCTCGGAAGAATGAGAGAATGTGAGTTTTGTACGTACGTAAGAAGTTTAGCCAATCAGATGAATGCGATGTTTCACGGTAGCGTGAATCGTAGCCCTTGGTGCATACACCTTGTCTGGTACGTAGCCGCAGCCTACACGCAACAGCGCAGTGAAGCAGAGGCAACGCTACAGGTTCAAGGTGTGATACAGACTAGTTTGAGTTCGGGATGTCCGACGAGAGCAGGTCGCCGGAGGCCGGTGCCAACGCGGCTACTGCGGCGCGAGGTGTGCAGGTTGCGTTGTTTGCTGCGCCAACACAAACCGAGGCGAATGCTCATCTTCCGTAGCTGCTGTGCAAGCGGAGGTCGACGCACGCCGTGCTGGACGAGCCGAAGCCGAGGCTCGCCAGGCCACCGACGCTGCTGTGGCCTCTCGCCAGGCCAACGATGCTGCTGCTACTGCTGCTGCGGCTGCTACTCCTGCTGCTGCGGCTAGCCCTCCATCTATGCCGGCAGCCTCGGGGGGAGTGGTATCGACAGCTGACGTGCGGCATTGGCAAAATCAGGTGTCCTCCGAGTTTTCCCGCATGGATACGGAGATCCTCGGCGTCAAGTCATCTCTGGACAACGTGCTCCTGTCTGTTGCGAGCCTTCGGGACGCCGTCGCCGGCGGCGCATCCAAGACCGCCGACGTCGAGGTCCTGATTCAGCAGTTTGTGGACAACTTTGCCGACCGTGAGCCTTCCGTGCGAGACGGCGGGGATGCGAGGGAGCGGCACGTCAAGAAATCACAGTTGACTGACGACACGGCCCTTTGGAAAAAAATGTCGTCACGCAAACACTGGCTGCTTCGGGGACGCTTGCCTCCGAACCTCGGCGAGTCGGCCGCAGATATTCAGTCATTCGTGGGTGAGAGCGTCGACGTTACGGCGGGGGTGGCGGCTCAGCTTCGCGCTGTCAGCAACTTTGACGTGAGCATGTATGGGCCACGTGCCGACCGCCCTGTCGACCACCTGGTGTTTGTCGCTGACCGCCTGGACCTTTTGCGCCCGGCTCTTATGGCGGTTCTTACAGTTGGACTCTCGGCTGACGTCGCCGACGACCGCGCGTGCCTGGACCGGCTGGCACCCGTCGACGTCTCGTTCACATCCGCGGCGGCCGGTCTTCGCCGGCATACTCTAAGCAGCATCCTTTTGCGTTACGGCTCCGCGTCGCGGGCTGTTATGAGCGACATGGTGAACGAAGACCTGCGCCTGTGGGTGAACGACCTCATGAGGTTCGCCCAGCAAGTTCTTCCGTTGACTGTTCCCCCTCAGTTCAACGCCGTGTTTAACGCGCCGCCTGTCCCAGCGTTTGGTCGTACACGCAACCTTTGCTCGTCCGGTGGCGACGTCCTGAAGATCGTGGAAGCTCTCCAATTTCTACGCGACAGCAGTGATGGGGCACCCAAGCGGGGCCAAAGCCTCGCCCCTGCCAAGACGGGTCCGGCCAGAAAGAAGAGCGCCGCGCTGTGCGGGATGTTCGCTTCCACGGGCCTATGCCGGTATTCAGACTGCAAATTCGTGCATGCGAATACCCCGGCCAACTCTTCCTCTCCTGCAGCTCTTCTCGGCGGCGGATCGGCGTCTCCAGCTGGGGGAACGCGAGGTGGAGCGGCGGCGCAAGCTAGCGGGATGCGGGCTCTGGTGCTCCGCCCAGATGGTGGTCGCGGGGGGGCCGGGGGTGGTGGTGGCTCGGGTTCGGGATGAAGACACGGGCCCTTCCTGTCGGTTGGGCCAACACCTGGGGGGGCGGCGGCGGTGCGGGCCGGTGGCGGAGAGGCGACGGCGCACGTCGCCAGTTGTGGAACGGGCACTCGGCCGGCCACCCGCGAAGGAGCGGGGGGGTTGCGTAGGCGTGCGTTAGGAGCTCTGGCGGGCGATGGCGGCGTCGGGCGTGATAGCGTCGCTGTGACTCCGGGTTCGGTTCCCTTCTCAGAGAAAGGTACGGGTGTGGGCGTGCGTGCGAGTTATTTGCCAGTTGACTCGGCGTATGTGCAAGGTGAGGTCGGCGACGTGCGTCTGGATGCGTTGCGAGTAGATGAGGTAGATGCGTGGCTTGCCGCTCGGGAGGTAGTGGTGCAAGCGGTGTCTGCGCGAGGCTCAGCGAGCCTCGATCAGGTCGCGTCACTCAGCTCCTCACTCTTGCGACAGTGTCAAGGCAGTGTAAGGCAGTGTTCACCTTTTTCTGTCCACCATCGGCTCCTCAATTTTCTCTCCGCATATTAACGTTGCTGTCGTACAGCACTGGTTTGGTGAGATCAAGAAATTCCCTCGTATTTCTTTGTTGCTTCGTGTGCTGGCGCCGGGCGCGCCTGTCGGCGTCGCACGGGGGGGGGATTTGACCACAGAAATCGAGTATGGTAATCACCCGGTCGTCGCCACGCATGCGGGGGATATCCACAATAAGATATGCGCAGACGTGGTGCACGGCCGAGCGGTGGTGTTTGATTTGCGATATGCAGACGACATTCAGGGTCTTCGCCTTTCACCGCTGAGTGTCGTTCTCGAACCCAAATTAAGGATTAGTCACGATCTTACGTTTGCGCGCGAGGGCGGTCGGACCAGCGTTAATGGTGAAACTGACTTTGACTCCGCACCATCGTGCGAGCTCGGCAATGTGCTTCGTGATGTGCTGTTACGGGTGCTGTTTTTGCGACAGACGCATGGTAGTCGCGCTCGAATCCTGTTGTGCCGTGTGGATGTCAAAGACGCTTTTCGGCAGGTTTTGGTTGATCCGGCAGGCGCGCCGAATTTTGGATACGTTTTCGGTGATCACGTTGTCGTGGATTTGCGCTTGCAGTTTGGTTGGCGCAATAGTCCTGGGTTTTGGGGGTTAATGGCATCTGCGCTCGAGCATGCTCATACCCACTCTACCTTTCAAGGCGCAGACGTTTCCCAACAAGGGGCTGCCGCCGTTGCGCACGTTGAACTCTCCCCGCCGCGGGGAGTTCGGGTCGTTGCTATCCCGCGTGATTGTGGGCCCGTTCCTGGTTCAGGGGGCAACACCGGGAGAAATTGTTTTGTGAGGTACTACGTGGACGATGGCATTCTCGTCGAGTTGCAATGGTGGCCGGACGGCCGCCGTTGCTTGCGTGCTGTACAGTCACTGGCGTCGGACCACTTTCGCTTGTTGGGCGAACGTGGTGTTTCCGATCCGCCCCTCCTGTCAGCCAAGAAAATTACTAATTGGGACACGCAACTGGAATTTTTGGGATGGATCATTGATACTGAGGCGCTTACGGTCACGTTGCCGCCCCATAAGCGCCTCAAGCTGCACAATATCCTCAAGGAGTGGCCCTCGTCTCGTGCATCTGCTTCTGCGAAGCAGGTGTCGCAGCTCGTTGGCTTCCTCATGCATGTTTCCTTTGCTGTACGTCCGGGGCGTTTTTTCGTTAACCGCTTGTTAGCTTCAGTTGGTATGCCGCGCATTGCCGCCGGAGCTAATTTTGATTGCCGTATGGCAAACCCCGGGCGGCGTCTTGCCCTGGGACCCGAGTTCCATGGTGACCTCGAGTTCTGGCGGTGGTTCGTTGAGGAAGGGTGGGACGCGCGCGGAGGAACCTTGTCGGCTCCGATGTATAATTTGCTTGAGCGCCCCCCTAGACGTACTCTTTTTTCGGGCGCATCTAAGACCGCTGTCGGGGGTTTTTGCTTGGAAACTGGGGTGTATTGGCGATACGAGCTTGACGCAGGAGAGCGGTCTCGATTTTGTGGATCGAGTAAGTCCGTTGCAGATGAGAACGATATATCAATTAACGTTCTAGAATTGCTGGGCATGGTAGTTTCTGCATGGGTTCTCGTATCTGCGTGTGATGAACGTCCGTTCGCCATGGGGGACTGTGTGTTGTTACGTGGCGACAACGAAGCAGCCGTCGAGTGGGTGCGGCGTTGTCGAGGGGGAAAGGAGCCGAGATCTGGCGCATTAATGCGTCTCCTCGGGGTGCTCGAGTTTTCCTCTGGTTGGCACTTTGACGCAAAACACGTACGTGGAATTTTAACGTGGCCGCTGATGGTATCTCACGGTGGGATTGTGCCTCCGTCCTCGTTAATTTGCGTGCTGTTCGACCCGACATTCCGTGGCAGGAGCAGGACCTGGGGGGTGCGGGCACATCTCTCTGTACTTCGGTGTTGGCCTCGAACTCATGCGAAACGCCATTGCGACCTCGTCTGAACGCACTTATCAGGGGCATTTTGGCGCATGGGTAGACTTTCGGGTACGTTGTGACATGCCTGTATTCCTAGAGCGTGGCGGAGACAGCATGACTAACGTGTGGCATTTGTTCGAGTACGTAGCGTACGCTTTTGCCACTAAGAAATTGCGGTCGGCAACTATCGAGAGCCATTTGTCAGCGATCAATTTTTTACATCGAATTTCACGAGGGTTCGAACTGGACACTACCCATCCTGTTTTGGGTAATGCCCTCAAAGGAGCCGCTCGTTCGCATGCCGACGCTGGTAACCAAGCAACCGTTCGTCGGCCTGTTTCGTGGGAAATGTTGATCGCGGGCGAAAAATTGATCTCCACATGGCAGACGGGGGGTCGTGTCTTGTGGCTTGCCCTCTGCGCTTCCTTTTGCTTTTTGACTCGCGCGTCAGAAATGTTTGCGGAAACTCGGTCGCGTGTGCATGAAACTTATTGCTTGCGACGGGCCGATGTAGCGTTTTTTCGCGAGAATATTCAGCTTACCGCGTCGCAGTGGTCATCTGCAGACCGCGTTGAGGTTAGGTTTCGTGGGTCGAAAGGGGACCAACTGCGGAAAGGGGCGGTTTTGACGCACGTACGTTGTGGTCCGGCGTTGCGCGTGGGCGACGGTGGCGGTGCTGTCGATCTCATGATCGAATTGATGTCTTGCTATTTGTTTCTTCCCTCGTCGGCCCCACTTGCCGCCTTTGGTGTTGGTAATGGCAGATGGTCCATGTGGACACAGCAGCAAGCGACGGCAGCTCTGAGAAAAGTGGTTGCGTTGGCGGGCGGGCGTGCGGAGGAGTACGCTTTGCACTCTCTGAGGATTGGAGGCGCAACTCACTTGTCGGCGGGGGGGGCAACACCAGAGGTGTTGCAGCGTGAGGGTCGATGGGCGTCCGATGCGTACAAGACGTATGTTCGCAGTCATGGAAAGGATGCCAGTTGGGTAGCCGACGTGATGGCCCAGGAAGGAATTGGCGGTGGGATTCAGCCGGGCCAGGGCACAGAGTGGGGGCGGGTTAACTCAATCTTAGATTTGACTAGACAGAAGTGAAACTATGAAGAAGTGTGTTATTACATGCGTTCCCTATGATATTGCAAGTCAGGGGGAAAGGTGCCGTGAGAGTACATCCGTAAATAGGGTCGACTCCCATTTGGGTCGATGGAAGCTGGCGTCGAGAGTTCTATGCCGCCAGTTGGGTTGGGAGTTGACTCGAGTATACGGATGTTAGCGTGGGGTTGCCGTTGGGGCAGCCCCGGGGGATCACCCCTTCTCCAACCCCCCTTCTCCGGGCGGGGGGTTGCGCATTAATATAATACAACTTCGAAAGCAAAGTACAAAGCAGAGTATTCTCGGAAGAATGAGAGAATGTGAGTTTTGTACGTACGTAAGAAGTTTAGCCAATCAGATGAATGCGATGTTTCACGGTAGCGTGAATCGTAGCCCTTGGTACATACACCTTGTCTGGTACGTAGCCGCAGCCTACACGCAACAGCGCAGTGAAGCAGAGGCAACGCTACAGGTTCAAGGTGTGATACAGACTAGTTTGAGTTCCCACCCACCCGCCCGTGCTTTTGAGGGAGTCAGTGGGGGGGAGTTAAATGGTCGCAGTAACGTGTGTGTGTGTTTGTTGCTGTTTGTTAGACGTACCCGTTATGTTCGCTGGTGGTGCGACCGGGTGTCGTAGATTGCGCAAGTGGCGGCGGGGGCTAGTCGCATTGTTTGGCGTTTGTTTGTTCGATGCAAGTGGGGTTTCTTTTTATCATAATATTATGGTGGTTTTTTTTTTTTTTCATATCATAATATGAGAGTGAAAAAAAACAAAAAAAAAAAAAAAACGTGGTGGTGCATTGGCTCGGATTTGCGCGCAATCTGAAAGTTTAGGAGAATGGGGTTATCCGTATATTAACACTGAAGTACATTGTGAGTTGAATGTATTTGTGTTATTTGTGTATGCCTGGTACGAGTTGTGTGTAAATTTATATGCACGTGGTCGTGAGGTCACCATGTACCTGGTAGGTTTGCTCGAGTTATGTGTCAGGAACCGTTTGTCTGACTGGCGTGGAAGCTGGCGTCGAGAGTTCTATGCCGCGAGTTGGGTTGGGAGTTGACTCGAGTATACGGATGTTAGCGTGGGGTTGCCGTTGGGGCAGCCCCGGGGGATCACCCCTTCTCCAACCCCCCTTCTCCGGGCGGGGGGTTGCGCATTAATATAATACAACTTCGAAAGCAAAGTACAAAAGATTTAATTAATTATTTTCCGTCTTCGGGCAGACATATTAAAATCTTCGAAGATCTTGCTTTAATTATTTATTTTTCGATTCATAGTTGCCATCTGAAATTCAATAAATTGACCTGAATTTCGATTTAATTAATTCGTACTGAAAATAGAGTGAATTATTTATATAGCTGGGCAAACCTCATGAGGTCGTTCACCCACAGGCGCAGGTCGTCGTTCACCATGTCGCGCATAACAGCCCGCGACGCGGAGCCGGAAAGCAAAAGGATGTTGCTTAGAGTATGCCGGCGAAGACCGGCCGCCGCGGATGTGAACGAGACGTCGACGGGTGCCAGCCGGTCCAGGCACGCGCGGTCGTCGGCGACGTCAGCCGAGAGTCCAACTGTAAGAACCGCCATAAGAGCCGGGCGCAAAAGGTCCAGGCGGTCAGCGACAAACACCAGGTGGTCGACAGGGCGGTCGGCACGTGGCCCATACATGCTCACGTCAAAGTTGCTGACAGCGCGAAGCTGAGCCGCCACCCCCGCCGTAACGTCGACGCTCTCACCCACGAATGACTGAATATCTGCGGCCGACTCGCCGAGGTTTGGAGGCAAGCGTCCCCGAAGCAGCCATTGTTTGCGTGACGACATTTTTTCCAAAGGGCCGTGTCGTCAGCCAACTGTGATTTCTGGACGTGCCGCTCCCTCGCATCCCCGCCGTCTCGCACGGAAGGCTCACGGTCGGCAAAGTTGTCCACAAACTGCTGAATCAGGACCTCGACGTCGGCGGTCTTGGATGCGCCGCCGGCGACGGCGTCCCGAAGGCTCGCAACAGACAGGAGCACGTTGTCCAGAGATGACTTGACGCCGAGGATCTCCGTATCCATGCGGGAAAACTCGGAGGGCACCTGGTTTTGCCAATGCCGCACGTCAGCTGTCGATACCACTCCCCCCGAGGCTGCCGGCATAGATGGAGGGCTAGCCGTAGCAGCAGGAGTAGCAGCCGCAGCAGCAGTAGCAGCAGCATCGCTGGCCTGGCGAGAGGCCACAGCAGCGTCGGTGGTCTGGCGAGCCTCGGCTTCGGCTCGTCCAGCACGGCGTGCGTCGACCTCCGCTTGCACAGCAGCTACAGAAGCATGAGCATTCGCCTCGGCTTGTGTTTGCGCAGCAAACAACGCAACCTGCACACCTCGCGTCGCAGTAGCCGCGTTGGCACCGGCCTCCGGCGGCTTGCTCTCGTCGGACATCCCGAACTCAAATTAGTCTGTATCACACCTTGAACCTGTAGCGTTGCCTCTGCTTCACTGCGCTGTTGCGTGTAGGCTGCGGCTACGTACCAGACAAGGTGTATGCACCAAGGGCTACGATTCATGCTACCGTGAAAGATCGCATTCATCTGATTGGCTAAACTTCTTACGTACGTACAAAACTCACATTCTCTCATTCTTCCGAGAATACTCTGCCTTCGGGCACACGAAAAACAATCGAAATCGAAAAAAAAGCTACAGGTAGGTCCAAGGTGTCATGCAAAGTGCAAACCTCGTTTCAAATATCAAAATCTTCGAGGAAAGCTGTAATAATATATTTTCCGGTTTGGAAATGCTATCTGACCAAAACAATGGCCGACAACGGGGCTCAGTGGGCCTACGAAAATATCCTACAGCTACCGGGAGCGGCGGACGCACAGTCGTTTTTCCAGGAGGGGTGCCCGGCCAGCCAACTGACTCTAAAACCCTACCAACAAGCCCAAGCACGCCTTTCGACGGGAGCAGGAGGGTTAGGGCTGCCGTCGACGGAAGCGAGGCGAATGTCTGCCTCCATCGGGAGTAGGGTGGGCATCCTGCCGGAGGTTCTAGCAGACCTCACGGGCCCGGTAGGAGACAGGGTAAAGAGGGGCCTCCCTCATTCGAGCATTATTGCTGAGCTCGGTGGCAGCCTGCGAGAGATTAGGGACACGTGGGGCGTGACTAAAGAAGCGATGGAGGGCATCGTCCCCGAATCCTAGCTGGAATGGAGCATGGGTGCAGAGGGGGACCTGGTCCCAGGGCCCCCTGAAGCCGACACGTTGGCGGCGCATGATGACGTAACCACTAACTCCCGGAAGGTTCAACAGAGGTTGGGCAAGCTGGTGAATCAGGGTGGACACGCTGCACACACAGCTTCGCTGGAGGGGCTACCGGAGAATGCACGCCCACCTGGACCAGGCGACCCGCTGGGGGGGAGCGAGACCAAGGCCTTCGCCAAAGCTCGCTACAGGAGCCTACAAGGAGCAGGAGCCACTGCTTGCCTTCGGGCGAGGCCAACAGACTCGCTTCGTGTCATACCAGCAGAGGAGTTCGTGGGCATGGGAAGGCGCTTCATAGGCATCGAGGAGCACGTGGCGGTGAGGTGCCCCTGCTGCGAGGCAGTCGACATAGACACACGCCACGCACGCATCTGTCCCAGAGCAGGGGCACAGGTGAACCAACATCAACCGTTGGTTCACGCGATCTCCCGCACGCTGAAGCGGCTGGGAATCCCTCACCAAGTGGAGAGCGGCGAACCGTTCACTGCAGACCGGAACCTGCGGATGGACATCGTTGTCAGGAGAGGAGGTCTTCGGGACGCTCCTAAAAGGGAATACAGGGAAAAGTCCATCCTGCCGGACGTCACCCATGCAGACTCGCAAGCGCAGGTCCACCTGCGAGGAGGCAGCGCTGATCATGATGGATCAGCTGCCTCTACCTCCGAGGCGCGCAAGCGCCAACACTACGCGCGTCCGGGACATGTGTCCTTCGACGAGCGGAGCCACAAACTAGCCACCTTAGCGGTGGAAAGCTTTGGGCGCCTCGGGGTAGAGGGCAGCAACTTCATCGACCAGCTGGCAGCTAGCGTCGTGGGGGGGAGGGATGGTGGGTCGATGGCAAGGAAGGGGGTAGTGAAGGAACGCCTGCTCCAAATCGTCTCGGTGACCACTCAGGTCGCCATTTCGAGGAGGGTGTCGAGGTTCAAGCTTCAGCTTAGGGACCGCCAAGAAGGAAGAAGGAACAGGGGAGGGAGGGACGACAGACCCACACCGATGACGTGGGGATGGAGCTTGGATGCAGTTTAGGATTTAAGGATAGAACGTAATGAGAAGGAAGGAGCAAATACAGCAAATAGAGTAGACAAGCTGAAAGTTGGCACGGAAGGGAGGTAGACTTGGTGCATGGGTTTCCTTTTGTTTCCGAGGTTTTCTTCTTTCGGGAAAGTTATGAGTGATCCCTGTTGAAGATCATGCTGCACATTGTCAGATTAGATGGCAAGAGGAATAATAATAATAATGAAATAAATTGACGTCGGTTTCAATTTAATTATTTCGTACTGGAAATAGAGGTAATTACTTATTTTCCGTCTTCGGGCACACGAAAACCTCGGTTTCAATATAATTATTTCGTACTGGAAATAGAGTTTAATAATTATTTTCCGTCTTCGGGCAGACGAAATCGAGTAACGACCGATTAGGAGAAAACCCACCACACAGCTGACGTACATGTTTTTACAGTAGTAAGTAGTGGACTATACCAAAAATATACGCCTGCATGCATGCATGCATGCATGCATGATCATACAGACACGGTGAAATAAATGGCAAAAGAAGGGGGCGAAACACTTCGACGGGGTGGGTGTGTGTGCTCAGGAATGCAACCAATACCGAGATTCAGGGAGAGAGCCCAGCGAGTGAGTGTGTTGATGGTGTTCGCGCCCTTTTCGCTGCGGCCACGTTCGCCGAAAACTCCGCAACTACATGCATGCACTCTAACCTTTAGAGAGTGTTTTTCACACGCAACCGTATTTATTAACATACTGGTAAGAAAGAGGACTATACACGAGGAAAACCATGCAACTACATGCACTATTAATAGAACCTTGAGAGAGTGTTTTTCACACACAACGGTATGGGCATAATGGCAGGGATAAACGAGGTAAAACACGCAGTCTTTCCGACTCCCCCTGTCCTCTGTCTCGCTGCACTATTCGCTTCCTTATTTTATCTACGGTAGTACGGAACGGCTTGTACGTTGCTGACGTTTTTTTTTTCATTATAAATTTTTACTATTAATATACAGACTACAGATAGTTGCTGCGTAGTGCTGACGCTACTTGCTGCGTAGTGCTGTCGCTACTTGCCAGATGCAACTATTAATAGTACGGTTTAGTAACTGTACGTACCATGGTACGGACTACAGCTAGCTGCACTACTGTTCTGTTGTAGTATTACTCTTAATATTAACTACACGCACAGTCCATACCGTGTACCTGGTAGTAGTAGTCACAGTAATGGTACTTTTTTCAAGTATAGCACAATGTCATGCTGGTACCTGGGTAATGCTCGTAATTAAGAGGAGGAGGAAAAATGCAGTAACTACAACTCTGTAGTAGTCGTAGTGGTATACCGGTTCCGTGTGCTGTTGATCACCATGCTGCTGTACACGAGGCCAAGAGGAGTGCCTGTAGACGTAGAGTGTGAGTACTGCTATTGTAGTACCCTCTGCAGAGACTGTTGTTTAAGTATACCAGGTACACTATATCCAATAGCGTCAAATACATGATACACCAACCACCAAACAGAAACAGGAAGACGAGAATCGCACGATGTATGAAATAAATACCAGGTACCTGCTAGAGTTTTTTCATAAAAAGCTAAAATAAATATCAGCTGTGGATGAGTTCAACCGATCGGCACTTTGCAAGATGGGTGAACCGTTCGCGCGTTTTTTTCCATGATTTCCCCGGCGATAGACCACTGGCCGGTGAATCCGCTCTGGATGCTACCAGGGTCCACGAGACGATAATAATACCAGGTACTTTACAGCAGGCTCGATTTCCAATTGATTTCGGCCTGTACCATTTCGTACAGGTCGACACGTGAGGGCCGGGGTACACAAAACAACCGAAGAAAGCTGGTGGTGTATAGCAGTTCAAACGTGCGTGACAGGCAAACCAAGACACTGATGAGGATCTGATTGTTTTTGTGTTTACCGACATACCAGGTACACACATAAATTAAAGCCGTTTCCCGGTGAAGAAACAAATATATATTTCTTTTTGTACGAAGGAATAAATTCCAGCAGACAGCAGGCACCACCAGTCGTACTAAAGAGCCAAGATTTTCGGAATTCGCCCGCAATTTATAGCTCGGTGCCCCGCCTTCTTTTTATAATAATAAGCAAAACAGACACCCTCTCGCCGGACCAGCTCCGTCGAGTCCAAGCATCAACAGCCAAGCTTTCCTCGACCTGCTGAAGGTTAGGACTTCGCGCGAAGCCAACGCTAGGAGCACGGTCGGCTGCGGTAGAATGACGGTCTCGCGTAGGGAGAGCGAGAGAGAGAGAGCGGGGGTGGGGGGGGGGAAGAGAAGAAGAAGAGAAAGTAACCGCAAGATTATTTGGTCACAGATTGTTATAATAATAGCGTGTACCTGGTATATATATGGTGATTCCCGAAGCTTTGAGTTGACGATGACGATCTCGGCAAAATAAGCGCGGGGGTATGTATCACGAGCGAGGATACCTTGAGCTGCACAACAGTTGAGTGTGGGCACGCGTTGCGCCGTTGGCCATCGACCATCCCCTGCCGTGTCGTTCGTTCCGCGCTTGGTTGCTCGGTCGCTCACCCTCAATCTCCGTGTCTCTCTCTCTCTCTCTCTCTCTCTCTCTCGCCGATCGTGGGCAGGTTGAAAAAAACCAAAAGAGCGGGAACTACTGCAGTACGTATTATGGCGTTCAGAAGCACCTTTAGGGTGGCGGCGAGCTTGGCGATGGTCGTCGTGTCAGCGAGCGCCGCCCTGACCATGGAGAAAGTTGGAGGCTACGACAACAGCGAAAACGAAGACGAGCCCCTCGAGGTGGTCGCCATCAAGGCGTCAACCAATGTAAGCCTGTCTAAAGCCACCTCTGATCGTGACCAGGTTGTATGCGTTTGCGCTTGTTGTGAACACCAGCAGCCTACAGCAGCAGTGCTCCCAGTATAATACTGTGTTACTAGTCGTCAAGCACCGGCTGCCTCCCTTGAAGAAGCTCCGTTTGCCATTGCACGATGGGTATAAAGTATCATACACACTCTCGGCCATGCTGTTAGGGATGATCTACGAGGAGCGTGATCGCCCGGAAATAAATGAGCACTGCTATTATAGACAGCAAGGACGGCAAGGATGCGGTTCACCAGTCTATACACCTCGTTGGCGCTCCCGAAGAAGTTTAGCTGCTTCGAACAAATCGAGAAGCAAACAAACGCGATCCTGTGGGTGATCGGCGATGCCATGCAAAGTGCTGCGTGCTGCAAGAGTGTGCTCCACAACTCCTTGGAGTCTGATGAACCCGGCACTGATGAGCGTTGTATAGACCAATCACCTAGTAGCCCAGCCGGGTCGGGTTTTGTCATGTTTACTTTTTATAGGCAGTACAGCAGTGCATGATACATGCATGTAGTGCTCGCGTGTACGCGCGGGCCGAATGGTCAGCGCACTGCTGTAGATATTCATTACCTGGTATATTTCATTATTTCCTACCAGGTACCTGGTACCAGATATGTACCAGATATATATGTGTGTATGTGTGTGTCGCCTCTTCTAATTCTACCAGGTACCAGGTACTTACTTGTTGTACGTACGTACCAGTATTGTTTCGCACTTTTTGCACACCGCAAGGACAGTAAAAAAAAAACAAAATTGTGCGTATGCGTACCATACTGCTGCTGTACGAGTAGCACACCACTCTGTGTAAAATGTGCAGTACTATTCGGCAGTTCGTAGGTTCTGCTGTACACACTGTACTTGATCGAATCAAGCCAAACTTACAGTACTTGTCCTCTACCGGCTCGATTTTCCCAGATTGATCCGCATTTTTTTTTCCCCCTCTCGCAAAAAGCAAATACGGCGCAGCCGCGTTTCTCGCCCGTTTGTGGTCCGGTTTGGGTCCGGTGTTCGGGGTCAGGGTTATAGGGCTAGGATTACGCCTGTACCTTGATCCCACCAGGAAGCTTCCTGGCCTGCCAATCAATACAATGCGTCAACAATACGCCCCTCTAAAGATCCGTGCTACGTTACGAGTTGTACAACGTGTACTACTTATGTACGGTGCTGTGTAGGAGCTGCACACATCGAACAGACTACTATGTTCACATCTAAAGTTCAACGGCATGTACTTGGTTGAGTAGATCACCTACGAGTATAGTTGCCGTTGTGACATGACGTGCACAGCAA
Source organism: Nereocystis luetkeana (assembly GCA_031213475.1). Taxonomy (NCBI): domain Eukaryota; class Phaeophyceae; order Laminariales; family Laminariaceae; genus Nereocystis; species Nereocystis luetkeana. The sequence goes on from JARUPZ010000020.1 coordinate 2,848,655, forward strand.
GAAAGAGCCACTCCCATACGTACGTACAGCGTATACAGATCCCACCGGGCAAACATGAAGGCAAGAGCTGTGTCATACATAAAGCAGGTCCAACGCGTAGCATGGATCGTTCAGATCATGCACAGTTCGTACATCAGGGGCATAATACCTACCCTGAATATATATATATATATAGATCACGAAGGAGGGATGTGATATACCCCAACCTATCTATCCTGAGATGTCTAGGTCGTGAATTAGGGGTAAGACCCGTCCGAATAGATGTACCCCGAAAGATCTGCCGATCGTGCTTATGAATAAAGGATCTGTCCAAATGTATCTACCGTGAAAGATATAGATCGTGAATAACGGATCAGATCGGTCCGGTACGTGGAAGGTTGGTACCCGGTATGCAATATCGATCGGAAACGCTGAAGCTGTCGCCCAAACGCTATTATTACGTCTCTGGTCGGCGGCACATGTATGACCTCCCGTCGTCAAAACGTTTCGGTAACTACAAGCAGTGTAGCTTTCGGATGCGAAAGTTCAACACTTGTGCAGCTACAACAGCTAGCAGCAGAACCGACAGCAGGCTGAAAATCCCGCGTGAATATCTCTGTCGATGTACTCGTGCCACAACAAACAACGAATAGCAACAGCAACAACAACGAACGGTGGCATCCCCAAAGCATCGCCTGTTTCTCTTCTGTCCGTAATCTGCCCCCCACCCCCCGTCGAACACGTCAGACTCTCAACCGCCCTCCCTCCTCTCGAATGGGGATGACTGATCGATGGTCAAAAGGACTATTATTACGGGGGACCATAGTAAATAGGACCAAATAAATGCTGTTTGTAAAAATATCAAAATAGATAGGTTTTCGTATGTACCGTAGGTCCTACCTGGTACCAAGTATTTGCTATGGTCCCCCGTAAGAAGGCAAACAACAAGTGAGTACCCCCCGTCCCCCGTCCCCCGCCCTCTCCCTCCCGAATGTCTTCGCCCACACGCGCAGCACATCTTCGTGACATCGAAAACGGGCGTCACTATCTTCGAGCTCCGCGACGGCCTCTCCCCTAGCAAGATTGGGTCATACACCTCCACGGAGTCCTTTGGGGACACAACGTGAGTCATACGCATGGCTCGAGCAAGCCCACATCTCACGGCAGGGGGCGTGCCTTATTTGCTGAGCTCCTCGCGTATATATACGCGACTGTTACGAAGGAAGAATTTTTTGGGGGGGGGGGTCGCGTAACCCCCGATCAACATATATATTTCTAGATGCGCTACGTACTGCACTACAGCAGTAGTCCTGAAACGAGAACTTCGTGTGTACTCTGCTGCATGCAGCCAAAGTATCACAACTACAACAGTAACCGGCCCTACGAACCACCTACTTACTCTGCTAGAAACTTACCACGACCCCCCTGGACATTGTAATTTTCAAATGGAGGTAGAACGAGGATGGGGCATGGGGTTGGGTTAAATGGATACGTGGATACTTTGATACAGTAATATAATAGTGTGGATAACTACTACTAGTAACTGCAAGCACTGCTGTACCACACGTAATTATTTCTTCTAGGATTATGGTACGATGTGCAACACAATGAATGGGTGCTGGTTTAGAGAGATAGAACAGAGGTCACTGTCTGTGCTACTACTGCGGTATCAGAGAGGAGTTCGATTCATGTCGGACTGGAACATGTGCGCACGATCCATTGTCGGAGGGCAAAATAAAGCCAACAACAAAACAACAATAATAGACGAACCGTCTGGTTGGGCAATTATAGCTCGATGTCGGCAGACCCACGTACGGATGGTATTCGGTTAAATTGTCGGTAAGATATACCTGGTTATTATGAGCAATCGCTGCAGAGTGCAGGGTGTTCGCATCATCAGCATAGTAGTCGCCGAAGCTGCTGGATATTTACTCGCCCCCATTTAGCAGAACGCTCTAAGATTTCAAGGGCGTCGTGGAGCACCGTCAACTAAGAGCAACATTAAGGGCGAGCTATTGGATACTGTTCGCCTCGGATGAAGACTGCCCCGTAACAACCAGACACATCTTGTTGCTAATTGTACCCCCCCCACCATCATGGCAAATAACCACACCTCCCCCCGCTAGCAGGAAACATAACCCTCCCCCCTCCCTCCACTGTATACCTGGTATATAAAAAGGTTGGATGGTTGACGACGACGCTGTCGGACACGCCTCTCACTGCGTGAGCTAGACAGCCAGGGCGCCGTGTGTGTGTGTTTCTTTTTTTTTTGCGGCTGCCACGACTGGCGGTTGACGTATATCCTTTTTGTGCTGGGAGAGTCTTGAATCTGCAGGAGGGGGATGATCGTATCACGTAGTTGTTGCGGTATATGGTAAGGCACCCACGAGGCATGTTACATGGTGAACCCATTATCTCTGGAAGTGGCCACACCAGAAAATACATCAGTTTATGTCATCCATATGCAAGCAACTCCGCCTGAAAAGCGGTTCTTAGTAGGATGCAGCTCGCCCTTCATGCGACTCGTCCAACACCTCACGGCCATTCGCGCTTGGTGCAAATAATATCTGGCATGGTCGGTGAAGCATTGCAGGGATGCGAGGATCTATATCTATGGTCATACGACTACGGCCATGTATGATAGAATGAGTGCCCCCGCCCCCCATCCGATGTACCGTGGAATGGTATGGCTCAGGTCGGTGGCGTACAACCCGCGGTACGACGAGCTCGCCATCACGGTGAAGCCCGAAGACCTCCTCACAAAGGGCAAGGTGCACATCGTAAGCGACGTCAGGAGATGGCTGGAGTGAGTGCATGAACGGCGTGAATCCCTGTTGTGGTTGCTGTTGGTGCTGCTGTTGTTATTATTGTTGTTTTTGTTCATCATCCGACAACGCTCAGCACGAGCCAGCGAGCATCGACCAGGCACAATAGATAAGATGACGAAGACGCTGACTGTTAGCTGTTAGCATATGGACGTTGAACTCCATGAAATCCACTGCGCTGTAAAATAAATAAATTTAAAAAAAACATGATACACTACACTACGGTATTTGCGCTCGGAGTTCCGAAGGCACGGGAATATACCATACATACGGTAAAATGCTTCAACAATTATTATTATTATTATTTCTCTTGCCATCCGACAATGTGCAGCATGATCTTCAACATGGATCACTCGTAACTTTCCCGAAAGAAGAAAACCTCGGAAACGAAAAAAGGAAACCCATGCACCAAGTCTACCTCCCTTCCGTGCCAACTTTCGGCTTGTCTATTGACAAACCCACAGCACGTGCGGCAAAAACAAACGGACCTGGACGGTCCTTTGATGAGTCAGCCTCTTCGGCTCTCGAAGCCACCCCCAAATGAAATGAGCATGCAGCAACGTATTGTGAATGGATAGTGAGACCAGGGCGCCTTCTCGTGATGGCAAGCGCCCGAGAAACCTTACCCGGCCAGAGCTTCCAACGTACGAGTAACCGGTGTTTTTCCTTCTCATGGGCATTTCTCCAGCCCCACCCGCTCCACTTCCAATGGGGTTCGTGGCCAATGGTCAAACGAGTGAGGCAAGCAACGAAGGAGTACGCCACCCCCTCCCCCCTCCCCTCCCCCCCACCGCTCATCCGCCTCTTTCATGAACAGTTGCGACTGCTGCGAAGATTACGTGCAGGTCCTTGAAACCGGCTACGGCCCTGACATGGTCACTTTCACCCCCGACGGAAAGCGCATTCTTATCGCCAACGAGGGCGAGCCGGTGAGACTACTGATATTGCAGTGTAGGATATCGTATCGAAACAAAATGCCCGATATATCGGAATGCTGATGTTCGATATGTAGCCGAGGGTATCACAGGGAGCAGGGTGGTGTGACGCTTGGGTTTGCTGTAAAACAGTTCGGCGTTATGAAGAAACGTACGTGCTATGACTCAGTTTTGCCCAGGTACCCCTTCTTTCCCACCCAGCCGCCGGAAAAAAGACAAAGGTCCATGCGTCCCGTGATTCATCATGACACGACCTCGAACCGTCTGAAGCGACGGAAACTCCCGAAACCCCGAAACATAGAGATGCACGCGCCGCTAAAAGAGCAACCCCCTATAACACATATATATACCAAGTAAGTGCATGTAAATATGTGTATGTTAGGTTGGCGTCTATAATATTTGCATTCCATCATAGATAGGTTGGATTAGCGTCGGCTGGTTACGACACAGTAAAACACGTCAATCACCGGGCGAGCTAGACGACCAGGGTACCGTTCGGTGAGTTTGGCGATCACCGTGGACGGTGGTCGAGATAGGTCATACTGTGCGCGACGAAAAGCCTTAACCCCGTACACGGGAGATGGTCGTATCACACGTGGTCCGTATATTATGATCAGGCTCGTACGAGGCAGTTTCATAGCATACTCATTGCTGACTCTGGAAGTGGTCACACCGGGAACTAAAGCATTTTGACGCTGTCATAATAAGCATGCAAGGCCATACGCACAAGGTACCCCAGTACACCTCTCAAGCGGCTATTCGTACGAAGCAGCTCACCGCCGAAAGCCACCTGGTGCTTCGTGCATGGTGCAAGCAATGTCTGTGTGGTCGGTGAAAACTCGACGGGCTCCATCCCGACGTTACAGGGATGCGAGGGCCTATGGTCCTTCGACTACAGCCATGTATGACAATGCGTATACCCCTCCCCCCCCACGGTGTTGTAGAGGGATAACTCTCTCCCTGCCGTACTGTAGAGGCATGAATATCCCTCCGACCGCACTGTAGAGGCATGAATATCCCTCCGACCGCACTGTAGAGGCATGAATATCTCTTCTACCGCACTGTAGAGGCCTAAAGGCATGACTATCTCCCTTCTTACCGCAAGGTAGAGACATGACAAGAGTACGCCCCCCCCCCCCCCCTCCACTCCTTCGCACACCGTGCTGTGATGCGCTGGCTGTCTGCTAAAACAAAACCAAACTATTAATAGGAGGCCTACGACACGGAAGGGAAGGATCCGATAGGATCGATATCGATCTTCAAGTACGATAATCACCACCATTATTTCCGAGAAGCTTGCGAGGTGGGCTTCGAAAAGTTCGACGAATCGGACCGGACGGAGAGGCTGGTTGAGGGCGGGATGCGCGTCGGCGGTGGGGAGTTCACCACCTTCTCCATGGTAAGGTGGACGATGGCGCAGGTCTATGGATGTGCCATTAGTGGTTGTTGTTGTTGCTGCTGCTGCTGTTGTTGTTGTTATTGTTGCTGGTTATTGTTGTTGCTGTTGCAGTTGTTATTATGTATTGTTGTTTGTTGTTGTTTCTGCTGATGGTAGTGTTGTTGATGGTGGTGGTGGTGGTTGTTGTTGTCGCTTTTTCTGTGGTTGCTGGTTCTTGTTTTTTGTTGTTGTTCCGAGATACCAGGTATAATATAATATCGGACGCAGATTGCGTGCCACCCACTCACCCACTCACCCACCCACCCACCCACCCATCCGACGCCCTCATCACCCCCCTCGAACCGACCTCGCCTCATGGTTTACTCGTCCAAACGCCCTGCCCGTTCGACGTGCCACCAGGACATGGAGCCGGAATACATCGCTGTGACGGATAACAGTGAAACGGCATACGTTACCCTGCAGGTACAGACCCATGTAGAGTTTCCCTACATAACTTGGACGAGCGGCGGGTAAGGGCATCCAGCACCCGAATTTTCCGAAGCTCTTTGATTGACCGTCGAGGGTATCAGTACCTCCCACCCAAAACCGAACGACTTTGGACGACGCGTGCTTGCATAACTTGGGCAGCAACCGATATTTTCTGAGAATCCGCACTTGAGAACCTTGATACTAATCGCAAGTCAATAGCGCTACTAGTAAGACATCAGCAACGTTATTAAGCAGTTCGTAGTACCATTGGTAAGTTGCCCATGAACCGACTGTGAGATACAAGGGTACCCTAAGCCATATTGAAAAGCTTCACAGGCTAGGTATTCGAGGAACGACAGGCACACATCGGGGTCCAACTGTGCTTGGCACTACTAGGCAGGTCCTCGGTTTTAGGCGCGCGGTCAGTTTAACAGATGTCTGGGGCTCAAAAGCCCAGCAACCTACTGTTACTGCTCGGCAAGGATGCTCATGCACCTGCTGCGTTTCCAATCCGAAGTTGTCGCACCCTTGCCCGCAGCAGCAGCTTTCACACCCCAAGGCGTTCTCCAAAATAACTAATCCTCGTAAGAGTAGAAACGTCAGACCCCAAAGCGAACTGAAGAGCTATCCGCCCTACGTAACCAGATCCCCCGTGTGTGCGTCATAATATGTACCGGTATTCGTTAAAGACGACGGCCTATGGGATTTTGTGTGCCGGGCTTGTCGTACACACAGTTGTTTTTCAGCGTCAGTTTGTTGGGTGCGGTACATATTTGTTGTTGTGAGGAGTGACTCGTCCCACGGTACTAAGGATTGCACGTTTTAGATCGATGCTTACTGACCGGTTGAGCTCCTCCAGTGAGCAACCACTACCGACTTCTGTACATAGTTTTACTGCCACCGTAGTAGACCAGGTGGTAGCTCCAGGACTACGTAGCGCATAGAAGCGTTGGTCGGGTAAGGGAGAAAAAACGTTATCCGAATACATGTTTCGGGTGAGATATAGCGCTCCTTATGTGGGAGCGTTAGAAAATACCTGGTAAGGAACCGCCCCTAAAGGGGCATTGCTCGATTCTCAGAAACCTTCGGTGGCACCCCTGCCCTGCCGAAGAACGCGTCAGAGTCACCAAAACTGACCAGAAATCACCGTTCTCGGTTCTTGTGAAGGACCCCTGACCCTAAAGTTTGAAGCCCTTGAATGGCAATATGCCAACCCGTTATGTTTCGTTTTGGGACCCCCTTTCGGGTCTGCTGAGGCTCGTTCTTTATGTTATCGGTTGCTTTATTCTTGTTATCTCGGATTTCCGGCTATCTGGGAAAGAGGAATCTAGCCAGGAGAAAGGAAGCCTAGCGTAGCGGGAGCGTGTATTTGCGTTCTTCGGTCCCCGCTCGGGTGATAATAGTTTTCTTCTTCTTCTTCTTCTTCTCCTCCTTCTTCTTCTTCTTCTTCTTCTTCTTCTTCTTCTTCTTCTTCTTCTTCTTCTTCTTCTTCTTCGTCTTCTTCTTCTTCTTCGTGTTCTTCTTCTTCTTCTTCCTCTTCTTCTTCTTCTTCTTCCTCTTCTTCTTCTTCTTCTTCCTCTTCTTCTTCTTCCTGATATTGTTCTTGTTCGTGCTCTTGCTCTTGTTCATGCTCCTGCTCTTGCTCTTTCTTATGCGTGTTGTTTCTTGTGTCTCACAATCGTTCTTGTTTGCGTCTCCTTCTGTGCGTGCTCTTGTTCTTGCTCTTGTTCTGGTTATCAATGTTCTTCCCCTAGACCCAAATCCCCGTTCTCTTGTACACGGCCCAATCTCTTTCCGTCACAGGAAAACAACGCCGTGGTGAAGATCGACATTAGGCGCTGCAAAGTCAACCGCATGTACCCGCTCGGATACAAGGTACAGGCCTAGTAGTAGTTAGCATATACGGGGAAAGACTGTTCAGGAGAATACGGCCTCGGACTTGACCTGGTGGACATCTCGCGGACCGGAATCGTAGACTATTCATAATCTTGATGTTGGTTCGGCCGTTGTTACCAGTTTGAGTGCAATGGGGGGTTGAACTTTTCGGATAGGGCTGGTTGGTATTGTGCGGCTGCTTTATCTTGCACTGTGCCTCCGAGAGCTATTGTGGCGCTGTTTTCCGTGGTACTGTGCCGCTGGAGAATGTTTTACTGCTAGGGTCGTACTGGGCTGCCCGAGTGGTATTGGACAACTGTATTGAAATGGCGCTGTGCCACTAGGAGGGTAGTATGCCGCTAGGGAGGTTTATTGCCGTTTTTCTTCGTTGGTGCTGTGCCGCTGCGAGCTTAGCTTTCCACTATTGTGGCATTGTGCCGCTGTTGTCACTGGTATTGTGCCGCTAGAGTGGTGGTGTGCCGCCCTATGGGCTGGTACTGTGCCGCTATGAGGGCATTGCCTCTCTAGGGTAGTTTTGTGCTGCCAACTTCAGTGGTTGACTCGGAGTATCGCGTCAGATATACAACTTATGCCTGTGATGGGGATGAGCCTGCTTACCCAATTGACGCGCTCTCGCACGCACCCAAACACTGGGTGCTGGCGTCGTGAAAACCTGGGGGGGCATGCCCTACGACACCAAGTACAGTCAGTAACGGCGACATTTGCTCGATTTTTCGGCCGTATCATGCGGCAGCATTCCCAATCGCTCTGGAACTCCGCTCTCGAACCTCAGTTTGGCTTCCCTCTGAAGATACCAGCCAAATCACTTGCTGTATGTTCGCGTGATGGCATGCCTTCTTGATCTTCATAATGCTCGTTTGTTCCTCGCGCTGGTGTTGGGGGCGCGTTTGAGGGAGGAGGGGGCGGGGGGGGCGTTTGAGGTTTTCCTCGCAAGCACTACCAAGAATGATCGCTGTAGTAGCATCGATCTCTGGCGTTTGGAGTCTTCAATCCCTTTAGGGATCGGACCCGAAAACGACGTTGCAGTTACAGTACATAACGTAAATCACAAGACAATGAGGGGGAAAAAATGTGTCCCTTGGCACAAGCAACGCTTTAAAAAAGGGTTTGCTTTTTAAGCAGACGATATGACATAGCCCTGACCTTTTCAATCCGTGATTGGGCTTGTCAACAAACTGGCATTTCCATTAGTTTCGGCAGTTTAAGAAACGATGAACTGGTATAGGCCTGACGTTTTTCTATCTTGAACTGTGAGCATAAAAAACAAAGTGACATGTTTGATATTCGTTTTTCCCGCAGGACTGGGGCGATGGTATGTTGGTGCTCGACGCATCCGACGAGGACGGAGATGAAGACTCCTCGGGAGATAGGGGGCCGAAGATCAACCTCGAAAGTTGGCCGAACGTGAAGGGCATGTACCAGCCCGATGCTGTTACCACCTTCAAGGCTCGCGGGAAGCGATGTGAGCACTATATTTGTCGTCTTCTTATAATATAGCGTGCCTCAGAGGTAAAGAAGCAACTTCATGTCTAGCAATACTATGGCTTGAATTTATCTCAGAGTAACTCAAGTATTTAATTACCGTGGTTCACTCCCCCCCCCCCCCCCGGACTCACTTTGTATGTCCATTACGTAGTGGGCATCTGTTTATCCTTCACATAAGCGTTTTCCCTCGTGATTTGCGATGCTAGCTATATATGGGGACATATTTTTCTTAAACGTTGCAAGGCGTCTAGCGTAGGCGGGAAACAAATGTGGACTATACATATGGGCGGGTGATACGGATTATTCACGTATTTCATTAACGAAATTCGTGGACAGCTGTGTTCGATGCATGTAGCATGTCGCGAGCAGCGGTCGCTTGCTAGTCGGGCCGGCGACAAGCGATGTGAGAGCACTACCACTGCAGCACTGCGTAGACTAGAGCAGCAGCACTTGGTCGTTAGTCGGGCGCCAAGAACACCCACATATATACCCCTCCTCCGGTTTTCGCCCTGTTCGTTGTGCGAGAGGCAAGGGGGTTTCCCGCGATTTGGGCAAAACGGATCGTGACTCATACGGTCAGCAGGAGTTGTCGATAGCATGGAAGGCGGAATGGCCAAGTTTAGCCCCCCCCCCCACCCCCCCCCCCCCCGAGCACAGTATTACAGCCTGGCGCGATCTTTGTAGGAGTTCAGTTTAGTCTCCGTTTTTCTGCGGAGTACGCCACGGCCATCTCGTTTATTGCGGGGCAATAAAAGTAAACTGTAGATGTTGGGCTACCACCGCTCTCAAGCGTGCGGGACAATGCTGTTCCCGCCTCTCTGCGTTCCCGCCGTGATCACATTCCACGCGTATCGGTGCATGGGCTGCGATGCACCGGGCCGCGACGCAACACGCCTAAGGTAGCAGCGAGCCGCACACGAAAGGCAACAGGTCTGTGAAAAGTAAACAAGAAGGACCCGTGATGTTATAACACGTTTCCAGGTAATACTGTTGTGCTTGCTCTCCCTCTGCACGCGAAACATGACGAGCATTGAATCAAACAATTTTTCGTCCACGAAAAGCTCCCGTGGAATAAATACGTGGAAATACTCGTGGAATCAATCATCAATCAAGCAGCATCAATCCAATCATTATTCGAAGCATCCATCGAATCATTGATCGTATCTCTATAACGTGGAAATATCCATTGAACCGGGGGGATGAAGATCGTTTGAACGTTTGCTGGAGATGGCTTGCTGCACGCCCAGTGACGATCTTGGCTTATACGTTAGGGTAATCGACGTGAGAAGCAACCACAACACACGTCAAGACGTTTTCAGTTAAGGGCTCTGCCGCGCCACCCGTCACACGATTGCCCGATACCTATGCGTGGGAGTGAACTTGATCCAACCCCCCCCCCCCTCCGGTGCACCCTTCATTCGATGCGCCGACAACCTCACGGCGCTTCGGTCTTGGTGCAAGCAATGCCTACCTAGTCAGTGAAAATCCGACATGCTCCGTCCCGGCATTGTACGAGGAATGCGAGGATCTATGGCCATACGACTACGGCCGTGCATGAGATCGAGTACCTCTCTCCTATCGAGTACACACCCTCCCCCTCCGGTGCTTGCCCCATCTCGAAATGGATATGCGTGGTCAATGGTCATAGGACTACACCAAGCAACAACAAACGAGCACCCCCCCCCCCCATTCGCGCGCCCCATCCCCTGACTTGCCCTCTACGAAACCCAAGACTTCCTCACGGCCAACGAAGGCGCCCCGCGAGAGGTAGAGGCCGGGGACTACGACGAGGTGGAGCGTGCCAAGAAACTGGCCGAGGAATTCGAATTGAACGAAGACTTTGGCGATGCGATATACAAGAACAAAAAGCTCGGCAGGCTGGAGGTGTGTCACACTCTATCTCGCACGCGGACGTACGATACAGCGCCGCCCCTTCAACCAGAAACCCGAGATACTGGCCGCGGCAAAAAAAAAACAGTGTTTGAGAAATCGTGTGTTCCACGCTGTGACTTTAGGTATCCTCTGAGTCACCCCACGGCAGGGGCGGCACCTTTTGTTGCCTTGTGAGGCAATACCGTTTTGACCGGTTGAGCTCCAGGAAACGAACGGTCGGTGTGTTGTGCTGCTCGAGCGCCCCACACCCGGATACTCGACCATGTTGTGAGCCTTCAAGCCGACCGGGAGTGCCATCTTGGACGCTTGCGATCCACACCCGGATAGTCGGTACTTTAATGCTTGCTTGCAGCTCCGCACTGATATATTTTGGTACCTGGTTTGTTTTGTTGCTTGCTTGCAAGCTCACACGGATATAGTCAGGATGTTTAATATTTTTCAAGCCCGCGAATACGACGTTATCCTCCGGCGTGCTTGCGCGCCCGCCCGCGAATAGTCGGCGCGTTCAATGTTTTCAAGCCCACAGAATGGAAGGGAAAATCGGCGTGCTTGCGTCCTCCCACGAACAATCGGAATTGTTAGTGCCGTCGAGCGCACTAAAACAAACCGATCATCCGATTGCCTGCGTGTGGCCAATGATAGTCCTCAGTTCGAATGAAAATGTATCGACCCCACCAAAGCGGCGATGGTCATGCCTGCATGCGCGTTCATTTGTTGCTGTCTTGGTGCAGGTAACAACCGAGGCACCTTTCACAGGAGAAATTGAAGATGACATATTCTCTGATATCTATACGTTCGGTGGCAGGTGCGATTTGATACACGATAGGGAGGGCGGGGGGGGGGGGTACTCTTGGACTCCCATGTTCTGACTGACGGGCCTCCATAACAGCGGAAGCCCCCCATATATTTGTAATCCCGGCTTGTATTTTGCTACTATTATAAGGGTTTCTGTTCATCGAGTTTCACGTTCAGTTGTAGACAAACGTCGGCTGTAGGATGGAGTGCAAAGTACTCACGATGGTAAGAAACTCCGTCAAAACAAGGTCCTGTACCCCTTACACCTTGGCCTTACTCTGTTAATAGTGTCTCCTTGTTTGTACGAACCTCCGTCAAGAAAAGGTATTTTAATCCCTTTGCAGCAGCATGGCCCTCGTCTCTCATTCTTCGTAGACATTTCCATAAAAAAACTATGGCACTGTACCTCCTCGACCATAGCCCGATTGTCGTACCACCTTCTACGTAAGAACCTCCACCAAATTAAGGTACTCTATCTCGTTTACCGTAGCTTGACTCTAGTATCTCCTTCTGTGTGATAACCTCCGGCTTCTATCTCGTTTACCGTAGCTTGACTCTAGTATCTCCTTCTGTGTGAGAAACCTCCGGCAAAATAAGGTACTGCGCCTCCTCTACCGTAGCATAGCTCTCGTCTCTCCTTCCATGTAGCAATCTCCGCCAAAATAAGGTACCGTACCTTTTCGACCGTAGCCTGCCTCGCGTACCGCCTTCTATGTAGGAACCTCCGCAATAATGAGGCACTGTACCTCCTCTACCGTAGCACGACTCTCGCCTCTCCTCTGTGTAAGAGCATCTGTTGGTTGATCTCTAAAGGTATAGACGCAGCTGGCACGGGAACGCGTGGTTGACTGCAGACAATAACACGGAACTCATCTTACATTATATATCCGAGCTGTCGAGCTGACTCGCCTCATATGGAGCTACATCGAACGAGTGGCATTGGTGGGGTACACATTACCCCGACATCCCAATACCCTACTACCAGAATCCCTGTTCAGCATGGAACTCCTCAATCTACGATGGATCTTACGGATCGTGTTCTTGAGCACAATCAATATCCCCCCTGCTAACCATACACGACCATACTCCAATATCCCCCAGGTCGGTAACACTATACACGACCCTACTAATGTCCCCCCTGCTCTGGTGCATGACAAGGCACGAAATTGCAGGGTTGATAGATCGCATTATCAGAATCACCTCATACTAAAGTCAGAAACTCAAAAATCCAATCTGCAACTCAAAAATCAAATCCTCTATTCAACAATCAAATCCTCATATCATCATTCAAACGATCAAATCCAAAGCCTCTCTGTTCCAAACATGTAAAACTCTCGAAATCCAATGCCAGGTAAAACGGCACTCTTTTCGGGATTCAGCCAGGTAAAACGGCATTGTCCGCGGAACTGATCCAAATATATTCGTCCACTTTCAAGATCTAAAACACAAATCAACTCGAACGTAATTGTAGAAATTCCAATCCTGTCGACAAATAATCAGTGGTTTAGTTACCAACAACCAAAAACGAAAAGCATTCAATCCCAACCGTATGCGCCCCCTTGGCATTTTAGTCCTACCAAACTCTCTCTCAATTTCCAAAGTACTATCCAAACCTTCCCTCGTCAGAAAACATTTTCATGTGGACCACACACGCCCCCAGGCGCTTCCTAGTCTCACTTCAGCCTTATCAAAAACCTAAATCACAAAAACCATCAGAAAATTACAACAGGAGTGGTCATGCCAATCAAAATAAAATCAAGTCAAGAACTTTAACGATAGAGATCGCGAGGAACCCCGTTCCTCCGGACAAGAGTCTCCCCTTATCCCCTACTCCCGCCATAGATACACAGATCGCGACGGTAATGCGAGATAGCACATAGGTTTCCCCACTAGAAATTTATTTGACGTTAAGACCACTCGGAAAATACCAAAAAATCTCGTGGAGTCCAAATCGACCGGAAACACAATTCAAAAACAAAAAACAATGGAATCATTCATCCAGATTCACAGGCAATCACATTTCATTAAAAACCACCCCGATACCCCAGACACTACTGCTGTTGCCTCCGCCGCGGCTGCCTCTCCGCCCGGTCTCGTGGCGTCGCCGCAGCTCGGGTCATCCAGCTTATCCTCCTGGGTGAATCAAACGTCGCCTCGGCAGTATTGACCCGACACACACAAGCACACAAGGAATGGGGCGTGCAATCGAGCGATTAGGTCTGCATTGATTGGGTGTTTTGCTCTTCCCGTGTGTTACCACGTGCCAACTCATATTTACCACTAAAGTTCCAAATGCCACTGCAAATAAACAGATGCGTGTCAACAAGAATAGAGGACCCTTAACAATCTGGGAGAAGGGATCTTTAGGTCTAACTCTAACCCAAACCCTAACCCTATCCCTGACCCCAAACCGTGCTTGTACCAGATACATCTTGACATGGTAGTGCTCCGCAGGCCGAGCAACGCGATGGGCATGATGGTACTGTGCTGGGCAAACCATTCGAGAAAAAAACATCCAGCATCAGCGCGTATCGGCTTCCATGCCCAGTACATCAATGCAACTTAACTCGGCGCCAACTTTGTGCACTTGTCTCCGATACTTCATTCTCCCCCGAATCCTCAGCCACAACTCGAATTTTTACGCTTTCGCATATACTTTACTTTCATCTCGTACTCGCACTCGCATCGATGCGCCAACCAGAGCCCTCGACCAGTCAACTACAAAACAGACAGACGTCATTGTCCTGCAATCGTCCACATCATAACTTCACAGTTCGGTGAGGGAAGCTATATACGAATACGTCTGAGCATCTCATTCTAATTTCCAACATTCTCAATTCTCAATCGCAATGTCCGGATATTATCTACCACTCTTAAAATCGATATAAAATAAATCTTAAAACGGAAATTACCAACAGCAAACAATCAACAAAGTCAAGCGTGCCTGTTGTGGGCGTAAGTCCTTGCTGGTGGCGCCTCGGTCTCTTTTCTTTCACCCTCTCTCGCTTGGGGCAGTGCATCCTGTCGCGCCCGTGCGCTGATCCCGAACAGCAGATGCAGATTTCCCCCCCCCTGCGCCCATCCTCACTCTCCTTCATCTCCTTCCTCGGGGGCAACGTCCCCCCTCCATCAACCACCTGCGGGCGCTGTGTTTCAGCAGTCCAGGAAAACGATCTTGCCCAAAACACTTTCAGCCTCGCTCCCGCGGTCTCCACCTTCCACCCGGCTCCTCCCGGCGATACACATACTCGTCCTTCACCCTCTCTTATATTCTTACTTTCTACTTCTACTTCGCCAGCGCGAAACGAACCCACGGATAGATTCAGGCAGATACCTGGCTCTCCTGGGGTGTTGCAGCATCGACGGTTACGCGGCGGTCGAGACGACGGCGGCGGCAGCGGCGGTAGCGAAGACGGCGGTTGCGGCGGCGGTGGTGACGGCGGCGGCGATGACGGTGGTTGCTGCGTGCGCTTCATCGTCGCAACAGGCGCAGCAATCCTCTGACTGCTGCTGTTGCTGACGGTGCTACTGGAGGTGCTGCCGCCCCTGCAACTGCTGCTCTCCAGAGCCTTCGCCACCAGTGCCAAGCGAATCTACCAGGTCCGGCTCAAACTTGGCCCTGCTGGGATCGCTGCTGCTTCTGGTGCGGCATCCTCTTCTTCTCCTCTCACGTCCTTTCCACCAGGACCTCGATCCTCTCCGGGATCATCAGCAGCAGCAGCTTCTCTATATGCATATTCACTCATTTCCCACTTTGGCTTCCAGACTAGACACGCCTTATAAACCAGACATGCTGGAAGGTTCCCACCTCTCTAGGTTGGCCTCGGCTACGCTTGCCAATAGAAGATCACCGGTTTTTCACTAGTGTGTTGATTGATCTCTAGAGGTATAGACGCAGCTGGCACGGGAACGCGCGGTTGACTCCAGACAATAACACGGAACTCATCTTACATTATATATCCGAGCTGTCGAGCTGACTCGCCTCATATGGAGCTACATCTAACGAGTGGCATTAGTGGGGTACACATTACCCCGACATCCCAATACCCTACTACCAGAATCCCTGTTCAGCATGGAACTCCTCAATCTACGATGGATCTTACGGATCGTGTTCTTGAGCACAATCAATAGCATCCGTCAGAACAAGGTACTGTGCGCCTCCTCTAGCACGACTATCGTCTCTCCTTCTTACTGTCCGGGTCCCCGCCCGTCAAAATTCCCGTGTACGAGAAAATTGTTTCAGATTTGCAGGCAAACCACGTTAACGATGCACCTCGTAATACTACGTATACAGGAAGAAGTTGCAGTAGGTCTCTATGGAACCCCGAACCCATTTCTTACGATGGTCCCGCGGAGGGTTCTTCCCGTTTGACATCCTGGCCCCCGAAGAAGAGTCCTGGAAACAGGATTAGCCCTGCAGGGCAGCCGGAGGTTTACCTGGCACTCGGCGTTGGCATACCAATCCCATCCCTTAGGACAATTTGGGGGTATTTCCTACGGAGCTATAGGGGTAAACGATCGCTCAACTACCCAGGCCAGGGTAATCCTTACACCACGCCCCTCCCTCTGAACGGCGGGATCCTTGGGGCGTCGGTACCCCGCTTCGTTTCATTACCTGGGGAACCAGGGAGATGAGTTTTTTAGGTGTGCACGCGCAAGCGTTTCTGTAAAAGAAACGTCGGAGTGAGATTCGAACCCCGTGTCCTCGACGGCGTCAAATGTGACCATATATCTGTGGTCATGCATGACATGATGACATGAGTACCCCCCCTACGGTGCTCCGTCTCGAACGGGATGCGTGGTCAATTGTCTAAATGACTAAGGCAAGCAACAAATGAGTCCCCCCCCCCCGCGCGCGCCCTCGGCTTCCGCCGACGCATGTGTAGCCCTTGGCCTACTGTTGAGGAACCCGTCATCTTCAATAGGCGTAAACTTGACGTTCAACCGCCTAACGCCTTAATCGAGCCATATAGTACCTTACTGTACAGATCCCTAAAGCTGACTCCAAGCACAAATGTTTTACCCCCGCAGCTGGAGTGCAGCCCTTAAGGCCTAAGCGTTTTTTTATTGTGAAACCCCCCGGCTGCATACGGATAAAATGTCTCGGATTTTAACAACTTGGTAGAACGGCGAGTAAGGGTGCTGGCTGTCTATGAATACGACCTATCTGGGGGGGGGGGGACTCGAAAATGAGCATGTAATAAGGGGCTAAGGTAAGCAATCAGCCATGGAGCTTAATCGGAGGCGGGCGAAGAGCCGTGTTGACACTGTGAGGGCCACCGTCTGGCGCTCCCTTCCTCTACGCGTGGTCAGGTCAATTTCCATTTTCGACGGCAAGTCGGGGGAGCTGGTGTGGGATAGCGGAGACTTCATCGAGACTTTCATCGCCGACGAGAACAACGGGTTCAGCGGGATCTTCAACTCCAACGGAGGTGAGCGGAGGAAGCAAATCGGGTTGGAGGTTCATGTGTAGGCGTCTGACAGCCTAAGCCACGAGACGGCACGTGTCTGTGGGTATTATTATTAATTGTCATTTTTCACATCCGTTGCAAAACTCACGCAGCCTGAGGAGAAAGCTCTCACAGCTCGGATAGACAGATAGATCACGATCTCTCTAAGCTGTGTACAGATAGACGTTCTGGTTCCTCGTCTGCCGTTGTGAAAGGTCTCGCAGGATCTGCATAGCACAGGTCCAGCCCAAGACACGGGCGCTACATCATGCATATCATGCGGGTCTCACCAGGCAACATGAACTCCGTAGATAGCACATACCGTATACAAAAGTCGTGAAAAATTATGCCTTCAAGTGCGTAGATTGTCGACGGGGAATCAACGCTCAGTTCGCTGTTCGAGGCGTGAAAGCTTTCGTCGAGGCAAGCAGCAGTAGTACACCAGCAGTTCCGGTAGCTGCGAAAGGCAGCATGTCGCGAAAAATCAGGCGACTGGCCAACCGAAAACGAAACTCCCGTTGTTTCGTCGGTGCAGTAATGGAGTCGGTCTCGCTCTTCGGTCGTCGCCGCTCCTCGCCGACAAATGATCGAGCAAAAAACAGACATTTTCGTCATTTTCCACGACATGCCGCACCTCATTCGAAGGGCCCGAAGCATCCACACCTCGGAGAGATAACTGATTCCCACTGAATGACGTTTCCCTTCAGCCAAAGAGAGCGCTATATGAGCCGGCGAGTGCGACCCCTACGGTGGGGACGAGTCTCACCGCGAAAACCTCCTTCGGGAACACATGAAAGTGCAGACCTGACGGCCCGCGTACACAACAAGAAACACATATTGGTGAAAAACAAAATCAAGCTCTTCTTGAGAGCGAAATACTGATAAGTTTGGTGGTATCGAGCAGCGTGAACGCCCCGCAGGACGGGTGGGACTGCCCTGGCGCCCATGACGCACGACTCCATGCAGAGTGGCTCGGACACCAATTTGTGTCATCCCGAAATGGCGCAAACTCACTCATTGAAGCTGTCATCCATATGCCAAGTCCGCCTCACAAGCGCCTCTTAGTACATAGGATGTAGCTCACCCTTCACACGACTCGCCCCGACACCTCACGGCGCTTCGTGCCTGGAGCGAGCAATGTCTGCCTGGTCGGTGAAAACCCGACACGCTCCGTCCCGGCATTGTCGGGATGCGAGGGTCTATGGTCATACGACTGCGGCCATGCATGAGATCGAGCGCATCTCTCCTATCGAGTACACCCCCAATCGCGTAATGGCCGCTGCTGTAGTCGCCACTTTTCACCGCCGACTTACTCCGCTGGAGCCCCCAAGAGGGTTAACATTGACTCTTTCAGGGCAAACTGCTTATGTGCAGTCACGTTTTGGGTATGTATACCAGTCAAATTATATGCGGTCAGTTGTCCCCAAAGCGGGGCTGGAGTCTTGAAGGGGGTGAGGAACCACGACAGTCAGAAATGGTTCCGCCAAAAAATAACGCCCCCATCATCGCCCGTGCTTGCTACAACACTATAGGCTCACGAATATGAAGCAAACGACGAAGCAAAAATACTCGTTATTAGGTCCTTCTGTTTGAGCAGGGGGGCGCTAAGAAAAGGGGTTTCATAGATCGTGCCCAGCGGCAAACGCTACACCATACCCTGTAGAACTGCCCTATGCTCAAGGTTGCTCGAGGACGAGTGATGTCACTCTATAGGCTCTGAGGCTTGCTCATGTTGTGTAGATGCTTTTCGCTGGCGGGCCCGTCCGTCATAGATAGGGTGTGTCCTGCGAAATATTTCTGCCTGTGTCAACATTGTCTCTCCCCTCGCCAACGCCAACGGTGTTTCCGCAGACGAAGAGTCTTTTGACACACGGAGCGACAAGAGGGGGCCGGAACCGGAGGGGCTAGTGATGCTGGAGGTTGACCACAGGTCGGTGCTAAAATGTTACTCGTCTAGCCGTCCGTCTTGATGGGCGTTGCTACTGTTCGCAGTAGTTGTCGTGGTTGCTGTGGTTGTTGTGGTGGTGGTGGTGTTTCTGTTGTTGTCGTTATTGCTACTGTTGGTGGGGGTGGTGGTAGTGGTGTTGATGGAGGTGATGTTGTTCTTGCTTTTTTTTGCTGGTGTTATTGTTCTTGGTGTCGTTGCTGGTGATTTTGGCGCTGCTTTCGATGCTGATGCTGTTGTTGCTGCTGCTTATTGTTGTTATCGGTATCGTTGCTAGCATGATAGACATTTCCTGATATATGTGACACGTGAAACGCGCGCTACATCACCGATGACATGTAGTGAACCTTGATATCGCCGGGGTTTTCCCGCACCATACCTCGCCGGAAAACTGGTTTTGAAGAAATTCGTATGGTTCAACCCCATTAACAATTAATTCCACGATCTAGGAAACAGAATGTAAAACACACTAAAAGATGGGATCCCAGTTGACATTGTGTACTGTAGGCCCCCAATTGACGAGATCCGTTACCCACACCTCCTCTAGCTAAGAGAGGACAAATCGGTTGGGCCCGCCTACGATGAAGCTACATGTTCCCCACCTTGCGTAAGAAAGAAGGCTAGTTGACCTTTTTAGTACCACAGTCCCGTTTTTGGGGGGCAAACTACTTGTAGTCATGTGGTTTGTCCCCAAACTGGGTTGAGATACGTACCTGGTAGGTGTTTTCGGCCTGTAACCCCCCCCCCCTTTTCGTATCTCCGTCGTCTTCCTTGTATCCCCCCGCACCGGCGGGGAAATACACCATCGCCCCTACAAACGAACAAAACACGAGAGTTATCGTTTCCCCTCTCTGAGTGAATGAGAGGAGCTTACCACAGTTAGTAGACAAAAAAATGTTTGACGGCTGTGCTTCGGTCGGCGCGGGATCACGGATGCTTGGTGGGCCCTGCCCGCGGCTGGCTCACTATGGACTATGCACAGCCCTGAGTGAATGAGAGGAGCTTACCACGGTTATTAGACAAAAAAAATGTTTGACGGCTGTGCTTCGGTCGGCGCGGGATCACGGATGCTTGGTGGGTCCTGCCCGCGGCTCACTATTGACTATGCACAGCCCAACTTTGATATGGAGGGTACGAGTTCGGGTGGGCATCAGGTCGGGGCGGGGGGGGGGGACCAGGCCGCCAAGTGGGTGCAAATGTGTGTCTGCGCGTGTGCTGACCAATGATGAAGCTTTTCGAAGACCAGTCGCTTTCCGATCAAAACGGTTTTGCCGGATTGAGTGGTGAGCTCTGCAGGGACTAAAGAGCGCTGCTCCCTTTTTTATCGTCCCAACAGGATATATGTCTTTGTCGCGCTCGAGCGCGCCGGGGGGTGGATGTGCTGGGACGTGTCCGACCCCCAGGAGCCGGTGTTTCAGGTGAAAACGCTACCTCGGGGGCCTCAGGCTCCATTTCCGAATTTTGTTTTGAATGCTTCTGTTCGGGCATCTTGTCGGCATAACCCTTGGCAGGTGGTAGAACCAGCTACCGAGCGTTGACTATTGTAGACAGGTGGTAGAACAGCTACCGAGCGTTGACTATCGTGGACGGACTGATGCACTGTACGTAGCCTCTACTGTAAATTTCCCGCGACAATAGGCCGGTGCTGCCCATTTAGTAACAGCGTCCTCACGTGATCGCCCTTTTTGGGGGTGGGGACGGGTGTTGAAGGTAAGGGTTGCGGTTCACGGTACCTCGTGTCTCGGATGTTCGAGCTCCAAGATCTTGGAGCCCATCTTGTCCCGCTCTCGGTATGTTATACCACTATGTCCCGAAATTTAGGGACCATTTATACACTATTATTCAAAACAAACGGTCCTTCTATTTAGTGTAATACTGTCGCTACCGTGTTTCCGTAGTGCATTAAGAGGCGGGCACCGGCTGGAGGTGCACTACAGCGTGACATAGCGTGAACGTTGATCACTCGAAAACATCCCCCCAAAGAAGGAAGAAGTGTCACTCCATAGTAGCGCCGTCTCGTTTCCGCTCACGTCCTGCCAACGACGCCGTGTGCGAAGGTATTGCCCCACGGGGCACAGGAGTGTCGGTGCTGAGCGGTAGCGCATTTATCATACCAGTCCGTTCCGTTACATGTTGTCGCCCCCCCTCCATCTAAGGCATGGCCCAGGAAACACAAAACACGGAGGCAAACCTCTGGAGTAGAGCATAAATCTTTGCTCTGATGAGGGACTCATGAAAACTACTGAGGTAACCCTGTTCTCCAGTATGCACTGTACGTGGCAGCAGCGTACGACGTACGACCTCCTATTTTGTCTGCGTGAGGCTCGCGGCTTATCGTGATGTCAACGTTGATCACGGGCTCTTGAAGGCTTTAGTATACCTGGTAGGACTTAGATTGCCGTTCCTCGCCGAGTACCAAAGTGCCTGGCTTACAACATGTAGGTTCCCGAATTGTTTTTGTTTTAAACAGCCTCGAATAATTGTCTCCCACGTTATCACCACATACATGTCGCCTACTTTACCGACTTTTCACATGTATGTGTGACATACCCTATTATAAGAACACCGAGGTACCCTGTGTTCATTTTACCAATAGCCCGTGTGCGAAAGCCCATCACGCTTACATTGACCAGCGCCACTCCTGCCGCGCTTAGAATAACATAATACGAACTCTTCGGAGCTTGATGGAAATGTCAGCCCCTTTTAGAAGTCCGAGATACTGGCCGAACAGGGATTACGCTATGAGTAGGGCTGTCGATCGGTGGGGAGCACGGGAAGGATAATGCCCCCCCCCCCCGTGCCGTACTACATACATCCTTGCATTTTACCCGTACACCAATATGTGCAATGTCCCTCAGGCACGCAGTGTCAGGCGCTGTAATCGTCACGGAATATTTTGCATTACCGTCCGTTGTGAGTGGCGGGCAATAACAGTATGTATCTACAATAAGATCATTGCCATGTTTGTACTCCACAGCACGATCCGCTCGCAGTATCGCCTTCCACATACATGGGCCACGAACCACCTTACCCCCACCCATGAAGTATTGTCCATTGCTAGGATAACATATTGAAATCGGGGAGTTTGGTGAGCCCCACGTGTGGCTCCAGTGTTTCGACGACGGATTTAAAAGAATAATGTCAAATACTGCTTTAGACACTAACCCTAACCCTATCACCTCTCCCCCAACCCCGCCGTTACCTACGTGAAGTTCGTCTCGACAAATCAGGCGTATCAATTGTCTCCATTCGATGTCTACTTCCGCTTTGACTCCTGACACCAATGTACCCCACCTGTTGCTTTTTGCGTTTGATTTCAGTCTTGAACGATCTCTTACGACGAAGCCCGCAAACGGTTCCATTGGAATTGGGCGACTACTTCCGGGTTGACTTTTTACGGCCAACCAACCGCACATGTTGTTGTCGTCCGTTTGATTTCGGGCATGAAATCCGATGCAACCTATTAATGACAAAACCCGATGCTTTCTCCCGGTTCGATATATTAACATCAGCATTCCCCACCTGCTGGCATTTGTTTGCTTGCAGCCGTGCACAGTCCCTTGTGACGGGCTACAATAATTTCATCCGTTACCTACTTCAGGGGTGATCTCTGAAGATCACGACACCCTACCTGAAATCGTCAGGGGTGTGGTTTCAGCCCTACACGAATTGTCACGACGAAGCCTTATCAAGAATTATGTCCGATTATTAATAGCTACTTCCGGGCTGGCATATGAACATCGACTTTCCCCATCCCACCTGTAGTGTTTGCCATTCGGGTGTCGATAGCTACTTCCGGGTTGGCATGCATCTCAACGTCAACCCTGCCCTACCCTATCTGTTGTTGACGCCATTGGGTTTGCATCTTTAACGTCAATCTTACTCCACTCCACTCGTTGTTGTTGTTGTTGTGTTTGCCATTTGTTTTACTCTCAGTCGTACACGAACTCCTACAAGGACGACAGCGATGTCGGCTTCTTCGCCGACGTCGCCCCAGAGTCTGGAGCCATCCTCCCCGCCCGTGACTCCCCCGGCGGGCAGCCGCTGCTCATCGCTGCCTACGAGGAGAGCAACACCCTAGCCGTATTCGAGATCAGCACGGACCACTAAAAGGGTCCCTTTCGCCCCATCAAACGTCGCATCGCCATGCACATGTCTGCGAGAGATCACGTTTGTTTCAGGATCTTCCATTTCAGCGGTTCGGCGCGAGGAATTTGCCATCCGCTCCTTGCGTTAGACCTAAACCAGCGAATGCAAATGGGGGTACCTTTCCCCCCCCCCCCCCCCCATCCATCGCAGTTCGAGCCAGGAGCGAGACTATCGCCCCATCATCTCCAGGAGTTTTGGTCCGATTCTGTTTTACTCTGTGCCGTTTTATCGATTGGTCTGTATACCTGGCATTTTGAAATCGTTATGATACCTGTATTGTATCGATGCTATGTTGAGGCCCGGGCGGTACTGTAGTCCCCTCCGTCTTTCGGACGAAGAAAGGGGGAAAGTTTTCGTATACTTGTCAGGCGTGTTATTTGTGTGTGCGTGATGTCTGTTTGGTCTTCCGCCTGGCGCACGACAACCGTGTACACCTTCGATGGTGAGTATTTGTTTTACGCGTAGTACTCCCCCTCCGTCCTGTTGGTACCATGGCGGGATACATGTCATAGGTAACAGGTACCTTTCGAAGTACTCCGTGTAGGGTTATAAGGGATGAATTACTTAAAGTACCTAGTTAATTATAGCACTTGGGTTTAGTTTTAGAAAAGGTGTATGTCAACGTAATTGGCTGATCCTGATCCTGGAGCTCTCAAAGACTGAGTCGCCAAGCGACGTGGCTGACTCTTGTCCGGGCTATGACAGCGTTAGCCTTTTCTTAGTGACGGTTTCCCCTGTACGACAGACTTCTTCTGTCGTGTGAGTAGAAGGAACGTGATTGCCTGGTCCCGTTTCTGATGTGAGAGAGAGCAGGCCGACGGACGACGTTGTTGCTGTGCTGTGGCGTCTGCCTTATTGGTGCAGTGCTCGCGGCTTCGGTGTTTGCACTGGAGTCGGCTTGAGACAGAAAAAATGCATTACCGGTGTCTTTGCTGGTGGTCGTGGTCGTGCGGGTGGTGGTGGTGGTGGTGGTGGTGGCGGCGGCGCAGCGCTCTCTCGTGGCTTGTGTGCTTACAGCCGAGTCGGACTTCTGCAGAAGCGCCTATGCCAAGGGTGATGGTGCTGGTGTGCTGCGCGTGGCGTGTATATTTACGCTACAAGAGTTGTGTTGCGATAGAAGCTGTTCGTCACTGATGCTGTGTTTTTGGGATAGCACCCCTATAGTCGGATGCTTCTTAGAAACTGTTGTGGTACTGGCGAGGCGCTCTTAACTTGTACGTTTACATCGGGATGGGTTCGCTTTTAAGAGAAACTCTGTGATACTTGTGCTGATACTGGTGCTCAGCAGTGCTCGTTTTGTGGCGCGCGCGCGGTGACGGTCGAGTCGGCTTTTAACATAAACTAGTTTTCACTGCGGTGAAGTGCTCGTGACCTGTGTGCTTGCATTGGAGTCGGCCCGCTTTACACTGTACTTCTCGTGCTTATGCTGGTGCAGTACTCCTGTGACTTGTGTGGTTACAATCGAGTCGGTTTGCGGCAGAATCGGTGCCGCGATTGGTGACGAAGCCATTCAGCGCCGCCCGCCCGCGGGTGTCAACAACATCAACCATCCCTATTAAATGATCGTGGTCAATGTTCATGTTCCCCGAGAAGCATCAAAACGACACTAACTACTACTACTTTTACCTCGACTACTACGACTGCGTACGGTATGTCCCTAAATATTTAATATGAGACACATCTGTACTATATTTCAATCTAAAAAAAAAACTTACTCTGCCATCACCGTTCCGTGCGGTATCCACTTGCTTGGTAGTCCCACGAGCGCGATCAACCAAACAATGCCCGCAGCTGCTGCTGTCGAAGTAGTAAGCTACGTACGACTGATACGTACTCAGCCAAAGAATGTGAACCATAACGCTTAATTCTCTCTACAACAAGAAACTCCAGATTGTAATACAATATCAATTCCCGATCTCTATTTTTCATGGTAATATGTTTTTGCCATCAAGGGACAGGCAGGTGTGTTTTTGGTGAATGACTCGCCCAAACGAAAACATCTCGTGTGGTTTGGTCGCCGTGTGGGTCGAACATCAAGGCCCCGCCGCCTGTATGCGCGATGGCGGCGTCCAGATGTCACTGTTGTATGCCTGGGATGGATGTGGTGTAGCGGTCGCGAGTTGCGGAAAGGTACACGGATGTATGTGTGCATACCTGAGAGAAAGGGATTTCATGCCCGCAGTTTTCTGATTGGTCAATTTTTTTGGTTGGTATGCATGTGTATGGATGTGTGGGTGTTTGTGGGTCCTGGGTTGGGCCTGTACGGCACGGACCCTACGCAACATAGATATGCATATATATATATATATATATATATATATATATACACACACCTGGCTCATATTATTTTTTTATCAATATACTTCGAAGTACATGCCAGTACCACTCACGACGGCATACATACCTGTATGTAAGAAGTATGGCATACATATATATTATATGACCTGTATCGGAGCTAGATTTCCTGCATTATTATTAATCTTACGGGGAGGCATGGTTAATAATAGGACCAAGTATTGTTGGTAGAAATAATAGCGAAATATATAGGTAGGTAGGTGCTGTGCGTACCGTAGGTCCTATTTGATACGGTCCCCCGTAAAAATAGGCGAAGATCGCCACATACATACATCTGCCCGGTGTATGAACAGCCCAGGGCGGCGGTGGTGAATGAAGGCTCAACCGCGGCGGCGGCCCCGTTTTTGTTGTTTTCGCAACTCTTTAGCAGGCGGTGCCGGACCCATACAACATACACCGCACAAACTCCCAAATAAGACGAGAGAGAGTCGATACAACAGCATGCCGATGTGCCCCTACGAATACTCATTTTGAATGAATAACGCCCTGCACATTATTATCAGAAAGAAGGCAAATAAATAGAAAATGCTCTATACCGTCAGTCGCGTGTGTCACAGCTACTATTAATACGTAGATAGGTAGCTGCCGCCTCGAGTCCGGCTGCTATTAATAGCAGCTATATGCATAGAGGATCCCGTCGATTTTTTTTTTTTTAATTTTATTTGTGAGGTCGAAGAGTTAGGATCAATCTATCGATCAGTCTGCTGAGCGCGCGAGGCAGTACAACAGTAATAGTGCCCCCCCCCCCCCGAAAAGCAAAACTGGGTTGTTAGGATATAAATAAATGTTGTTGCAGCCAGCGCGCCACGATATATATAGGAGTTTTGGCATATATATGGATGTTGAGACCCATATGTATCAGATATTATCTATTGCGGTGGGCAGTCGTTTTACAATTTTACCACGTATAATTTTCGCGATACGACGTCGTATGTATGCTGTACCCGTCGGATCATCCGGGTGCACGGGTGTTAGGCGCGTTGCCTCGCTCATTCGGAGCGTTGGGTTGTGGGCGGAGGCCCGGATTGCCATGAGACCGGGGGGAAGAGACAGAGGAATATAAAGTACATTGTTGTTGAAGAATCTAAACCAAGTGAGGGAAACGGGTGGGGGGGGGGGGGGGGGGGGGTAAAAGGCATCCACACACACCCTCATGCATCCCATCTGGAGGACATAACTCTCTCCGCAATCTCCGCAGATGGGTTGCAGCTGAATGAATCAGACCAATCGAGTCAATTGACAACCAAAACTGCACCATCAGACATTGGCCCGACTTTTGAGCAGCGGCTAGGTTCAACAGCCTCCCTAGCCGCAGCACACTGCCATAATAAAAGATAACAGATAGTGTGGTTATGCTGCACTACAGTAGGTCCGCAATCACCCAACACATAGCAACAATCTCCAGCGTCGTGTACGAGACAAAGAAGTAAACAGTATATACTCATCATGACTAATGGTGCGACTATGAGCAAAACGGCTATGTTCTACTGTACCTACGTAGACTCTTTTTAGCTTGATCATCGATCGGGTTGCACCTCTATTCTTAAGGGGGACCACAGTAAATAGGACCAAATATTGGGGGTAAAAACGAAATATATATAGATACGTACCAGGTACGTTCTCGTGTCTGTAATAGGTCCTGTTTACTATGATAAATAGGACCAATATTGTTTGTAAAAATCGGGAAATAAATATATACCAGGTATAGGCTTTGGTGTGTACCGTACGTTCTATTTGCTATGGTAACCCTTTTTTGAG
Organism: Nereocystis luetkeana; assembly: GCA_031213475.1. Lineage (NCBI taxonomy): Eukaryota > Phaeophyceae > Laminariales > Laminariaceae > Nereocystis > Nereocystis luetkeana. The sequence goes on from JARUPZ010000020.1 coordinate 2,875,987, forward strand.
AGATTTTATCAAAAACAGTTTTTGGGCTAGGCATTATTATAGAGCTCCTCCCGTGAGTATGGCCTCATAAAAATTAGGGGCTGCCCCTATACAATGCGAACACCCGCCAGGGCGTTCCGGTCAGGGGGAGCGGGGATGCCCCCGAGACAACGACCAACACACTGAATGGTAGTTTTGGGGTTTTATGTCAGACTTGTGTACAGTAGCACCGGTCTCTGTCTGTGGTGTCGTGTGGTGTCCTGCCTCCCTCATTTGCACCATAAGATTGTCTCGTGATGATGTTGATGATGACGATGATGATGACGATGATGATGACGACGATGATGATGACGACGATGATGATGATGATGATGACGACGATGATGACGATGGCGATAATGATGGTGGTGGTGATGATGATGGGGAGGAGGAGGAGGGCGAGAAGGAGGGTGGCGGTGGTGATGTGTATGATGAAAACTGCGGTCGGGATGATGACAAGGATTATGATGGTATATACCAGTTTCTGGTGATGATGATGACGATGATAACGGTGATGATGTTGATGATGATGGTGGTGATGGCGATGATTGTGATGATGATGTTGATGATGATGATGGTGGTGATGACGATGATGATGATGATGATGATGAAAATGATGGCGATGGTGCTGGTGATGCCGATGACGGTAGCAGAGACTATTGATTATTAAAAACGGACGATTTGAGATTTGACAACGATTTCAGATGGTGACCATCGCCACCCATCGCCATCGCCAAGAACACCTCATTTTCCTCATGGCCAACCTCTCCATCAAAAGGCCTCGAGCGCCTGCCTGTCTGCCTGCTGTATAAATTGTATGAGCCCTTTCGTTTTGCCTCCCCTGGATATCATAGTATTGTTAGCTGGATGAAAGAGCGTGAGCACATACAAAAAAAAACATGCCGCACATACCATGCACCACCCACACACCCCGTACGTTTCCCGCACCAAAATGACGAGCAAACGAAACACGAGCGGGCATCAAGACAACCTGCTTCCCCGACCCTTTGCCCCACAACGACGCTACCACTACTACTATGCATTTCCAAACAGTGCAATAGTTTAAGGCCATGTTTGGAATGATGTAGCTGGTACTCTAGAAGTACAGGTCAGGGTACTGGTATAGAATACCCCACTATGACCGAAACAACCAGCACTGTACGCGGGTACCCATGTTTAGTAGGGCATCCCACTATGACCGAAACCACCAGGCACTGTACGCGGGTACCCATGTTTAGTACGGCATACACTCTCTGGGTACCTGGTGTGTTACACCGGAAAATGATCGAAACAACCAGGTGATATAGTACACGGCTACCCATGTTTGGTAGGGTGTATATCCTTAGGGTACTTGGGTACTGGTATATAATACCCGAGTACGACCCGAACAACCACGACTTGTACGTGGGTATCCATATTTCGTAGGGTATATACCGTCCGGGTACCCGGGTACTGGATATAATACCCGAGTAGGACCGAAACAACCGGTTGTGTCATATCTGGGTACTCGAGAGAGTGTATACCCTTGTAAAAAACTTATTGTCCAAGTCCTACTCTACAGCAAACGAACGCAACAATCACCAGGCATCAATTTAACTAGGCATCTCTCCTGTAGAGATTGCTATTGTTGCCGTTCTGCCGCCTGCTGCTGCATCGAAAGGAATGAATGGTTGCGGTGTCGACCTATTGCATCTGCGCTTATAAGCACATCCATATTTTATTCCGGCCAGCGCATTATCACCAGCAACCGATCAATCCATCCCCCCACCAGCAGCAACAAATTTCCGTGCTGGTTGTGATCCACGACGCACGTCAAAATATTCTTCTACTACACTGCCTGCTGTAGTTATACGGCCGGCTGCTTGGCGGCTGCCGTTGCTGCTGCTGCTGCTGCTGCTGCTGCTGCATCCCTTCGGCTCCTCTGACATGTGACTGTCTTGTGGACGTAGTGCGCACGAAACAAACGCAGGGCAGAAAAAGCTGACGACCAATTTACGCGACACTTCTTCCAGCACCTTTGGTCATACGACTAATGCCATGCATGATACACCCCCCCCCCCCCCCCAATCCCCCCCCCCTTCAGGACGCGCCTTATAAGGAGGCTCTCGCTCGCAAAACGCCTCGCAGGGTGCTGCCACTTTTGCTAGTCCCAACAGACCCAACGTCGACTTGATTGACAAACGGACGGGTCGTGTCCAACCTACTGCACCCACCACGATATAGATATGGGCCTTCTACACTATTAGGATTCCCCAGATGCCATGGGATATTCGAGGAATACTGTAGACCACCTTTCTACAAATACATTATATATATATAACCTGATGCGTCAACGTCAAGAAGCCCAGTCGCTTACCGCTTCCCTCCCTCCCTCTCTCCCAACGTGAAGAAGCTTAGTCACTAGCCGTTTCCCTCCCTCCCTCCCTCCCTCCCTCCCTCTCTCCCTCCCTCCCCCCCCCAATCTCCTTCGTGTAAGCGCTATCGCTAACCACATCCTTTCGATCGTCTCGATGTTTTGACTGCCTTCGCCACATCGGGTGCGTAATCTACCCATCTAACATTCGGCCTTGACCCCCACCACGCGACTCTGACTTGGCTTGAACTGTTCATTTCTTCGCGCTATCGGCTTTGGTCCGATTTGATTGATACCATACCCACGCATGAGTCGGGGCAGCCAACGTCAACACATACCTTAGGACCAGGTGCGTTCCTCTCAACGACCGCGACAGGCAGAAAGAAAAATCCCCCACGACTTGGTCAGCTCTGACACCGCGCATGAACCGTACGGGGACCTTGGCCGACCGGCAACTCTCAGCAACCGACACATGTATACTACAGCAGTGTCACGACCACGCCCTGGTAACACCCTCCCCTCCCACCCCCCGTATCCAAAGGACGCCCATACACCTGTGTCCGGACCCCCCCCCCCCCCCCACCCCCTTGCAACATGTGGGCGTAAACACATCATTGTGGAGACACCGAACGATGTAGCACACCATCTTTAGGCGGACCGAATCGAGAGGTTGTCCACACCTTGTGGGGTTTATCACTTTGCCCGACCTCTCCGCAACGATTTTTTACGTCCACAGTTTCGGAGGAGGGGGGGGGGGGGGGGGGTTCCCGATCACCTTTCTCGTATACAGTAGCAACCGACACAAACAGACTTCTGACGGCAGCCAGAAACTCGCCTCCGCAACAACACCCCCCCCCCCGCCCCATAACCATAGAACGTCTGCTGTGGCTTACCTGGCACAAACCCACGAATATAGTATGCCATATACCAGTTATAATCGAAATATAAGGGATATTTGGACGGCCGCAAAGGGTCACGCTGCGGTAGAGAGGGGCGCACCTGTCATTTTCTGAGAAAATTCTGAGGTTCCACGGTTGAGGAGCGCTACGACGGAACATCACCCGAAAAATGCAAGCTTAAGGCAAAAAAGAACGATTTTACCCGATAAGCATAATCATAATGCATCATGACCTGTCCACGTCTGGAACGAACACTCTTGTGCAGCACGACGGCATGCCATATTGGCTACTGTAGGTCCTCCGTACACAGTATTCAGTCGAGGAGCTCCCGTCACTAGGAAATATTTGCCTTGCAAGGCAAAAAAAAGCTGTTGCCCTTATTATCGTAGAACGTAGAACGCCTCTCGGTACATTCTTCTCTACGAACAGGCTGGTGAACGTTTGTGTTCTCGCCTGACCGTCACAACGTCTGCTGTTGCTGTGAGGCAAGAACAAATAAACAGGGAATGTTTCGTACGCTACCTCAAATGCATACACGTCAAATCCATACCATCGCCGTCTCGTCGTGAATCCAAAAAAACGAAACTCGACACACACAAGATGCTTTTTGAGGGAAAAAATGTGTTGCTCGAAAAGAAAAAAAAAAAAAACATGATAGAAGTGCGGGCAGGCGGCTGCCCAAAAGATAATACACCGGGTTTCAGTTCGGCGAACATTACAGCACCGCCCTCGGTACGTACGTACGTACTCTAACTGCTGCTGCTGTTGCTCTCGCTCGCCAGATGAAGTTCTTGCTTATAGTTGCGGAACAACCCGTACACATTCAGAGATACACAGCAGCACGCGGAACCCTTGAAAGTTTACGTGATAACATTCACAGACGACACTCGTACGGTGGGTCGTCCGTATGTTGTTGGTGCTGATGCTGCAGCGGGAGCAAGCGTGTGTGTACTTCCACTCGAGGCTCCACGCCATCGTCGACGAAAATCGATTGAACAAAAACGAACAAACTACGAGTGTGCTTCCGCCCTCCGGTGGGCGCACACACGCGCACGCACGGCTACCGCCGCAGAAAAAAACAAAAAAAGGGCTACACCACCACGGTCATCCTCAAAAGATTGTTTTCATCTTCAGATCACTATGAGGATTCATTCATCTAGATCATGCCTGCATTGCCCGTCAATGAGGCGCGGTGCAAGAGCAGAACAGCACAGATCCCAGCACTCGGCCAAAAAAGACACGTGCACAAGAAGAGCTGCGTCCTCCAGATCTCACCCGGCCATCCATGATCTTTATACAGTAGTTCCTCCTGCACAAGACAAGAAAAAAAAAAACACACACACACACACACAAACACAGGAATTTATATCCACCCCCGAAAATGCCTATCTGGTACATCATGAAACGGCGATGTCATCCGTCCGATGCGCGCAACAGCAAGCAGTGGTTGGTTGGTCCCTCTATGCTTCCGGCTGAGTAGTGCCGGCCGCCCGCTACTATACAGCATTCAGTGCCTGTTAAATCGCGTCGCGAACACACAGATGGGACCACTACCCAACTCCTGTGTGGCCGCTTCGATAAGAGACCAAAGCACTGATTGCTGCTGACTTTCTTTGGCGTTGCCAAACATGAAACTACTACTGCTGGTATGTATGTATGTAGCGGCGTCGGCGCCCAGCATCAACTGGTGGTGTGGTGTACTGTAGGATCATGTCGCGCCCGTGCCGCACGCCTCCTCGCATTGAAACCCGGACACCAAAAAACAAGTGCCGTCTCCCCCTTAATCACGCAGTGTATGTATGTACCCTCGCCGTATGATCGTCGTTTTTCGTTGCTCTTCTTGTACTATCTACTATTATATTAAGGCACCCCCGAAAAAACGGGTTCTTGACAGAAAAAAAAAAAAAAAAATCAAAGCGCAATGGCTGATGAGAAATCCCTGTGGCCTCGTAGATATACACACAACAAACGAACTTCGGCAAAAAAAAACAAGAAAGGATGTCCCACGGTGTTTGCACTGCCCTTAACCCTTTTAGAAACGCAGTCCCGTTTTGGGGACAAACTGCTTGAAATTTTTCAGTGAATTTTCCCCAAAATAGGGACTCCAGTCCTAAAAGGGGTCGGAAAAGTTGTTAAACAAAAAAATGTGCTACCTACATCGTAGCCCCCGTCGACGCATACCTGCACCACAGAGGGACCAACAGTAACACAGGATGGGCCCAACGCACACACACATGGGCCCTTACGTACGGTCACAAACCACATTAGGTCTTGGTTACTACCAGGCATGTAAAGTATCACTGCTGTGCTCCCCCCGGGATAGCAAACAGCGGTCAACACTACGGCCATAAATGCCAGACTATACACACACATAAAAAAAAGAAACGGCACGCGGCCTAGACGCTATAATTGGTTTCGGGCGTTTGCCTTATTACCTTTCGCGTAGCCTAAAGCCATCACCTTGTTGGGGTCAGGCTTGCTACAAAAAGTGTTTGAGGGTAGTTCAAAAACCATTACTTTCAGTCTTAGCTTCAGCCTTAGCAACAAAAATCTAGCCTTAAGACGTGTCCTACCCATATAGCCCTGAGCTTGACCTGGGCGATAGCCTTCGTCCACTCGTAGCCCCAACATTTTTCAAAAATTAGCCTCAGTCAAAAACCATGGCCTCGGCGCCAGCATAATCTAATCCAAGCCTTAGCTTTAGCTTTTGTCCTTACAAGCCAAACAACAAGAATTTCCTGGGACGTAGCCGCAGACGAACCCCGTGGGCTTCGCCTTGGTCCCAGCTTGGCCGTCTCAGCTTGGCCAGGCCCTCAGCTCAGCCTCGACTGCATGTAGCCTTCACCGAAGCCTTAGCCTCACTTACAGTAGAGCCTCGATTGTTGTCTTCGCGTTCGCTCGGCCATAGCCGTGGCCTAATCTTAGCCGCTTCCGCTTTTGGCCTAACCATTGACTAACCCTTAGTTGTAGCCTCAGCCTTGGTTTCCCGTTGGCCGTACCTAATTGCTTTCGCCTCCGCTTGGTTGTAGTCTCACTCTTAGCCTTAGTCTATTGTAATAAAAACCCTAAGCGGCACCCTTAGCTGGAAATCTCAGCCTCAAAACTTCGGCTTGACAAATCCTTCAGTTCACCTTTGGCCATAGTCTGGGCCTTAGACGTGGCCTTAGCCTTCGCTTGGCTTAAGCCTTAGACAACCCCATAGCACTAGCCTTGCCTCGGCCTTAGTCGTTGCCTTCCTTCGCGTTCGCTCGGACATACATAGCCTTAGCCTCAGACCCACCGACAACATTTTCACGCTTAGCTGCTGCATGTCCCAGCTGGGCCCATCCCTAAGCTTCGCAATGGCCGAAACCATAGCAAAAACCTTACCCTCGTAGACTTGGCATACACCCTGAGCTTAGCCTGAGCGGAAGCGCTAGCCGAGACCATGCCCTTGGGCTTCGCGGCGGCCCGTAGCTCAGCCTTTATTTAGTTGAGACCATAGCTGAAACTACGCCATTATACGTGATAATAAACCTTAGCCTAGCCTTTTTCGCTGAACCCTGTCAGCCGTAGCCTCAGGGTTAGACTTGGCCTTAGGGTTAGCCTTAGCTGCTGAAGCCATACCCATACGCTTACCCTTAGACTGAGCGTCAACTTTAGCTTAGCCTCAGCTCAGACTACGGCCACAGTCGTAGGCACCTTGGACAGGTCATCTAAACTTTTATCGATTCTCACTTCTTGATCGAAATATTTCAAGACAGACGGATCATCTATTCCCTACCTTATATGACCTGTTGTAGATCATGTTATCGGGTGGGAGCCGTATATCCTGCATGATCTACTAGCACATGTCTCCTGGGTTGGATCTTGTAGTATGCAGATCCTGCGCATCATCTCATCACAACGGCAGGTGAAGAACTAGATCGTCTATCTGCAGATCAATCAGACGGATCATCGTATGTCTGCCCGAGATGTGTAAACCTACCCTTAGACCTGGCCGCAGGGCTCGCGTTAGGGCTGGCCTTGGCCACACCGGGCATCCTCCCCTCCCTCCCTCCCTCCCTCCCTCCCCTCCCCTCTCCCCTCCCTTGCCCCCCCCCCCCCCCCCCCCTCCATCCCTCTTTACAACCAACCCGCACACGCGCCCCGCTCATCCATGAAGAAAAACATTCTCGTCCCGCGTGCTCAAACCACCTCTCCTGCCGAGCGGGGCGCAGGCGCAGGCGGCTACACGAGGGCGGCCGGTCCCACGAGCTCTTCCAGCGTGCGCTCTAACTCCGTCGTGTCCACGGCGAGCCCGCCAAAGTCTTCTCCCGCCGCCAAACCGAACTCTGCGATGTCACGCTCCACCCCGAGGATGTCGTTCAGAAGCATCGCCTGGAAGGTTGTTGGGAAGAGAGGGGAAGACGGGGTACTTATTTGTTGCTTGCCATATTAATACTTCGTAGTCATTTGGCAATCGCCCACGCATCCCTTCCAAGACGGAGCACCGTTTCTACTCCTGATGGAAACACTTGTACGATTCCGGCGCTCATTGTGCCTCGCCATATATCAAACAAAAAAAACGGACGAACCAGGGGGGGGGGTGTGTGTAGACGGGGGGGTGTACTCGATAGGAGGTACGCATTCGATATCATGCATGGCCGTTGTCGTATGACCATAGACCCTCGCGTCCCCACAATGCCGGGACGGAGCATGTCGGGTTTTCACCGACCAGGCAGACGTTGCTTGCACCAAGCGCGAAGCGAAACGTGAGGTGTCTTGGCCAGTCGCATGAAGGGTGAGCTGCATCATACTACTGTAACAACCGTTTTTGAGGCGGACTTGCATGTGGATGACAGCTTCAATGAGTTGATTTAATTTCCGGTCTAGGCATTTCCAGAGACAGCGATGGGAGTACTATGTAACCGCATCTTGGGTGCCTTACCATCAACACTACGTGATACGATAATTCCCACTTGTGCGGAGGAACGGTTGTTCACCTCGCACAAACGATCTAACTCGACAACCAGCTGTGACCGACAACCAAAAAAAATAAAAAAATAAAAAATAAAACGGTATCCTCGTTGGCTAGCTCACGTACAGTAGGGAGCGGCACGTTTTACAGTGGCGTTCCCAACCGACGCCAACCCAACCTATATACATTAGGGGGATACTAGGGGGGGGGGGGGGGGGGGGGGACGAACCAAGGGGGGGAGGGGGGGGACGAACCAAGGGGGGGAGGGGGGGGGACGAACCAAGGGGGGGAGGGGGGGTACTCGTTTGTTGCTCGCATCAGTCAGTTTACCATCGACCACGCAAGCCTTTCGAGGGGTTTCAAATGTGAAGAGGCACGGTGACAGTTAGCGCCGCTGGTACGGGAGGGGGGGGGTTAAGGTTCTTCTATGGTGGGTGTTGGTGGCATTAGCGTTGGGTGTGGTGTTGGTGGTGACGGTGGTGACGGTGGTTTTGGTGCTGGTCGGTGTCCCGTGTCCCGTGCTGTCGGTGGTGCCAGCGTGGTGTGACACGCAAGACAGCGGCAACCCCCTATTTAGCGCGATTTTTCGAAGCCGATTCTATCTGTAAAGGCGACAATGCATCTGAGTCCATCAAAAGACGCCCTACAACATATTTCCATAGCCGCCCGCACGCCAGCATCTTGTTACGTACACCCCTCTGGTTTGGGGAGCCTGCCACGGTCTTTTTCTAGTACGGGGGGGGGGGGGGGCATAGTAAATAGGACCAAATATTGTTATTACGGGGGGCCATAGTTAACAGGACCTATGGTATACATAAAAACCTATATATTGAACCATTTTTACTAACAAAATTTGGTCCTATTAACTATGGTCCCCCGTAATAGTAAAAATACCTAAATGTATAGGTTTTTGCGTGTGCCGTAGGTCCTGTTTACTATGGTCCCCCATAGCAATAGTACCCCCCTTGTTTTGATAGAAACCCGGGACGGGCGTTTCACCCCCCAGGGGGTGTGCTATCCTATCACCCATGTGATAAAAGTGTCGGCGTTGGTGGTGGGCATGGGGGCGGGGGCGAGGGGGGGGGGGGGAATGAGTAGCACACACCATCCCTCGTCTAGACGTGTGGGACCCAGAGGAGTCCACAACTCCACTATAGATAATAGATATATGTATATATGTGTATATAAACAGAAGCGGTGGCCCCGGCGACGACAGAGACAACACAGCGATAATTTTCAAGAGACAAAACCAAGAACCAAAAACAGGCACCCAACCGAGCCACCCGTCACCCAACACAACACGCACTCCTTCCCGCCCCCTTTGGTGCAAGCAATGTCTGCCTGGTCGGTGAAAACCCGACATGCTCCGTCCCGGCATTGTAGGGATGCGAGGGTCTATGGTCATACGACTACGGCCATGCATGAGATCGAGTGCATCTCTCCTATCGAGTACACCCCCCCCCCCCCTGCTGCAAAGCAGTGCGAAAACACGCCGGATGATAACGTTCAGACCCAGGGTCGACAGTTTGCAGGGCAGCAAGTTCCCCAGTCACGCCAAAAAAAGCCCACAATGCGTTGTAGACACGACGCTCTACCCCAACCCCACCCCCCCGCTCCCCTCCCCTGCTATTCTCATTCCACCCCTTCCCTTCCATTCCCACCCCACCCCACCCCACCCCGACCCTCACCCTGCCCCCCCTTTTCCTCTTTTTAGCGTTTCTCTCGTGCGTGATGGCTTGCGTGTGCCTTGTTGTGTGTGTATCCAGTGCGTCTGGCAATGCATTGCCCAAACATCGTCTTGCACCTGTACCATTAATAGGTTTTCGCGGTGTATTCACCTCCCGATCTCGTAGCGAGCGCCCACAGGGCATTTTTTCTTCTGTTGTAATCCTTCGGTTTCACACACTCACCTAGATATCCCAGGACAAATACTGGTATTAATAGCTTGATTTACGACCCGTATGATCTGTAGGACCTGTATGACCTGCATGATCTGTACTGTATGATCTTTATGATCTGTGTGATCTGTATGATCTGCATGATATGTTCGATCTGCATGATCTGTACGATCTGCATGATCTGCATGATTTGCATGATATGTATGATATCTATGATATGTATGATATGTATAATATGCATGATCTGTATGATCTGCATCATCTGAATGGTATGTATGATCTAGCTCATTCGCGTCTCCGGGTCGAAGCCGTATGATCCGGAGAATCTACACAGCACAAAGGTCCGGAATACTCAGAACGGCAAATAAGGAGCCTAGTAGATGATCTAGGATCTGCATGTAGATCGTGATCAGTCTCACCTGAAAGACGCTGAGGATGGAGCCATTTTGCTCGGCGAACGCCAAAAAGAAATCCCGCGTCACCACGTCTTCACCTCCCGCATCGGTCTCCCCCCCCCCCCCCCCCCCCCCCTCCTCCCGCCTCCGTCGCTCCCCCTCGACCTAGGTCTCCGGTCTTGTCCAGAAGCTTCCTCGCGCCTTTCTAGCTCGGTGAAGATAGCGGGGAAAAGGGAGGGGAGGGGTGGGGTGGGGTGGGGTGCGGAATAGATTTGTGTAGTTTTGGTGACTCTGAAGAACTAAACACATGAAATAACGGCAAAAACGAACAAATCGAGTGTTTGCGATAGAGGTGCAAAAAAAAAAAACTTTACTTGCGCTAAAAAAAAGTGAATTTCCTTCCCTTCCTGATTTCGGTGTGTTTGCGAGTGAGGTAAATCAAATCCTGCAGGCGACGCCTCCGAAAATAAGAAGGGAAGGGGGGAGGAGAGCCAAACGCGCCAAAAAAAAAGAACGAAAAACTAAAAAACAGCTTGGGAGCAGCAACGGCGGCCCAGCAACGTTTCGGCGGCAGAATTGACAGCGGTGCCACCACTGCCAGCCCACGACTGCAAGCAGCAGCACAGCAAGCGGCAGCTAGCAAGCGCTAGCCGCAGCTAGAGGCAGCTTGAACAACAAAAATAAACAGCGTCAGCACCAGCACCAGCAAGCACCAGCACCAGCACCAGCCAGCTTCCCTTTTTGGATTGCCTGCTGCTGCTGCTGCTGCTGCTGCTGCGCTCAGCCTACGCACGCCACAGCGCCGGCGGGCTCCGCTCCGCTCCGTCGCCACTGTCGCGGTCACCGCTGCCGCCGCCGCTGCTGCTGCTGCTGCTGCAGTGTGGTGGAATCGAAATGATACACGAGCTGTCGCGCTCTGTGCGAGCACGAGTACGAGTACGAGTGTGATGCGAGTCCTTTTTTGGAACGAAGCATCCTCCACGTCGTCACCAAGTAGGCGAAAGCGAGTACCCTACGTAGCAGCGGCGGCGGCCCGCTGGCACAATCCAACGCTGCTCGTACGCGCTATACTCAAGCTACACCTCTCGAGCCTCTGTGCTCCCAGCGGTTGTCGTGATGCGTACAGCAAGCAGCATGGTGGCATGGAAGATGCTCGGTGTTTTGATCCTTCGAGATTTGAGATGATGCGTTTTGCGTCGGGATGATGCTCGGTGCGTGTAGGCCAATGAGACAGAGAGCCAAAAGTTACCGTAACTTTTGATAAAATCCTGACTTCGCTGAAGTACTTTTTCGCGTTTTTTTCAGAAATTTACCTCAAAAAGTTACCTCGGGAGAAATTTTGGAGAAGTAAAAGTAAAAAAAAAAAAAATCGCAAACGCTCACATAACGGCAAAAAAACGAACGAACAACGACAAATAACGAACAAATACCGACAAAAAACGAACAAATAACGACAAAAAAAATACTAATACTGATGAAAATAAATAACATCTCGCTGCGGGTCGGCAGAGCTTAAGAGTCTGATTGGCTCAGAGTGAGGGTTAGCGTTAGGGCCAAGTTATATTCGTCTCGCTCACAGTGAGAGTCAACCATTTGCTCGAACAAAGTGCCGCGCTAAGCCACCCTCCTGAGGGTTATAATATCACTGTCGCACGCAGGTACGAACGCACGAACGAAAGAACGAACGAACGAACGAACAAACAAACGAACGAACGCACCTCTGTCAGGTCTGGTCTCAGCCTCCGTACGAAGTTTTCCAGCTCTCGCCGGGGGAGCGTGCCCGAGCTCCGCACGTCCAGCATCGAAAACATCAACTTGAAAAGACCCGTCCTCCCCTCCCGCGTTAGCCCACTGCCGCGGTCGCCACAATTCAGGGGGCGGCCGGTGGTAAGCGTGATCGCACCGCAGGGGACGGGGGGAAAGGCGGGGCGTACTCATTGCCATGCCTCTGCAGTGCGGTAGGGGAGAAAGTCATGACTCTACAGTGCGGTAGGTGAGAGAGCCATGCCTCTACAGTGCGGTAGGGGGTGCACTCGATAACTTGCATGGCCGTTGTCGCATGGCTATAGACCCTCGCATCCCTACGATGCCAAAACGGAGCACGGCGGGTTTTCACAGACCAGGAAGGCAATGCTTGTTTGCATGCGCCAAGTGTGAAGCAAAAACGTGAGGCGTTCGGCGAGTCACATGAGGCAAGAGGGGTCCTCGATGTCATGCATGGCCGTAGTCGTAAAGACCATAGACCCTCGCATCCCTACAATGCCGGGACGGAGTCTTTTGATAGTCCAGGCCAGGTATAACACATCCGCCCCCTATTTGCGCTCAAAGATTTATCTAATACCAGCTGTGGACTGTATTGCCGCGTTGGAGCCGTCTTCTGGTATATATATATATATATATACGTTCTGATCTGCGTGACCTTCTCACGACGCCTTTCCTGGTATGCATCTGTACGACACAGATCCTGCACAGCATCTCTCTCATACGGATCTACAGCAAAGATGGGAGGTGGTGGCACTCGTCTGGTGAAGTGGCCACAAATAGACAAATCGCGTGACGTGACGTGAAGTGACGGTAAGTGACGGGGGCGAAACCCGGCGACAAGAACGAAACGTCCCCGTTTTTTCACCCCCGAAAATAATACGAAAAAAAAGGGAACCGCATTTGACGAATTTTTTTTTTTGTTTGTGCGTTTTTTTTTTTGTTGCTGTCATATTTTTGCGATCATTTTTTTTTTGTCATTACCAATAAAGAGCGTACAATGGGGAAGCTCGAGGGATAACGAGAGGAAGAATGGTACGCAGTGCTGCTACTATTTTACGTTCCTAAGGGATTTCCACAGATTGCATGGAGGCGTATTTTTGGGAGAAGGGACAGGATTTGCGGGATCGTGACGGCAGAAAACGGTGACGTGACGGACGTCACGCGGTGTGACGGCGCGTACCGGGAGGCGCCGTTCTCCATCCTTGACTTACAGCAGCACTGTTGTAGTACCAGGTGTGAATAGCAGTTGTGAAACACCATACGACACACGTTGAGCATTGTCATTTTCCGAACCTGAGCACTCCGAGACCCGTCAAAAACCGCTGGAAGTCTAGCTCCTCCCCGCCGCAGAATATATCGTACGCGCGCTCCATCTCCTCCTCTCTCAGCAGCCCCGGCAACCCGGCCGCCGCCGCCGCAGCCGCAGCGGCCACGGCCATCATCTCCTCCTCCTCCTCTTCGTCCCCAAAACTGGAACCCCCCTCCACCGTCGCTGCCGTTACCTCAGCTGCTGCCGCCGATGCTCCCGCCGCGGCACCATCATCATAATCTCCATTACCGCCATCCCCACCGTTGCCCCGCGTCTTATTCACCGACCCGGAGGGAGATGACCGACCCCCCCCCCCTTCCCGCGGCCCCACCATACCAACTTCCAGATCCTCTCCTCCGCTCCCGCCCTCACCCCTCCCCCCACCCCCGCCATTGCTACCGCCTGCAATACCGCTACCAACGCCGCACCCGCTCCCGCCCCCCCTACTTCTGGCGCTGTCTGCCTCCGCGCGGGTCCCGTCAGGGGATGCGAGCAAGGCGTCCCCGCGGGGATGCCGCCGGGCGGCGCCCCCCCTCAGCTCCGCGTAGTGGGTGGAACCCCCCGAGCTTCTTGTGGCGGCTGCTCGCTCCGCGGTCGCCGCTGCTGCTGCTGCTGCTGCTGCTGCTGCTGCCTCTGCTGCTGCTGCCTCTGCGCCTTGCTGTTCTTCGCGCTCGGCTTTGGCTTCGGCGAGGGCGTTGGCCGCTTGTAGCTGTTTTTCTGCTTCTTCGTCCCGCTTTCGTTTCCACGGGGAGCAGAACTCCTGTGCGGGTAAAGGGGGGGGGGGGGTCGGATTGTATCGTAGAGTGTCGTATCGTATCGTATCGTATAGTACAGTACACCAGGCAGTTTATTACTGTATCGAATCGTATCGTATCGTATCGCATCGTCTCGAAGCGTATCGTATCTTATCGTCAAAGGTCATTGCATGCATATATATATCGCGAGAACTTCAGCCCTTTCTTCCCTCGTCAATTCCCGTTGGATATAACCATACCATACCATACCATACCATATCATATCATACCATATTATACCATTCAATCATACCATACCATAGTACCGGTGGTTCAAGTGGTTAACCTCGAATTCTACTTGTTTGAGTCCTGGGTTCGAGCCCCAGGTGGGTCGGACTTTGACTTTATTTGCAAAAATAAAAAAGGATTCAATTGTTGAGAGCGCCTTGCAGCGTGGGTAGGCACAATTCGATGCGAGTCGACGAGGGAAGAAAAGGCTGAAATCTTCTCGCGATAAAAATGAAGGCACGCACCGTAGCGGGAAGGGGGGAGAAGAGCCTGCTATGTGACCCCGGATCTGAGTTACGAGTTGGAAGGAGAGAGAGAAGAAGATGTGCAAAGATAATGAATGGGATGAGAAAAAAAAAAAAAAAAAAAAAAAACACATACCATACCCAACAATACCATACCATACCATACCACATCATACCCTACCCTACCCTACCCTACCCTACCCTACCCTATCATACCATACCATACCATACCCTACCCTACCCTACCATACCATACCATACCATACCATACCCTACCCTACCCTACCCTACCCTACCATACCATACCATACCATACCATACCAACCATACCATACCATACCATACAATACCATACCATACCATACCATACCATACCATACCATACCATACCATACCATACCATACCATACCATACCCTACCATACCATACCATACCATACCCTACGTTACCATACCATACCCTACCCTACGCTACCATACCATACCCTACCGTACCATACCATACCATACCATACCATACCATACCATACCATACCGTACCGTACCATACCATACCGTACCATACCATAACATACCATACCATACCATACCATACCACACCATACCGTACCACACCATACCATACCATGCCATACCATACCATACCATACCATAACCCCGCCATACCACGCCATACCATACCATAATACACCATGCCATGCCATACCATATCACATTAATCATATCGTACCGGTACCACACCATATCATACAATATAATACAATATACTATGATACCTCGAGAGAAAGCCTTCCATCTCTGTCGGCATCCATCTCGAAAAATGCAATGAGGTACTCCTTGGCGGTCCCTGCGTCGATATCCAAGTACTCTCGCACTCGGCTCCATTCCACAACCGCATCCTGAAATCCGGCAGAGGCATACGATTGGTCATGTTAATGTTGGATGTGACGTGATATCCTATGATACGACTGTTGTAGTAAATCACATGATATAATTAAATACTACCAAGGTACAGTACATAGTATCGGAAAACTGCGTGTTTCCAAGGGCAAAGAGGTGTATGTCATTGTTTGATATGCTATGCCATGCTATGATATGATATGCTATGATACCACGCAGAGAGGTACGGTATGTTATCGGTGGATATGCTATCTTGTGCTATGATATGATACAATGCAGAGAGGTACGTTTACGTTATTATCGGTTGTGCCAGTACATATGATATGATATCGTACAATATTTCGACCTGGTATTAAATAGTATACTGATACGGATGAATGACATGATAAAGACTAAATATTACCTGGTACACTAAATTGATTGGCAACCGCGTCCCGAAACGGGCAGGTAGATATGATACGGTATGGCATGCTATCGTACGGTGCGCTATGGTACAGTATCTGATCAGATCATATCATCAGTTCATATCATATCATGTCATATTACATCACATCATATCATCATATCATATCAGATCAGATCAGATCAGATCATATATATCATATATATCATATCAATGCATATCATAGCATATCATATCATATCATATCATATCATATCATATAATATCATATCATATCATATCATATCATATCATCCATATCATATCATACCACTCTGGCCCGGGAACATAAATCCCCGTTGGATCACGGATGCTACCAGCTTTCGAAGGCGAAGTATATTCCCAGTCAGAATCGTAGCATATACTTTGTACTTCGATACACGATCTAAGGGGTTTCGCTCCGCCATCCGCTACGCTCGCTCACAATGAAAAAAAGAGAGTGATGCTGAGAGAGAGGTCACAACCGCAGATGCCCACTGGCGACTTGCAAAGGCCAAGACCTCTGACGAGCACGAGAAAAACAATTTCGTACGCCGGGCAGACATCGATGTCTTCGTTCATATGATATCGACACAGCGAGCAGTATGGGTGCTCGACGACATGCTTTTGCCCTCGGCAACTGTAGGTACGCAGTATCCACAAAACAATAGCATCTGCTGAATTTTGAAACCCTAGAGCTTTCGGGTGGACGTATCAACGCTTGAAGTTGAGCCAACCGAAACCCAACATACTGTACCATAGACTAGTGCCTTCCTATATTGCACGAGATTTGTTTGGAGAGAAAAGCGAAACTACTATAGTAGCACTCGCCCCGGGGGACTCGACGCGCGCATCGCCAAGGCCGCCCCTGGCAGGGTCGGGAGGGGCGAGCAAAGCGATTCACGTCCAGCAAACAGCGCGGGGAGAGGCGGGCCTCATCTTAAATCAGGTCGTTTCCGGCTCAAAACGTACCGTGGTAAGAGATCGACTTTTCAACGGCTGAGGGCCAAAGGGTCGACATATCTTCATGTGCTTCGCACCGTACATGTAAGGGTTATTCTATTCGGGGAGCTTTTTTCCCCCAAATTTTCCACATTTTTTTCGCGCAATTTTCCAGGCTTCCATACTTTCCTGATTTCCTTTTCCAACTGTCTGAAATCTAAGGAATTAGTTTTTTTGCTTCTACAGTAGCGAATTTCACGAATGGTGACGAAACGCCTCCGTATATTGATACCAGGTACATATCTCCAGCTATTTCCAAACTTTGGAAATTATGGAAAAAACGCTCTCCGATATAAGAATGAGCCTAAGATCATCACGGGGCGGTCTCACACGGGTACCTCTCTTTTACCGGGAGGTACGTACCATTGTGACCGGCAATGTAAGCACCATTTTTAGTCTGATATGTATATCAAACGGAGCTCATATTCCCGGTCAGAGTGGATACATATGGCAACACGCTAGCGTTAACACACCACTCTGGCCGTTAATATAAGCACCACTTAGCCTTTGAAGGTATCATCAAACGGAGCTTAGAATCGTGGCCAAGAGTATTTACGTTCATATCGCAGCGGTGAATCGCGTGCAGAAGGATGTTCGCAGCTGCTGCTGTGTGCTTTGCTTGATTTGGTTATTTTGTCAGCTACTGTAGTCCTATAAACTACAGTATCAATATATCACTATCGATCTGCAGGATATCATACAGATCATGTACAGATCATCTGCTGATCATGCCCACCCCATGATCTAGATATTTCAAGGGAGATATAGATCTACTCCAGATGTTGTACGATTTTTACCCATTTTTTTCTCTTAGCGGGGCCTGCATAATCCGCACTAGCTACTGTAAAATCTAGCGCATGTTTCCTGGGTTGTTTCTGTCCTATAAGGCAGATCCTGCACTACCTCCTACAACGGCAGCTGAGGAACTACATCATTTACAGCAGACAGATCAGATAAATCAGACAGATCAGATAGAATATCGATCTGTACGCAGGTGGGGATCCTTGGACGTAGAACCCGTCTTCGCGAAGCTCCCAAAAAAAAAAACTCATTTTCTTAGGTGCGGTGTAAACCTAAAAACAACATCGGCAAAATACCTCGGTTCAATCCAGCCTTATTCGGATCCCTATTTCTAGCCGGAGCGGGGCGTAAAATGACAACTCGCAGACTAGGATGAAACTTAAATCTTCCTACCTCCGGGTTAAGGTTCATCTTCATCGCCTGGAACTGGAGCGCGACATCTTCGAAGGCGTGTTGCGTCGCGGGGATCCCCAGGCTCCGCGACATGTACTCCTTCGAAAAGTCGGGGCCGGGAGAACACAACACAAGAAGGGAGGCTACCCAATTACAAACATATTTATATACCTCGTATACATACACGCATCGCGAACAGGCACAAAATGATTTGTCAAGAGGACCGAAAATTCCTAACATGAAATTGCCCCGTCGCTCGCACAACTGTACCCAGAGGAGTTGCTCCCTCTCTCTCGCTGTCTCCCTCCCCCCCCCCCCCTTCCCTCCGCACCCCCCCCCCCCTCCCGTCCACCTGACTTCAAAAACCCCCCTGCCCCCCCTTCCAACCCACCCGGTCTAAGCCCATACGACAACGGCCATGCATGACATGGGTACACCCCCCCACCCTCTGATTTTACCGCCCCGCCCAATCCCCTACCCTCCACCTCCCTCCCCACCCCCTCGCTTCGCGCTTGGTGCAAGCAATGTCTGTCTGGTCGGCGAAAACCCGACGTGCTCCGTCCCGGCACTGGAGGGATGCGAGGGTCTATGATCCAACGACTACGGCCATGCTGCATGATATCGAGTACCCCCCGCCTGCCGCCCCCCTCCCGACTACAGCCATGCATGATATTGAGTACAACCCCCTCCCCCCGTCACCGCGATGAGCACACACCCCCCTCCCTCGTACCAGGTAAGCCCTAAGGCGTCACCTAGGGCACCTCACCTGCACGTGCTGCGCGTAAACGGTGGGGCTATCTCTGTCCTCCGCGGTGGGCACGTAGACGGGTAGGTACTCAATCTCCATGCAGTTCCACACCTGGCACATCACCCTAAAAATAAAAAATACCACCACAGGGGGGAAGCAAGCAAGCAAAAACAACAGTGCGTCTATCATGTTATCTAGCGCAATGCGAATGAGGCGGTGATGGGAGGGGGGCGGGGGGGGGAGGGGAAACGATTATATATTTTACGAGGGGAATAAGGCGTCCTACGATAGGTCAGAACAATGATGACTGACCGGGCTCTCAACCGAATATCGTTGGAATACGATATGCTTCGTGGTATATCTGGGTTTGGGGTTGCGCTTTTTTACCTTTTTCTTTAAACCCGTTTGGGGTGAGGAATGGAGTTCCTACAGTGAGGACCGACCCTCGGGCAAAATTAGGTTCTAATTCCACACTTCCACCAAAAAAACAAAATGGAAACCCCTTTCGAGCTGGCCGAAACCGAGACTCCTACGGTGCTTAGCGAACCACCAACACCGCCAACACCACCCCCCACCACCACAGCCACCGACACCGCCACCACCACCATCCCCGCCCCCCCCCCCCCCCCACCCACCCACCCACCCTCACGGCCTCCCTTCTCACCTCAACGCCAGCCCAACGAGAGAAGGCGACACAGCCGGATACGACGGATCCAGGTGTCCGAACCGGTACTTTACGGTTACAGGCTGGACAGACTGCCCGGGGATGAAGGGCCCGTGCTTGAAGGTGATCAGAGCGCGCTGATTGGTGCAGGTCCCCTCGGGAAACACCAGCACCCGAGGAAAGCGGGAGGCTGGGTCGCCGCGTTCATCGATCGCCTGTGGGAGGAAGGAGGAGGGGGGGGGGGGGGTAGGGGTTGTTTCGGTTTGGTTTGGTTTGGTTTGGTTTGGTTTGGTTTAGTTCGATTTGCTTGCTTCGTTCGTTTGGGCGTCGTGATTGGTGTATTTCGTGTGTACTGTTTGGTGTTGGGGTTTCACTTTGTTGTTTTACGGGGGGTTTTGTGAGCAAGTTACAACAGCGGCGCCGGAGATGTCCATGGGGAGAGGGGAAAGGCCTCGCGTCAATAGACGGTTTGATGTTTTTTTAGTGTTGCGCTATGTTTTGTTTGGCGATTTTGTATGTTATCAGGAATTTGCCCCTGGTTTGTGCTTGAAAGTATGGTTCGTACACGTGTAGTAGTCTCGGGCGTTTTTTTCGGGGACGGGGACGGTGGTGTTCGTCAAAGACGATGACATTTTTCGAGAAGCGAATTGTTACAAAGGGCCCTCGGAGAGGCGTCACTGTCATCTAGACAACTGATACGGGGACATACAGTAGTAATCAGAACTATTAAAATAATAAAAACGGTTTTTAAAAATGGCGTCCGAGATACAAGCCATATGAAGCAATAAGCCACACGGCACGGAGGCAAAACGATCGTACCCGTATTGCGGGACGCTCAGCTCACACATACACTTCTCGTGGACGGTCGATGGAACCAAGGTTACCATTGTTTTCGTCGGTATATCTCGAGGTACCAAAGGGGCTGACCACCTCGTAGCGGAAGGCGAACGGGAGAGCACTCCTCAAAAAATCTCCGGCGATATTGCCGCGAGTTCGGGCGTGTCGCACACGCACACAACAGCGGCCATGACGACGCAGGACAGCAGCACCAGCACACGCACCAGCACCAGCACCAGCACCAGCAAGCAGCAAGCAGCAAGCAGCAAGCAGCAAGCAGCAAGCAGCAAGCAGCAACATCCCCAGCAGCAGCAGCGAAGGCTCCTCCTCAGACGGTGACAACGACGACACTGTGCCAAACAGTTGGGCCCGACGCCGGAAAACCCGGCTCAAAAAAACTATCCAGTGCTGCTGGTTCTGTTGCTGCGCCGCTCGGACTCCCGGATCGACGGGAAAGCGAAGACCATAGTAGCCGGACGCGCGAATAGCGGCCGCCAAGCATAAAACGGAACGGGCTGTCACCAACGAAAAGCAATCTGCCAAGAGTGGGCAAACCTTGAGTAGCACTATCAATCATCTTGGACGCGTTCAAGGTGTGCCCGATCGA
Source organism: Nereocystis luetkeana (assembly GCA_031213475.1). Taxonomy (NCBI): domain Eukaryota; class Phaeophyceae; order Laminariales; family Laminariaceae; genus Nereocystis; species Nereocystis luetkeana. The sequence continues at coordinate 2,897,202 of JARUPZ010000020.1, forward strand.
CTCTTCTCACGTACCTGGTACTAACACCGCGCGCAAGCACTGCCGCGTGGGCAGCAAGGGCAGCATCAAGAGCCGTCGGCGGCTGGCGGCACAACGCAACCAAGGCCAACCCACCCAATATATACACGACCACTTCCCCCCCCCACACCCACACCCCCCCCACACCCCCTGCCCAACACCCACCCCCCCTACAACCCTTTCAGGACCGCCGTCCCGTTTTGGGGGCAAACTACTATATCATAAAAAAAACTGAGTGATACCAGGTATGTCCCAAAAAAAACGATATTGCAGTCCCAACTGAGTTAATTCGACGCTGCCATATATATGCAAGAAAGCCCGCCTGACAAGCGGTTCCTGTTAGGATGCAGTTCACCCTTGATGCCGGCTCGCCAAACAACTCACTGCGCTTGGCGCTTGGTGGAAGCAATCAGGGCCTCCCTGGTCGGCGAAGAGAAAGCCAACAAGCCAACCGCGATCCGTCCCGGCATTGTAGGAATGCGAGGGTCTATGGCCATACGGTTACGGCCATGCACGCCGTGAGTGCTCACCCCGCCTCCCACCGCCCCCTCGCCCCCTCCCCAACCCTCCCTCCCCCGACCAGGAGGGGGGTAGAACAAGCAAACACTTTATATGAACTACATGGAAAAAAGCGTCGTAGTGTTGGAGGTGTCTCTATCACGAGTAGGAACGTGTCTCTATCAGGAGTAGGAACGGCGCTAGGAACGGTGCGCGGTCTCGAAAGGGGTGCATGGTCAGTGATCAGATGAGTAAAGCAAGCAACGCATGAATACGCTCCCCCATCCCCTCCCCCTCGATCCCGTTCCTGCTGGCCCCCCCTCCCCCGCCTCCACGACAATGAGCACAATGAGTACGCTCCCCCCCCCCCCCCACCCCCCACCCCCCCCTCAACCGCCTCTCACACAGAAATCCCCGCCGCACCTGGAGGCATTTTTTCTTCGACGCAGGGTTAGCTCTGTCGACGAACATGACCTGGTCACAGTCCAGTCGTGACGGTTACAAAAAAAAAAAAGAGGAGGTGCGCGGAAGTTGCCAAAAAAATGAGAAGCGTAGTGTTGTATTGCTGAATTGGATATCGTATGCTATATAAATTCTCGCTGTGTCGGAATATTGAACTCTAGTTTCCAAACACGAAATCATTTCTTCTCTCGTTTCCTGGTCTTTCTTGTGCTATGTTCTCGTGCCCGGTACGCCGGCGTTTCACTCGCTTTCGCTCACCCATAAATTTGCGAGTATTTCTAGTTTTTGGTATTTCTCGGTCTTACAATTTATGACCGCAGAATGAGTACCTCTCTTGGGATAAGAAACCAGGACGGGCACTGGGTGTACTGAAGAAGCTGGGTAGAAAGGACGATTTACTGTGAACTCTCTATCATAGGATAAGAAACCAGGACGGGCACTGGGTGTACTGAAGAAGCTGGGTAGAAAGGACGATTTACCGTGAAGACAACAACACACACATACTGGTATCGTTTTATCGCACGTGTGACGTAATAGCGTGCTACATCCGTCGGCACACTCCATTAATAGTGGGTGTTGTCACGGTCGTTGCGGCAGCGTTTATTGTTCCCGTGGGGTATAGGCGACAAGCTTACCCCTTTTAGTGCCGCGGTCCCGTGTCGGGGACAAAACTACTCGGAATTCGAGTGGTTTGTCCCCAAAACGAGACTGCCGTCCTGAATGGGTCACAACGGTCAAGAATCGATCGAGCAAATTCAGAGGTCTCCGTGACAAGCCAACGCCAACGCGCCGACTCTCACCTGCATGGCCTTCTGGATCGTTCCGATGATCGGTGCTCTCGAGTCCTCTATTCGCTGGACCGGGGTGGCCATGGTTTTGCTGACGAGGTAGAAAGGCTCGAAGGGGGAGACGTGGTTGGACACGATGATCGGGGCATCCTCCTTGTCCGCACACTCCCCCTTCACCTACCGTGCGTCCCGCCATTCATACAACCAAAGCACAAAAACACAGGGATCACACGAATATCATCTCGCACACAGAAATCACGCAGCACAGACCACATAAGACCACCAGCGGATCGGGTCGTGACGCGGTAACAGCCCTGGTCTTGCGGACGCGTCAAGGCCTCGTTGGGCCGTAACATACTATTACGGGGGACCATAGTTAATAGGACCTATCGTGTCCATAAAAACCTATAAATTTAACTATTGTTACTAACAATATTTGGTCCTGTTAACTGTGGTCCCCCGTAATAGTTTTAGAGCAAGGGGCGGTACGTCAAGGGGTCGAACGGCGGTCTTCTGGCATCTTAATATACTATATTAGTGCAAGGGATCGTCAGTCAAGGGTCAAACCGCGGTCTCCAAGCATCTCAATATACTAGTTGTAGTATAGGGGGAAGTCAGTCAAGGGGTCTAATCGCGGTCTCCTAACGTCTAGATCACACCCTGGCATATCTGACGCTATATACGAGGAACCCGTTATTTTTTCAGGACGCGTCAACGCCTGTGTCGGCCATATTGTACTAGTTTCAGTGCAGGGAAGCGGTCAGTCAATCAAGGCGTCAAGCCGAGGTCACCCCACTCGAAACATCACCATGCTGCACTAGGAAGTACCAGGTACATGTCAAGCACGCGCCGCAGGTTCTCACCGATATCCACCAGAATCCGAAGAGCAGACACTGGAACCTGAGGCACCAACATATTGGGTATTTCAGAGCAAGCCGCCAAAACCTAAACGGTCTCTCCCTGTCGTCCTCTAAGTCGTCAAAATCGTTTGGGGGGTAGGACAGGTTGCGGAAGCAGGGGGGGGGCATGAGGAGGGGAGGCAAGAGAGAGGGGGGGCGGGGGGGGGGGGGGGGGGGGGGGGTACTCATGTCACGCATGGGCGTAGTCGTATCACCACAGACGCTCACAGCATTCACTACCGAGACGGAGTGCGTACGGTGGTAATCTCACCGACCGGGCAGACATTAATCGCTTGCACCAAGCGCGAAGCGAAACATGAGGTGCTTCAGGTGACTCGCACCAAGGGTGAGCTGCATCCTGCAAAGAACCGCTTTGTGAGGCGGACTTTCTTGCATTGGATGACAGGGTCGAAGGACGTAGGAGAGGGGGGGGGGGGGGAGTGCAATCATGTCATGCTTGGCCGTAACAGTATGGCCATAGACCCTCGCATCCCTACAATGCCGGGACGGAGCACGTCGGATTTTCAGCGACCACGCAAACAATGGTTGCATCAAGCAAGGGGGGGGGGGGGGGTGCACTCGATAGGAGAGATGTACTCGATCTCATGCATGGCCGTAGTCGTATGACCGGGGGGGGGGGGGGGGGGGGGGAGAGGGGAAAAAAGGGTCGCGGGCGTTTTGGACGCTACACTTCGCCGTTAAAGGCGAGAGTAATTTCGGGTGGCAAAACAGCGCGAAAAACCAAGTGAGCACCAGACAACGATCCACCACCGTGCCATGACGCGCACACGCCCGAATCTCGATCGTACCCGGTACGTATCTACGGCAAGACGATGGAGCTTGTACTTTATTTGTGTGCCCCCGAACCCGAGCGACTGAGTGCTTGTTTCTTGTTTCCTCTCCATTTTGTTTTCGCTCAGTTGTGTATGCGTGTTCTTCTCTATCGGGTTGACCCTGTCCGCCTTGCGACCACGGTCTGACATTACCGAGAGGAGATAATGTGAGACGATCACAACAACGATGACCGCGCGGCGCCGGTGGCATCGCCACCACCACCGCCGCCCCCACCAATACGTAGCACCGACACAACGCCACCGACGCCGCCGCCAGCGCCACCAATGCAGAGCACCGCCACCAACTCCACCACCACTACCGCCAACATCGCCGACACCAACGCCACCGCCAACTCAAACACCAACACCGATACCACCAACACCAACACCACCAACACAACCATGGTCACCCCTGCCTCCACCACCACCACCACCACAACCATCACCCACACAACTTCAACCAACCACCACCACTCCAACCCATACCCCCCTCCCGACAACGCAGGGGTGCAAGGGTCTACGGCCATAACGGCTGCGGCCATGCATGAACACGAGCACACCCACGCCACCTTACCACCAACACCAACACCAACACAAACACCATCACCAAACACCAACACCAAACACCAACACCAAACACCAATACCAACACCAAAACCAACACCATCACCAACACCAACACCAACGCCAACACCAACCCCATCACCAACAACACAAACACCAACACCAACACAATCACCATCGCCAAACACCAACACCAAACACCATCACCAAACACCAACACAAAACACCAACACCAACACCAACACCAACACCAGGGCGAGCACCTGACATTCCCGCCAAGACAAGCGTGGCGAAGGCCCACATGACGATCACGTTCGCAATGGTGAATATTATTCTGAGCGGCAACAAAGTCACGCCCACGAGGCACATCTTCACGTACTGGTACCACGGAAGATGCATCGTCAGATTGATAAAAGGGTTAACCTGTAATTCGGAGGAGGGCCAGGTGCGGGGGGGGGGGGGGGGGGGGGGGGGGGGGGGGAAGAGAGGGAAGGCATTCCCAGAGGGGAGAGGTGAACGGAAGGGCACACAACCCAACAAACAAAACAAAACGACAACCCCTTGAAAAAATTGGAATCCTAGATAGGAGGCGATATACTAAAATCAAGAAAAACTAAAATGAAAAAAAAAAAAAAAAAACAAGTTCATTTTGAAGATCCCAACCCGCTACGACGTAATTTGGTTTCAATTACGACATGGTGCCGCGTGTAGCTCCCTTCTCCCATTATTTCGTGTACCCCTGTCGATCGGAAGGAAGGAGGAGGGTGGGAGGGGGGGGGGGGGTACTCATGTCGTGCATGGTTGCAGTCGTACTATATGGACACAGACCCTCGCATCCCTGAAATGCCGGGACGGATCACGTCGGGCTTTCCCCGGCCTGAGAGACATGTTTTGTTTGCGCCAAACGCGAGGCGCCGTGAGGTGTTTGGCGAGCCGAATGAAAAAAGGGCAAGCAGCATCCTTTTAAGAACCGCTTACGAGGCGGGCCTTCTTGCATATTCAAGAAACCGCCGAATGGGGGTCGTAGTAATATTACATGGGACCACAGCAGTAATCAGCACCCATAGACACACACAAAAAGCTATATTTTACGGTATTGTTACTATTAATAACCACATTAGGTCTTGATCACTAGGTTTCCCCGTGATACATGTTTCAAGAAGGAGCCTGATCTCAGACAAAAAGTATCAACAAAAACCGAAGGGTTCCGAACCTTGCAGTGGCGGTGAGGGATGGGGGGGGGGCACACGAATATCACGGATAAAGGGCAAAACGCCTGTCTTATTAACGCAGACCTCAAAACTCAGACTTGAAAAAAAAAACAAATGATACCCTGGTAGGTCATGACTCAGACTTCAAAAGTCAGAGTACACGAAGTCAGCCCCCAAAGTACGCAACCAGGCTTCAGAAGGGAGATTGATATGATAGTGAGGCGCAGATTTCTTGGTCAGCGTCCACGGCGCCCGATTCGAATACGCCTCCACCCACCACGCGCAGTACCACCCCCCTCCACCCCGCCCCGCCCCTTCGCTTAGCCCACCCCCCCCCCCCCTTCCGCCACGAGAGCAAGAAGCCGCAGCACTGCCACGGCACCGCCACCACGGCCCACACAATCCACCCCGCCGCCGCAAGAACACCTACACAGTAGAGAGCAAAAAAAAAAAGCACCGACTTCCACCGCCAAATCGACTAACCCCAAAACCCACCCCCCATACCCAACCCTCAACACCCACCCCGACCCCCACTCCAAACCAAATACCCAGGCCCAACCCAACACCAGCCCGCACAACCAACCCAATCCCCATCCTCAACTCCACCCCAACCGCTACTGAACCCAACCCCAGCAGCCACACCCAACCCCCAACTCCACCACCAACCCCCAACCCCTCCACCAAACGCCCTATCCCACCCCTACCCTAACCCCGACTTACGAAGCCAACCCCAGCCCAAACCCAACCCAACCCCGACCCCAGCCCACAACCCCACCTCCGTACCCGGGCCCTGACCCTCACCTCCGACTTGGGGTGTCGCGGCGTGAACGAAGTACTCCGCATGAAAGCGTTATCGGGATCATCTGGGCCATTTCAACCCCAACCAGCTCCCACCTCCCACTCCCCACACCCCCAACCCAACCTCAAACACCATCCCCAGTCCCCATCGTCGATAACGCCCACCGTGACCCTCACCTCCGACTTGGGGTGTCGCGGCATGAAGGAAGTATTCCGCGTGAAACCGTGCTCGGGGTCATCTGGGTCGTCGGCGTCGTCACCATTTCCATCGCCATCGCCATCACCCGAGGCAGTAGCGGTGGCGGTGGCGGCGGCGGCGGCAGCGGCGGCCGCTTTTTGTCTCCCGAGCGAGCCCATGGTGCTCTCGAGAACCGGAGCCTTGTGGCCTCGTGGTGGCGCGCCCGTCTCGACGTCAGCATCGCCTGATTGTAATGAGCAACGGAGCGGGGGCGAGGGGGGGGGGGGGGGGGGGGGGGGGCGAGGGAAGAAGGGTTGTACTTATGTCATGCGTGACCGTGGTCGTGTGTCATTAGACCCTCGCATCCCTACAACATCGGGACAGAGCACGGCGGGTTTTCACCGACCAGGCAGGCATTCGCTTGGGCCAAGCGCGAAACACCGTGACGCGTTGGGCGAGTCGCATGAAGGGTGAGCTACATCCTGGTACCAAGAACCGATTGTGAAGCGGGCGTTCTTGCACTGGACGAAAGCGTCGCGTAAAATTATTCGTTTTATGGTGTGCCCACTTCCAGAGACAGTAATGGGTACGCTTCGTACTTACAGTATGTAGGAGGGGAGTTTACGTAGCACTTACTTGCAGTGGGGGGTCATGGTTCAAGAGCTATCTATCGGTTTTAGAGAACAATGGTGTAGAGAGAGGTGAAAACGGCTTGGGACGGCCATACTAACGCTACCATGTGACTGTAATACCCGTTGCGGTTTAAGAGAACGCTAGGGCTGGGCACTGGCACAGCAGTGTGTACTGGCAGTAGTAATCTACTGATTGACCTAGCCAGCATATTGACCAGTAGTTTTTACAGTACGTACCTGGTACGTACGTACGCCCAAGAAACACGCCATATTAAAGTACGGAAACACACCAACAGCGTTTCGGGAGGAGAGAGGAGAGGGTATACTGCTGCAATCCAGTACACACTCATTTTGACGACAGTATAATCGCCACTGACTGAGGTAGCCACGCCCAGTCCCAGAGAATACTGATTCAAGAGAGATCAAAATGGCTTGGCACGACCATAATAAACAAAACTACTACCTGGTACTAAATACGGGGGACCATAGTAAATAGGACCAAATATTGTTAGTAAAAAAAGGGAAATACATTAGTTTTTGTGTGTACCGTAGGTCCTATTTACTATGGTCTCCCGTAAGCTACATGTATGTGATACACACTCCGGTGTTTACCACGTATCACTCTGTCCCGAAATATAAGCGCCCTTTGGTTATACAACTAGTGTAACATAGGTGTTTATATTTTAGGACAGAGTGGCACAAGAATGCGCGGTGGTTGCTTCAAGAGGGGTCAAAAAGGCTTGGCACGGCCATCCTCAACGCTGTACAAATATACGTAGGATGAACCCATGGAAGTTCACGCATAGCTGTTCGAAAGTCGATGTTATACGACGTTTAGAGCCGAAAACGGCCTACCTTGAAATGAGGTCCACCTCTCGGTGCGCTGTTTTCTGGACGTGCCTCCCCTTTTTCGCCCCTCCCGACCCTGCCAGGGGCCGTCTCGGCCGGCTCACACACACCTCGTCCCGGGGGCGAGAGGTGATATCGTGTTTTTAACAGAAAACTGCTCCAATTTATAGTGTCTACTCGTTCTTATTTTTCTGGTCTTGCTTGTATTGTTGTGTTATCGTACGCGGTACGCTGGCATTTCACTTGCTTGACACTTGAATTTGCGATTGTTCCTTATTTTTTAGTCTTCCTCTGTCTCAGTCTGTGACCACAGAATCAGTATCTCTCTAGGATGAACCCCTGTAGTACGGGAGTCCCTTTTTGGGGACAAACCAGGCAAATTCCAAGCAGTTTGTCCCCAACACGGGACTGCGGTTCTAAAAGGGAAAAATAATCAGGACGGACACTGGGTGAGCTGATGAAGCTGGGTAGAAAGGACGATTTAATAGAGTGTTTGCGATTTTTTTTTCTTTACTTTTACTTCTCCAAAAATTCTCCCAAGGTAACTTTTTGAGGTAAATTTCTGAAAAAAACGCGAAAAAGTACTTCAGCGAAGTTAGGATTTCATCAAAAGTTGCGGTAACTTTTGGCTCTCTGTCTCATTGGCCTACACGCACCGAGCATTATCCCGACGCAGAACGCATCATCTCAAATCTCGAAGGATCAAAACACCGAGCATCTTCCATGCCACCATGCTGCTTGCTGTACGCTTCACGACAACCGCTGGGAACACAGAGGCTCGAGAGGTGTAGCTTGAGTATAGCGCGCACGAGCGGCGTTGGATTGTGCCAGCGGGCCGCCGCCGCTGCCACGTAGGGTACACGCTTTCGCCTACTTGGTGACGACGTGGAGGATGCTTCGTTCCAAACTAGGACTCGCATCACACTCGTACTCGTACTCGTGCTCGCACAGAGCGCGACAGCTCGTGTCTCATTTCGATTCCACCACACTGCAGCAGCAGCAGCAGCAGCAGCGGCGGCGGCAGCGGTGGCCACGACAGTGGCGGCGGAGCGGAGCCCGCCGGCGCTGTGGCGTGCGTAGATCGAGCGCAGCAGCAGCAGCAGCAGCAGCAGCAGCAGGCAGGCAATCCAAAAAGGGAAGCTGGCTGGTGCTGGTGCTTGCTGGTGCTGATGCTGACGCTGTTTATTCTTGTTGTTCAAGCTGCCTCTAGCTGCGGCTAGCGCTTGCTAGCTGCCGCTTGCTGTGCTGCTGCTTGCAGTCGTGGGCTGGAGGTGGTGGCACCGCTGTCAACTCTGCCGCCGAAACGTTGCTGGGCCGCCGTTGCTACTCCCAAGCTGTTTTTTAGTTTTTCGTTCTTTTTTTTTGGCGCGTTTGGCTCACCTCCCCCCTTCCCTTCTTATTTTCGGAAGCGTCGCCTGCAGGATTTGATTTACCTCACTCGCAAACACACCGAAATCAGGAAGGGAAGGAAATTCATTTTTTTAGCGCAAGTAAAGTTTTTTTTTTTTGCACCTCTATCGCAAACACTCTAATAGCAACAACAACCAACTCGTACACATAGAGAGGCATCAGTCAGTCTCCGGCACTTCACAAATACATTCGATGGAGGTTGGTTGGGGCAACGCACACGTATTATGTGGACGTTCATCTTACCCCTGCCTGGTTCGAGTCCAGCAGAGCTCGTGTTTTGTTTGGGGGGGGGGGAGGGATGTTCGCATGTTCCCCCTCTCTTTTTCGGCACCACCTCCTTGCAGATCGGCAGGCCGCGCGTTTTTTTTTCAGCAGCGGCCTACGCCTCGACTTTTAACCCCTTTAGAACCGCAGTCCCGTTTTGGGGACAAACTACTTGAAATTTGACTGGTTTGTCCCCAAAACGGGACTGCGGTTCTTAAGGGGTTAAGGAGGTCGAGGGGTCGAAAATGGTCGAGATTTTGGGGGTACACACACCGAGCGAAAAAAAAAACAAGCCGCAACCCAAATGTTTCCGAACCACAAACAGACAGATACAGTCCCTCACAAGAAACCACAGCCCGCAAAATTACGGTGCACTCTTTGGTGGGATATAAGAGGGTGTCGGGTGCGCCAGAGAGCAGCAGTCATAGGCGACCCGGAACGGGGAACGGGGTGTTTTCGTGAGAGGTCGAAGTTGCAAAAGCTAGCAGCGCAAAAAACTCGCAAAATCCTTCAGCTTTTGTTTTAACGCGCGTGATCACCATTGATATTATTAATTTAGTATTGGCCATGATGCATCACCGATGAAAAAAAATGCTTTCACCAAAAGTTGGCTAGTCTCCTGGCGGTGTTGATAAGCAGGTGGCGCCACCGAAAAAAATGGGGACAGGGCAAATACGCTCCCGGTGTACAGGGGCGATGAGTTTGTGACCCCAAAAAAGTGCAAAAAGGGCTACCAGGTATAAATTAAGAAAACAAATCTGGATTGTTGTAAATTTGCAAGCACTTTCTCTGAAAGATCGCAAAATATCTTTTTTTTTTGCAAATACCTTCCTCTATTTCCAGGTCGTCTGTAATGTTTGGCGAAACGCGCATCTGTGCGCGCTCACTCGATAACCGCTTCCTGAGAGGTGCTTCCTCGTTGTACTTCTGTACTGCTGACGCGCCATTCATGTCCTGTGAACACAGACTCAATATTTAGGACACGAGTTGATGTGGAAACAACAGCAGCAGCAACAACAGAAACAACAACAACAACAGCAACAACAACAACACCAACATCAACACCAACACCAACATCAACACCAACACCAACACCAACACCAACACCAACAACAACACCAACAACAACACCAACACCAGCAACAGCAACAGCAACAACAACAACAAAACCAGTCGGCGTAGCTCGTTCCGGCTGAAAAAAAAAGGTGTGTGCACTGGCTGCTTGCGGTAGTGCTGATGTCGCTGTCGACAGTTTTCTATTAATACAATTAATATGTACCACCAACAGCAGCACGGCAGCGCACTATTAATATATTCATATTAATACCTACTGACCAAGTACTGACAGACTGCTGTAAAAAAGCACCATTACCGCCTGCGACTGCGATTCAATCTAAAGGCCCGCATTCCGAGAAGCGTCTAGCTCTGGCCTCTGGCCGTTAACATAAGATCCGTTCAATCTTAATAGCACATTTAAACGGGCATTATATTCCGGGCCAGAGGGGTGTATACCTGGTGCGCACATATTATACCTACTGTAGATAACAGGTACACCCTGATATACCGGAACCTCGGTTTGTTCACTTTTTGTTTTGGTCTGAGGTGTAGATGTCCTTCAGACATCATGTGTACTATTATTTGCTTGTTTCTTTTTTTACCCAGAGGTATTTTTTTTTACTCCAGAGTTATTGGAGCCTGTCCTGCGACCACGGACTGCACTGTATTGTGGCGATGAGTTAAGGCCGTCTTTCACGACGCATATATAGCAAAAAACTTCCTAAATTTCCATAATATGGAAATTTTTACGTGCCAAAATAGCAAACAACTTGCCAAGATATTCTTTGGGAATTACACTTCCTGTTCGCTGTAGAATTCATGGAGAGAGAAATTTGCTATGGTATCTGCTGTTCAGCCCAATAACGCCAACGCAAGGTTATACAAACCAGACCAGCTCACGACGCCCTACGTTAGACTCGCTCTAACTTGTGTAGTAGAGGGAGATATGAAGGATAACCGATGGTATCGATCACGGTGATGATAGGGCTGGCGACACTGGCCGTGAGCCCCGTGTGGATGCAACATGGGTGCCGTTTTGTGCGGGGGCTAAAACAGAATAACAAAACAGCAGTCGTCACAGCTTTTCCCAGGGGATGTTGGCCCGGGTGGAAGGACTGCTGACCTCTAAGGTACGTGGGCTGTGCCTGGAGTCGTTTCTGCGGCAGCATTTACTCAATATAGAGCGTCGGCGTGCCGTCGGCTACCTGCTGCTGCTGCTGTGGGGGGTTTGAATAATATCTGAGGGCGTTATGATGCGAACACTTGCCAAATATTGCCACATACGCAACCTTTCACGATAGAAGGTTTTGGTAACTTCATGGAAAATTTGTCTTGCTAAAATAGCAAGTTTTTGCTATTTCATTCGGTCGTTAAAAACGGCCCTTGATGTGAGAACAAAAACAACAACAACAACTGGTGTAGTATATGTACCACTCTGCTCCGATATATAAGGAACGTTTGTATATTAAAACTCGATTTAAATGGTCCTTGTACTTCGGTACAAGCGTGATCTGTACATATTACTGTTTGTTGTAGTATGATCCCATAATATACGGGTAAAACAGCAGATGGTATCATATCAGATGTACGAGCTCGTACTCGTGAAAAAAACTCAGCAGGTACATACGACATACGCGATTGCAGAGCAGCGCACTAACTGCAACCTACACCATCACCGTTCGCGCTCTCGACATCCGGCGGTTATGTTCCTGCGGAGAGTCGATAATATTTCTGAGACAGGGTGGGCAAAACGGAATCAGGTCCCCGGGTCGGATCAGGGTGAGAGGGAGAGGGAGAGGGTGGTGTAGGTGTCCCGTCCGAAAAAACGGTGGTCTTTTGGGTTTGGTCTCAACACTAAAACACTGATAAAAATATTAGGGTGCTGTTCTAAAGTGGCAATTAGGGGCGCCCGCGATTGCAGCAGGAAAAGCCAAAATACATGCGAAATGCGGAGCGCGGGTTTGCTTGTAATAAGGATGTTTGTTTCCTATGCGGTTCGATTTCAAGCTCCAGGTTTGTATTTTTCGATCCTATTGAGGAAGCATTATGCAGTCCGAATATGCCAATTCTGACCGGATTTGTTTGCGATTTGCGAAAGGTCGTCAGATTTTGGCGACCCCAGTCGTTAGGTTTTTGGCCCAAAATCTGACGACTTGGGTCATCAGATTCTCAAATCGAAAAATTGTACCAGGTATGGTCTCTAAATTCAAGATTTTATCCACGACGGCAAACAGAAGCAGAACGATCGATGAGTTGGTTGGTAACACAGTTGTATAGTGACGTCGTTTTGAGCCAGACGCGCGGTCGGCGCGTCTCCCCGTGGCCAGACTATAGTCGGCTGGCGCGAGCTCGGAGCTAGAGACCAAGAGAAGCGCACTCGGCGCGCACCTTTCCGTGGATACATACTCGTAAACTACAGCAGCAGCAGTCAGTCACATTTTCAAATACAAAATACAAAGACAGGTCGACTCGGACGCTTGGGTCCTAAGAGCAGTGTACCGCACCCAGCGCGTCTCTTCGCGGCGCCAGACCACAACAACAAAACAGCAGTTGGTTGATTTTTTGCTCCTGGAGAATTTCACGAAAAGTGAACGCCTCCGTATATTGATACATATCTCCAACTATTTCCAAACTCTGGAAATTGTGGCAAAAAAACGCTCTCCGTTAAGAATGAGCCTTAACCTTTTAGAACCGCAGTCCCATATGCGGGGACAAACGAGTCAAATTTCAAGTAGTTTGTCCCCAAAACGGGACTGCGGTTGTAAAGGGGTTAATGTTTAATAGGCGTTTGCTCGAATCTCTGCACGCACAGTAGTAAATCCGATGTCTCCGCGTAGGAAGACCGTTTCGATTTGCGAAATTCGCAGGTGAAAATGCGATCATCAGACCAAAATCTGGAGCTCAAAATCTGAGCCGCAGAGGAAACAGCCTAATTGCAACCCACAAGACCACCGTTCCATGCTCTCAGCCTCCGGCGGCTCCTGCGGAGCGTTGGTCAGATTTTTGCACCACTTTATGCCGGCAGGGTGGGCAAAATGGGATCAAGGGCCGATCAAGTCCGGGTTGGATCAGGGTGAGGGAGAGGGTCGTGTCAATGTTCCGACCGAAAAAACGGCGGTCTTTCGGGGTTGCTCCAACACTGCTGTAATAGTATCAATAGAACACCGACAATGCGTACCTGATACCATGGCACCAGGCAGCGTGTAAATTACAGCGGTCGTACGTACGGCAGTTCCAAAGTCGCAATTAGGAGCGCCCGCGATTGCAGCAGAAAGAGCCGGAATGTATGCGAAAAAAACGCGGGCATCGCTTGAACGACTGCGGCTAGGTACTGCTTTGCTGCAGTACCTGGTATAAAGTACAGCAATCCGAAGTACCAGGTAGCACTGATCAACGTTTGATCGTACTTCTGTCTGCACCACTCAGAAGAGGAAGCAGGGTGGCGAAATGGGGTCAGGTCCGGGTGGGATCAGTGTGCAGAGGGAGAGGGTGGGGTCGGTGTTCCCGGTGTTGCGGACAACGAACGAAAAACGGTGGTCTTTCGGGGTTGGCCCCACGCTAAAACACTGATAATTGTTAGTGCTCCAGTTCCACAGTATTAATATTAATACCAATAGTAGAATTGCAATTACTGCGCGCGGCCAAAAAATGCGAAACGCGGGTACTGCTGCACTACCAGGTACTTATTACTGCTACTGTCTGTTGCTGTACTGATCACCGCAAAATGAATACGTACAGCAAAGCAGTACGGTGGACTTGCTGTCTCTCCCATCGTGCATTTTGATGATTCCCGTAGGGCAGGTTGTAGTTGCTCTCGTAAGTCAAGCCTAGTCTGCGCTGCTGCTGCTGCTGCTTGTGAAGCTGCTGTTGCTCACAGAGCAAGATTCTTGCACACGTATACGAGTATACAGCAGCAGTGTACCTGGTACAGCCGATCTACGTACACTACACCGCAGTATCTGATCTATCATGGGTGAGTTTCAACCATACCGATTTCCCGCCCAATCGCCCACACAGAACAACAGCAGTGCTGAAGAGAACGGCAAGCACAGCGGGAGACAACAGTACCCTATTAGTAGCGACTCAGGGGGGCCTCTTGCGGAGGGGCGGGCGTACTTGAGTCCGAGACGGGAAATGTCACAGCATTTAACAACAAAACCAGCAAAATGTCTGCACGCAGAGTCAAAGAAGACGATAGGAATTCTCACTATTAATGAATCAACCAGCAGAAGCAGCTTACCTTCTGATGTCGCGACGAAGCCGCCGCCCACGGGCACAACTTGTCCGGGCACCCTCATTTTCCTTCGACCTGCTAAGAAGGGCTCCAGCGAAGCGTTCCCGGCTTCCATGTGTGGTCGTCCTCCGTATCCTCGTTCTATTGGAACAGCCGGGACTCTGCTGGCTCTTGAGCGCAGAGCAAGAGCAAAGAGAAAGAGAATCGTGTGAAACAACCGCAGCAAGAATAATGCCGTCATATTTCGTGGACGCCCGTAAGAATAAAAGAATTTTTACAAAAAAACAAGGGGAAAATTACCAAAGTTTGGAAAATCGAACCAAAATGAAAATGATTAACCCTGAAAAAAGGAAAAAGGTCAAACTTGAAGAAAAAAGCGTCTATTAGTTACCAGGTACACAATACCGCAGCACACATCGGATAGTCGGGAGCACGCACGAGTAGGTCGTAGCACGATTTTTTTCCGAGCGCTGTGTGTAGATACAGCAGGTAGCACGACGATGCATGTGGCACAACGCCGGCGCATAGCCGCACAGACATAAAGTGCGCTGCAGGTTGTGTCAACAAGTGAGTCAAACTGCAAGATTTTGGGATCCAGGTTCTAGGTTTTGATCTTTGTCTCTTTTAGATTTTTGGATCAGTCGAAAAACGGGCGAGTTAAACCAACCCCAGTTCCTACACCACTCGTCACTGGGAAAAACATGCGGCGTGATTACCAGCTTAGGCCAAATTCTGTGTCTCCCTCGAGTCAGAGTGCCCCTTCCCGCGACCGACAACCTGCGAGCACACTACACAGAACCCTCGGGACGGCGACCTAGAGCAAGCGCCCTATAGCCGGAGTTGGGTGTGTGTGTGGTGGCCGACAATCCACTGACAGTAATACAGCTAAAACGGACAGACAAGTCTGCGTCTTCAAAAGCAATCCACCTCAACAACAATACACCAGCAGTGAGCAGCCAAAACCAGGAGGACCGCGGCAGACGCAGACGCAGCTACGAGTCTTTAGCCCAAGGTTTTAGACGCATCCCACTATGCGCCGCTGCTGTACCGTGTGTGCCTTCCAGTGGGCCACGGTCGTCCTACTGGCTCTAGTTTGCGGGTCATCGGGCTTCGTCGTCCCCACGCCCCGTGCTTCCCGAGCTGCTGCATCGCGTTGCGGTTCTGAAGCACTGCTACCTGATGTCACGCATGATGTACGTATGCGACCGCGCCTATTCGATGGGGCTTCGACGGGTTTGAGGGTCGTCGAGGGGGGGATGTCGCGGCCGCCGGCAAAGACGACGAATATTGCCTTGGCGGCCTCACGCGGCGGGGGGCGGGGTGAAGAAGACACGGAGGACGAAGTCGAGGAGAAAAGCACCGGAATAGAGCCCAAGTGAGTGCCGGCCCCAATCTCCACGTTGTTGAACACCAGGTACCTGGAACATGTACATTCAGATACCTGGTACCTGCTTGCTCATTACCCAGGTACCTGGTACCTAGTACCTGGTACCAGTTTTCACGTACAGGCAGTACGAGGTATGAGGTACCAGGTATCAGGTACCTGGTATGAAATATCAGAGGAACACCAGGACAGGTACCTTGCACGTACTCGTACTGCTATTCAACAGCTGACAGCTCTCTTGGATGCCTGATAGTTCGTACCTGGTACTTACTATTAATACTACGTCGCAGTCCATTGGGAAGAGTTCCACGAGTGTGTGTGTGTGTGTGTGTGTTCTTCACATTAAACCGTTCTTTCTACCCGTCGACATCCAGCACAACCAGTGTCCGTGCCGATTCTTCAATCCTAGAAGAGATACAAGTTCTGTGGTCACGAGTGAATAGGCACTGCTGTAAATCACACAATCACACATTCTGATATTCTGATACTCCGCTGTACGTACGAGGACCCCTAATAATACGCTTGTACGGTTGGGCTGAAACGCACAGCAGGAAAATATGAACTTCGGGAGTCGTTATCGTACTGGATTTAGCGCAGAACGCGCCCATTCTCGAAAGCAAGAAATCCAGCCTCGGCCAGCTTTCCGTGTTTTTTTGCGACAGCAGTGGTAGGTGTCCTGAGCTGTAATATTCCACACGTCACACAGACGATCTACAGATAGATCGTCTGATAGATCATCTACAGATCCTAGCCTGCCGTTACGAGATGTTGTGTAAGATCTACCTGTACGGCACAGATATATTCAACCCCGGAAACGTGTACGAGAAAATGCAGTTTCTTCGGCTCCCATCCGGCAACACCGATCTCGAAGATCATACCTCTGGCACCTGTTACAGATCAGGTCTCTATCCAATGATATCTGCCTTGAAGGATCTAGATCATGAGCTGGGAATGATCTGTCTGATCTGCCTGATCCGTCGGATGTCCGCAACATTCGCATCATGCATACCCACCCTGTAGTTGTTGAGGTCGAGCGCTGCACCCGCGTGCGCTCGCTCCTCAAACCAGATATCGGGGAAAGACGAAAGGCCTTGCTTCGTTTGCGGAGGGAGACCTGAAACCAGTGTACGATTACGTACAGTATAAGCCCGCCAACCAGGAAATGCCCCGTAAAAACAGGATGCTCACTTTTTGGAGAACGCTAAGAAAAATGGATTAAAAGAAACGGCTCAGTGGTGAACTCTACACTAAATCCTATATAATAGCCTATGCTCAAGGTTGTCTGAAGATGGCGCCCCAATAAGAATCTCAGGCTTGCCCAGATTAGTTTTTTTTTTTCTGTGGACCCATACTATGTAGTGCGTGGGTTTTTTGTTGTTGTGAGACGGCCCTCGTTACGGCGCCTTGTCTTCCGGCACTGACATGCCCGTTACACAACTCTTTTGGGACCTGACTATTTTAGGACGGCGGTCACGATTTGGGCACAACCTACTTTGAGTTGTTTGCCCCCAAAACGGGACTGCGGTCCTAACAGGGTTGAAAGAGGGAATCAGGGGTGTTCACGGGTCATGACCCGACCCGCGGGCCGGATCAGGAGGTCGTTAAAAAAATCTCCCGGATCTGGTCAGGAGGTATTCTAAGTTTCACAGGCCGGGACGAGTAGCGCCGGGTCGGGTGGGTGACCCCACCCGACCCAGCCCGCGAGTTTTTGCCCGACCCGTGAACCGCATGGAACAGCCTTGATCAAAATGGCAATTACGGCATCAGCCACATATCGCGAAGCAATCCGGGCTCCTGGAGTTTTAGAGTTCAAGTCCGGACGCTTGTCTGACCTGCAGTTCAGCTAGCTGCATGACGCGCGATCGGCAGGTACTTATTGCTGTAGGATCTTCCTATTGGTGGACGGGTGAAAATACCGCCCTGTCTTCGTTTTTATGTTATCCTCTCTCCGTGGGTCACGAAAGGGTTACACATCATGAAAGGTGTTGGCTGTGCCAATCAGATCGCCCGAAGGATCTACGTGACGCCCTCCCCGCTCGAACTATTAATATCACGAGATACCATACTTCGGGTTAGGGTTAGGGTTATATATCAATACTAACCAGGACCGAATATGGTCCATAAACCCAGGGGGATAACACGAAGTAAATATACCGTTTTTACCGGTAGTTTTTCTGGGGTATATGCGAGGTTCTGATTGTTATGGCTCCTCGTAACACCGCTAAACAGAAGTGGTTGGCCCGGGCTGGATTGATCGATTTTTTATTCGGGCAAGGGTGTGCCGCCTCGTTATCTCCAGTACATGGGCTCCTGCGTTTCTTGCCTGATCTATAAATCAGTAAACCTCAGCCTGCGCCTTTCCTGCGCTCCGTAGTGCTCGCTTTTCTGAGCGATAAGCGGGCCATACCCACTGTGCTGTAGATGTTCTGTGTTCTGTAGCTATTTGTTTTTTCGGTTGTAGTGCGGAAGGCGGTCTGTTGAAGGGTCATTCCGCGGTCTCCGATGCTAGTTTATAATCAACGACCTATATTGACACCCCCCCCGTGCGTGTACGTACCTTCGCGTCCCAGGTACCTCGCCGCGATTGTGGTGTTCGCCTTCGCGGCGCTCTACGACCTGTTCGTCACCCACGAGGGCCGCCTGTGGGAGTTGTAACAGCCCCGTTAAACCTAAGTTGGCGTTCCGCCAGAGGTTGTTCTTCCGGGAGAATCATGCGTTTCGCAAGCAGTTGGCAGAGATTGGCGTTTTCACGAGAAGTTGGCGTTTCGCAAAAAAGTTGGCGTTTCTTTAGAACGTTTTAAAAGTATTTTCTCCTTCTGCGAGGAGTCACCGTTTCTCGACAACTTGCCGTTTCGCGAGAAGTTGCCGATTCGCAAAGAACTTGATACTTCGTGAGTGCTTGCCGTTTCGAATCAAGTCGGCGATTCGCGAAAAGTTGTCGTTTCGTAAGACTTTGGCGTTTCGCAAGGAGCTCTGCCGTTTTGCAAGAACAATAGCGTTTCGCAAGAAGATGGCGTTTCGCAAGGATGAGTGGGGTGTTTGAA
This sequence comes from Nereocystis luetkeana, assembly GCA_031213475.1. Lineage (NCBI taxonomy): Eukaryota > Phaeophyceae > Laminariales > Laminariaceae > Nereocystis > Nereocystis luetkeana. The sequence goes on from JARUPZ010000020.1 coordinate 2,916,324, forward strand.
AGAAGTTGGCGTTTCGCACAAAGATGACGGTTCGCGAAGCTTTCCTACTTCTTTTGTTGAGCTCAAGGGGCGTCTCTTGCCGAAAGCCCCCCCCCCCGTGCCGCTGGGCCAAGGGTTGAGTGCTTCTTGCGCTGGGTCCCATTGTCGCGCGTACCTTTGTAATATTAGGTTGTCTTGTGCTGGCTGTCGTGGTCGCGTGCACCTGGTACCGGTACGATTCAGAGGTGGTGCTTTTGGAACTTCGGCAAGCAAAAATGGATTGAAAAAACGATGGTGATTACAGCGGCGGCCGCCGGCAGTATCCCGGCGCTGCTGGTCGAGTTAGGGAAGTGACTATATATGTTGTCTCGTCAGCGCAACCGCTCTGCGAGAGGAGTTATGGTCGCACACCGCGCTTGCAGCATGATACCGCTCTCGTCCTGCGAACTGCTGTCGCCCTGAGCAGTTGGTAGCATGAACCTCGTGTATCTGCGTCTCACACGTCGGACTAATCTATCACGATCTATCCGATATATCTGCCTAAATTAGCCCATTTACTGTAGATCCCAGCTTGCCGTTGTTAGATGCTGTGCAAGATGACGTATTTCTCTCTAGTGACCACGAGGTTAGGAGTCACCGCCCCCACACACGCAACCATGCGATTGGACGTGACATGTGCCGCTTGGCGTCCTGATCCTCGGAGTAGCGCGTGGCGTCCCGAGCCTCGTAGTAGCAGCTCGTCGCCGTCAGGCGCAGAAGAAGTACCAGTCTTGACCCGACGGCCGCAGGCTGAGACTCCTCGCGCCATGTCCGCTTCCTCTTCCAAACGACGCGCATTCATGCTTGCATCCCCGTAAATCTACCACCATTTTACGGTGAATTTGGCACCGGGGCAGAATGGGTGATTGATACGTTTGTGATAAAACGGTATGCCGTGACAGAAAACGGCTATCTCTATCATTGATCTGTCGGGCGTTGGGCTGATTTCCCACCTTCAACTGGGGGGAACTGAACAACACCGGGTATACCGTATTGTGGCTTTTAGGACCGCAGTCCCGTTTTGGGGGCAGCCTTCATATAGCTTGAGTGGTTCGTCCCCAAGGCGGGACTGACTGCGGTTTGCCCTCAAAGGGTCAAGGCAAACATTATTGTTAGGACTTTTCGAGACAAGAGACCTTTCGGTGGGTGAGCCTACTCGTAGGGAAAAGGCACCGGCTGGCGGCCAAGACTTCTCGTGCCCTACCCGCTTCCTCCCGCAAACGAAATGGTAATGTTAACTGCCCGCAACGAGACGTGCAGCATCATCAGCTGCAAGCAGGCCGTTTGCGCGTACCTGGTATGGAACTGCGGATCAGAGCCAACGGTACCGGCATATGCGTTGCTCTGCCGTTCTCCGGCGCACTGCTCAATAGTGAAAGGTAAAGTTTTCAAGGTCGTTTGAAGGCACGGGGATCGACCGCCTAAATAGTGACCCTCTGTACGTACAGGCTTTCTAGAAGATGTCACGCCCAGGGCAGATCATGGATTCCCTTGCTTGATGATCAAAAGTAGAAGATATTTCAAGACAGATCTATTTATTGTACTTTCGATCTTGTATATCCTCTAGCTCATGTTGCCGGGTGGGACCCGTAGACAATCTGTATGATCTAGATCATGTTTCCTGGGTTGGATCTGCCCTATAAGGCAGATCTTGCACAGCATCTCACAACGGCAGGTCAGGAACTAGATCATCTACTGTAGACAGAACAAATAGATCATCATCTGTCAGAGGTGTGGAAGGTTCGAAGCTGTGCGCAGCACCCAGGAAGAACCGCTCACGAAAACTTGGGTTGATATTACAAAAAAAACAGCTTGAGCGCGAACGCGCGGCTGCTGCGAGTTAGCGCGTTCCTTCAACAGCGCCAACCGTAAAACTTACGACCTGCCACGCCCCTTCAAGAACCAATCGAATTCGGCACACAGACGTACGCGGTTTCCCGCTTCCCCTCTAGGCATTAGGGGGCACCCCTTTTTGTTGTGAAACGTCCAATCTCGTAAAACTTTTGCGTTATCACCTATCTTCTCTTAAGTACAGCACATACGAAGTGCATCCTACCAACCCCGGTGTCTCAAATGTATTTGTTTCTCGTAATGTACACCAGGTAATATCAGCTCTTCAAGCGCGCCCAATCACATCGAGACAAGATCTGCAAGTGCAACCGATCACGTCGATTAGTTTTTCAACCGCGCCCAACCACGGAGATCAGTTCTCCTATTGCAACCAAATCACACCAACCAGCTAGCCACATTCATCAGCTCTTGAAGTGCAACCAATCAACATCGACCAGCTTTTCAACTTCAAACCTATAATGTCGATCAGTCATTCAGATGCGACAAACCATAGCAGTCAGCTCTTCAAGTGCATCCACCCACATCCATCAGCTCTTCGAGCCCAACCGATCAAGACCGACCAACTCTTCGAGTGCAACTACTTCTTGTGCATCCAAATCATATCGATCGGCAGCTGTTCAGGCGCATCCAATCAGACCCATCAGAGCACTTGAAGTGCAACCACCCACGTCGATCAGCTTCCCAAGCGAACTCAAAAATCACATCCAGATCAGCTCATTCGAGTGCAATCAATCAACAGCGATCAACCCATTCAAGTGCAATCAATCAATTTCGATCGACTCATTCAAGTCCGAACACAATTACACCGATCCGCTCCCTCAGACTATGTTTACGTTCGCAGGCGCGCGTACGATAAATACCTGAATCCACCCCCCCGTGCTCTTCCCACCCACGAAAACCACTAGTAATTATTGTCGCAATGAGCCACGGAAGAAATGTTCACCCAGAACGAATACCTACCCTGAAATTTCAGAGCACATACGCTTAAAATACCACACAGGCTGCTGGTCACCAAAAACGACCAGACGTATCTACGCTGACCTTCGGTGCGCAGCGCTAGACCATAGTACTGTAGTAATCACCTTGAAAACAATAGGGCTGTTCATGGGTCGGGTCAAAACTCGGGGTCGGGTCGGGTAAGGGTGGCCCCACCCGATCCGCGAGAGTGTGCAAACTTCCTGGCCCGACCCGACCCGACCCGACCCGACCCGACCCGACCCGACCCGCCCCGCCCCGCCCCGCCCCGGCCCGGCCCGGCCCGACCCGACTCGACCCGTGCGATTTCGCAAAAGTTCCTGACTCAACTTCCTGACCCGTATAGAGCCCTCGCAAAAAACCTAATCCACGGCGACCTTCGAAGCGTAGCGCCATACCACACCAGCCCTCCCAAATCACGGCCACGTTTTCTTGTGACACCAAGCTCATAAAGAACGCTGCGCCCACATGTGGCCAGCCACCCCAGAGGGGTCCCGCAGCTGGTGCGATATCGGATACTTGCATTAAGGAGGGAGGGGGGGGGCATGAGGGGGGGGGGGGTAGGAAGTCGGGGGGGGGGGGGGGGTACTCCTGCCATGCATGACCGTAGTCGTATGGCCATAGACCCTCGCACCCATACAATGCCGCACTGGAGCACGTCCGGATTTCACCAACCAGGCAGGCGTTGATTGATGGCTTGCACCGAGCGTGGAGCACCGTGAGGTGTTGGGCGAGTCGAATGGAGGGTGAGAGCTGCATCCTGCTAAACAACCGCTTGGGGGGCGGGCTTTTTTGCATGCGGAGGACAGCGTCCGATGGGGGGTTAACATGTATGCGTCGGTCGCTCGATCGATCCTCGGCGCGCGCGCGCTTCAGAGGGATGAAGCCGCATTCCATGCTGAGCGTCGCCTTCCCTTGCTGCAGACGGTGGCGCTTTCCGAGTACATGTCGAGCAGCCCCCCGACTACTAGACGTCGTACAGCACTCCGACTACATATCGTACAGGTTTCGACTAGATGCCGTACACCTCTCGACTAGACGTCGTACGGCTCTCGACTAGATGTCGTATAGCTCCGCTCCCCGGCTAGACATCGTACAGTTCTCCACTAAACGTCGTACAGCTCCCCAGCGGATATCGCACAGCTCTCCGCCTAGATTTCGTACAGCTATCGACTAGACGTCGTACAGCTACCCGATATAATATGGTACAACTCTCGGCTTGGCACCGCACAGCTCTTGGACTGAATGTAGTGCAGCTCTAGGCTGCATATCGTACAGCTCCCCGAGCAGGTGTCGTACAGCTCTCAGACTAGATGCCAGCCCTTCGACTAGAAGTAGTACGTGCAGCTCCCCGACTAGATGCCGTACAGCTCTTCGACTAGCATATCGTACAGCTCCCCGAGCAGGTATCGTACAGCTCTCAGAATAGATGTCAGCTCTCTGGCTAGACATCGTACAGCTGCCCGACAAGATGTCATACAGCTCTCCACTAGACATCGTGCAGCTCAACGTCTAGATATTGTACAGCTCCCCGTCTAGGTATTGTACTGCCCTCGACTAGATATCGTACAGCTTTCCGAATAAATAGCGTACAGCTCCCCCACTAAATATCATTGCATAGCTCTCCGAGACCATGTCACAGTAGTGCACTCGGTAGTTCATCACCGCCGAGCAAAATGCGAGAAACATCAGCCAACTCAGCGCTACCCAAAGAATACCCCTCCGCTTGCTCCCACAGGCTTGGAAAAAAAAAAGTGAAAAACGAAAAACAAAACAAAACAAAACAAGACACAAGCAGCATAATAACAACATGAAAGAAGAACAAGGAACAAAAACACAACAACCCCCTCCCCTCCCCTCCCCTCCCCCCCCGATCCCTATGTACACAGCTGCGTCATACTCGCTCCGCACCGAACCCTCCCCCAGGTCGACCATCATCTGCGTTCGCGCTCACATCGACTACGGACCCCGGTCCTCCCACCTCCAACGCCTGCGAAAATCTGTTGCAAACCCTACCACCACTACTACTACTACTGTCTCTTAATTTTCCAGTCGTATCACTGTCCACCGCAGTCCTGCCCCACGCGCCCATCCCCGAAGCGGCCGCGTTCCACAGCGCTACGGTTGGGCGAACTTCGCGGGACGCGTTGGGGGCGTTTGTCCCGCCCCCCCCCCCCCCCCCCCGCCGCCGCCGCCGCCTCCGCCGCGACGGTGTAGGTGTTGCCCGGAAAGGGGCGACCGTTTAGGTGCGTGCCTTCTGCGCTGCCCCATGCTGCCGCGGGAGCAGGTGCGAGGAGTGGCGGCGGCGGCGGTTGTGGTGGTGGTGGTGTCTCGTGAGTAGGCCAAGCAAACCCTCGCCCTAAAGGCTGAGGAAGTGTAACCGAATCAGCAGCAGCAGCAGCAGCAGCAGCCCCGGCATCCCCACCACTACCACCACCACCGGTTCCTATTGCCCCGCGGTGGCTATCCGCACCTCCTGCCGCGAAGAGGCCGCCGTTGTTGCGGCCAGAAGAAGACGCGAAGGTGCCGGCCCCGGGGGGGGGCGGCGAGTCCTCCCGAGGGGAGTCGTAGAGCTGATCCTCCTCGTCCTGGTACTCGTCGTCCTCCTCAGACGTGCTCCCCGCCGCGGCGACGGCGGCGGCCAGCTTGCGCTCCTCCGGAACGTGTCCTAGTGTTCTCCTGAAGAAGGATATGATCGACAGCAGGCGTCTGTTTTGAAACGGATAAGGGGGACACAATTTCGGGAGGAAGCGAGGGGGGGGGGGCACGCGGAGGGGCGGGAGGGGGGGGGGGAAGAGAAAGAGACGAGGGGGGGTAGTAACGAAAAAAAAGGGCAGCGTCAGCATCGCGCAAGTTTTTACACCTCAGACAGATGATGTACAGATCATGTACGCATCATGTACAGATCATGTACAGATCATCGATTCCCACATTTCATGATCTAGATATTTCAAGGCAGGTAGATCTATTCTCTCTATTGTATGATCTAGCTCATGTTGCCGGGTAGGGGACCCGTATACACTATGTACGATCTACAGGGGGGCATGTTTCCTGGGTTGGATCTGCCCTGTAAGGCAGATCCTGCACGAACCTCACAACGGCAGGCGAGGAACTAGATCATCTACAGTAGACAGATCAGATAGATAAATTTATCATCATCTGTCTGTGCGAGGTGTGCAAGTTTCGCTTGGTGGGAGCTGCTTCAGTCCCAAACGGTGCAAACAAGGCGGTGTCCAAGACGCATCGAATTTCACAAATAAATCCCCCAGGCCGCAAAACTCGGCGCACACCGTCTGTAGAACGGCCTGATGCAACCACCGCCACCCCGCCACCACCACCACCATAAGGCGGCGTTTTCCGAAATAAGCCAACAATCTCGGAACACCGCACGTGGGTGCCAAGCACCGCCCAGCACCGCGCCGCACCGCACCGCGCCGCACCTTTTCGGAACGGGCCGATTCGAGGTATTCCCAGCAATTTTACGTATTTGCGCAAACTATCCGAGGCGAAAATCTAACAGGATCGAATACGACTGAACAAAGACCGAACAGGGACACACCATGTAACACCAGGGGGACCTTGTAAGACCGAGTATGACCTACTGTAACGTAAACGACGCAACTGTTAACAGGGACCCCAACAGAGACCGAGCAGGACACGACAAGACATGACTCAGACCGAAATACCTCAGTCTCCTCGTACGTACCAGGTAGGCTGGAAGTTCCAGTGCCAGCCACGGGATCCAACGTGGCACAATACGGAACCCAGTAGCATCCAATATGGCATACATGGCAGGACCCAATCGGGCACAAAACCCTAGCCCTCGCCCTCATACGAGGACCAAAAAAAAGGCCCACTATTTTACGGGGGGGGGGGGGGGGGCATAGTAAATAGGACCAAATATTGTTAGTAAACATAGCGAAATATATAGGGTTTTGTGTATGCCGTAGGTCCTATTTAATATGACCCCCCGTAAATAGGGGCACTAGAATGGTACGATTGGGGCTCCATAGGTAGCCAAATAGAGAACCAGGGTTGTGAACCGAAAACAAAAATGGCTCGGTCGGTTTTTCGGTCGGGTTTTTCGAAGCAGACAGAAACCGAAAAAAAAAAACGAGAAGAGAAATAAAAAAAAACACGCACGTGTCATGTCGGCCGGTTTCGGTCGGTTTTTTGCAAGCCAACCGAAGAAACAAAATGTCGGGTTTCGGTCGGGAAGGAGCGAACAAAAACGACTTTCGGTTTTACGGTTCACAGCCCTATATAGATCCAATCGGACATTACGGGACCGAGCCGAAGCAGTTCGATCGCCTACAGAGATTGGATATTCCAGCCCCAATCACAGGGCCCAGCCTACATAACGCGACACAATGGGGACCCAGTAACACCCAACATGACTCGAAAGGATCCAACAGGAATCTAATACTCGTACGAAAACTAGAAAAAAAAAAGTCCGCTATGTAGGGACACAACTACGTAAGGCCTTGCGAGACCCAATATGACCTTACGGCAATACTTTAGTATGACACAACAGGAACCCAATCGAGACAAAAAGTACCCCCCACAGAGCACGAAAGAACCAGACGGATGCGCCATCAAGCGAGGCGGCATGTGTCAACCCCCAACCACGCGACCCAAAACGACGTGGCACGATCCAATGGGGACCCAACGAGGACCCGACGAGGACCCAATAGCACCCCAGCGGACAAAACAGGGGACTCAACGGGGACCGACCTAGCACGGCGACGAAATGAACCAATAGGGGCGCTAGGACCCTTTACAAGGCCCAATCAAAAATCTACCGTAAACATGACACAGCAGGGGACCCAATAGAAAACCCGAGCGAACCAATAGGACGGACGGGACCGGACTGAAGCGCGCGCCAAGTCACCTCGAGAGGCTTTGGATGCTCCATCCCCAATCCCCTGGAGGTTGGGCTCCGTTCACGAACAGCGCGTAGAGGAAGCAGTCGTACAGCTGGCCGTTGATCTTGTAGTAGTCTGAGGGTTGGACGGGGGACGGGGAGGGGAGCGGACGCAGCGGAAGGCGAGAGCAGGGGTGAGCGGCGGGGGGGGGGGGGGCGGGGGGGGGAGACAAGAGGAGGGGAGCCGGGGGGGGGGGCGCGGGGGAGGGGAGACAAGAAGAGGGGAGCCGGGGGGGGCGCGGGGGAGGGGAGACAAGAGGAGGAGAGGCGGGGGGGGGGGGGGGGGTTAAAGACTTTTGAGTTTCCGCCAAGCACGGAAGAAGCGGGGAGCGGCCCGATTGAGGCACATTCCCCCAACCCTAGAACTTCGCACGTCACCGTGCGTTTTCGGGCTCGCGACGTGTTGACACGCGAGCACAGGCGCCCATTGGGAGGAGAGAGACACAAAGAAGCCTGTTTGGGCTCAATCAGACACGTCCAACCATTTCTAGCCGGCGGGGGTTGATTGAGCATCGGTCTCGGCTTAAACCTGTTTCCTCGAGGCCGGTTACTGGATCAGGTGCAGAGAAGAGCGTCACAAAACTTACCGTATATATATGACGGGCAAGATACGCACAACACCCCCTGGGGGAATGACTCTCGATGTCAATTTTCACCCCCAAACAAGGGCGCAATGCACACACAACCAAGAAGTGGTGGGGGGGGGGGGGAGGTTGGTTGGTAGGGGAAAAAACGTCGTCGGGGGTCTCTTTGCACAATGGACGCACGCCTCCATCGCTCGGCAGTTACGTCATATCTTCCCGTTGCCGAAAAAGAAAAAAAGAGATCGTCCGAGGGGGTGTGTTAACTATCTTACCACCCGTGTGATAACGCGGTAGGTGCTAAAAGTACCATTACCGCAGCTCGCCTTGTACAGCAGGTAAGTTTATATCTTCTCTCCATTGTTGTGTTTGTTTCGCTTCCATCGATCGATCGATCGAGAGAGAGAGGCGTATTTTCGTTGTGAGCCTGTCTTGTGGCGCACGTGGCAAGATTTCAAGGAAGGTAGCTTATGTGATAAACATCATGATCGTCGCCATTATCGCCATCATCATCATCATCATCATCATCAACATCATCATCATCATCATCTTCATCATCATCTTGTCATCATCATCATCATCATCGTCATCATCATCATCATCATCATCATAGATCATCCGCAGATCATCTGCAGATCATCTAGTTCCTCGCCTACCGTTGTGAGAGCCCGTGCAGGATCTGCCTTGTAGGGCAGATCCAACCAGGGAAAACATGTCCTAGGTCGTGCTGATTGTACGGGTTCCACCCCAGCATCATGAGCCAGATCATACAGATCATACAGATCAGGGACATCATCATCATCATTGTCTTTACCATGATCATCGTCATCACCGTTATTCAGGAGGCAGTCTGCACCAAGCAAGCAAGCCTCCCCCCCCCGCCCTTTCTTTAATGTATTATATATAGCATGGGTTGGCGTCGGTTGGCAACGACGCTGTAAATCATGAAGCTCATTATACGTGAGACAGACAACCAGGGTACCGTTTTTTTATTTAATCATTTTTGGCGGTCGGTCACAGTTGGCGATCGAGTTACAGATTCTTTGTGCGGGGGTGGAGACCCTTCACTGCGCAGAAGGAGAAGGAGAATGACCGCATCACGTACCTGGTAGTGCTTACGGTAAGGCATCGAAGAGGCTGATACACAGTAGGCCCATTGCTGTCTCTGGAAATGGCCACACCGGAAAATGAATATACCTGTCGAAGCTGTCGTCCACGTGCAATCCCGCCTCACAAGCGGTTCTTAGTGCGATGCAGCTCACGCTTCATGCAACTCGCCAGACACCTCACGGCGCTTCGCGCCTGGTGCGAGCAACGTTTTGCCTGGTCGGTGAAAAACCCGCGCGCTCCGTCCCGGCATTGTAGGGATGCGAGGGTCTATGATCATACGACTACGGCCTTACCTGATATTGAGTACACCCCCCCCCCCCTATGTATGTAGAGGTTGGGTTGGCGCCGATTGACGACGACGCACTAAAACAAGCCTCTCACCGTGTGAACTAGACAACCAGGGTACTGTTTTTTTTGTTTTGTTTTTGGCGGTCACCACGGCTGGCGGTCGAGATATATAGACCGTTTTTGCGCGGGGATAGCCCTAACTCCGCACGGGGGGGGATGATCGCTATCACGTAGTGTGGGCAAAAGGTAAGGCGCTCTCGAGGCAGCTACATAGTGAAGCCACCGCGATCTCTGGAAGTGGCCACACCGGAAAATAAATAAAAAATCATTGACGCCGCCATCTATATATTCAAGAACATCCGATCTCCAACAATATACTTCGTACACATACACATTGTTTCAGTTTTGTTTCACTTGATTCTGGTATCCCACCCCCCCCCCTGTGCTCCATCTCGAGAGGGATGCGTGGTCAATGGTCAAATGACAAAGGCAAGCAACAAATGAGTACGCCCTCCCCCCCCCCCCCCCCCCCCCCCCCCCCTCTGTCTGGGACTCAACACAAAAGAAGTGGGGTGTCGATTTCCTCTTCTCTCGTTCGCGTACACAGCTTGGTAGGTGGTCCGCGTACCTATCAAGATCAATTTCGTGGGTTCAAGTCTCACCGAGTGCATGCTCGTAGGGGCTTTTTCTTGCACAAGGAAATTTGACTCGCGGAAAGCGCGAGAGCGTGAGTTAGCTACGTTCGATGAAAATCGACGAGCAGTCGGAATGCTGAACCCTAGGCGCCACAAGAAATAAAGGCACGTACCAGGGGGGAGAAGGGTAGACACCTGTGACCACGGCCTTTTCCAGAAGTTTGTTGAGGGTAAAACCCTCCTACGAGGTAGGCTGGAAGTAAAAGTGATTAAAAAAATATGTACCTGGTATATTGTATATATCCCCCCCCCCCCCCCGGCCCTCCCCCCTATTTTATATAGGTTGGGTTGGTGTCGATTGGCAACGACACTGTAAAACATGCCGCTCACTACGTGAGCTAGACAACCAGGGTACCGTTTTTTTTGGTTTTTTTTTTTTGGCGGTCGCCCACAGCTGGTTGTCGAGTTGGATCATTTGTGCGAGGTAAAGAACCTTTACTCCGCACAAGGGAATTGATCGTATCACGTAGCGTTCAAGGTAAGGCACCTAAGAGGCAGTTACATAGTACTCCCATTGCTGTCTCTGGAAACGCCTACACAGGAAATTAAATCAACTCATTGAAGCTGTCGTCCATATGCAAGTCCGCCTCAAAAGCGGTTCTTAGTAGGATGCAGCTCACCCTTCATGCGACTCGCCAGACACCTGACGGCGCTCCGCGCTTGGTGCAAGCAATGTCTGCCTGGTCGGTGAAAACCCGACATGCTCCGTCCCGGCATTGTAGGGATGCGAGGGTCTATGGTCATACGACTACGGCCATGCATGAGATCGAATACATCTCTCCTATCGAGTACCCCCCCCCCCCCCCCCCCCCGCCCCCCCCCCCCGGCCCTATGGTCATACGACTACGGCCATGCATGAGAACGAGTACATCTCTCCTATCGAGTACACCCCCCCCCCCCCCCCCCCGGCCGACGGAGTTTCTTCGCCCACTACTACGGTGGCCCATAGTTAATAGGACCTACGGTACACACAAAAACCTATATAGTTCCCTACTTTTCCAACACTATTCGGTCCTATTTACTACGCCCCGCCCGCAACAAAACGGTGGGCCCGTGTATGCACACATACATCATGGTTCAGGACTACGGCGCCGGTTGCGTAGCGTCGGTAGGCCCGCGTTAGCTAGCTGTTACGGGGGACCATAGTTAATAGGACCTGTGGTATACGTAAAAACCTACCAGGTATATATTTCACCATTTCTGCGAACAATATTTGGTCCTATTGCCTATGGTCCCCCGTAATAGGGCCTGTGGAATCTCTTGGCACAGGCGGGATGGCCATTGCGGCGTGTACAAGCGGAGCAGGGGTCAGTTGCCGCTGTGGTGCCCGGCTTTATCGTTATCAACAGGGTCTTTCGCGAAGAACTTGGTTGGAGCCAAGTTGGTTGGGGTTTTCTCGCGGCCTGTTACCTACCCACGCCACGATACGTTGAAGGTCTCCCTCAGGTTGCGGCCGAAAAACAAAAAAAAAAAACAAAGTGGCCAGAAGTGTCACTTTCAACCATTCCATGGTTGGGTTGGGTTATTATTATTTTTTTTTTAAATCAACGATAGGAAACAGATCCCACGAAACCCGACCGAAATCGGTTTCCCCATAACCTAATTTCTCCGCACACACTGCTGCCTTGTACCATGCTTCTGTAGGCGCATGGCATCGTCCATCCGGGTGCACTTTTTCACGACCGAAGGCCGGTTTTTACTATTGTTGGGCGCAAGATATGCGCGGTCTCGGAACCTTCCGGAGTTCCGAGAACAACACGTTTTACATACCCGCACCCGGAATTCACAAACCCTACACGCAGAGCTTAAACCTTGAAAGGCTTCCATGGGTTGGGTTGGGTTCAGTACTTTTTTTTTTCTTCAAAACGGGAAACAGGCCACGAGAAAACCTTGAACCGGAATTGGTCGCCCCCCCTCAACCGAAATTCTTTGCGAACTTCCTTTTAAAAATTGGCTCCTTTGCATCGTGGCCACGGCAGAGATGGGTGAGCATAAATCTATCGACGAGAGCGCGTACATCCCCGGGTGGCTTTGTTGTAGGTGGCCCGCATGCCTATCAAGAACAATTTTCGAGGGTTCAAGTCTCACCGAGTGCACGCACTCGTAGGGACCTTTTCTTGAATGGAAATTGGTTAGCGGAAAGCGCGAGCTAGCAAGCAACGTTCGATGAAAACCGACGAGCGGTGGAACGCCGAACCCTATACGCGATAAACAAAAACGAAGGCACGTACCGGGGGGGGGGGGGGGGGGGGGGGGGGTACTCGATAGGAGAGATGTACTCGATCTCATGCATGGCCGTAGTCGTGTGACCATAAGGGGGGGGGGGGGGGGGGGGGTGGGGAAGGGATGACACCTGTGACTACTGCTTGTCCTGGAGAATCGCTGAGAGCAAAACCTCCTACGAGTCAAGCTGGAAAGTTAAAGCGATGATGAAAAAAAAAAACACAAAAAAAAGTAGCGTGGGTAGAAGCGCAATTCGGCGCGAGAAGAAAAGGCTGGAGTCCCCTCGCGACGAAAAATAAACCATACAGGGGAGTCGGGCGGGGGGGGGGGGGGTGGGGGGGGGGGTATGTGACCCCGGATCCGGGAGACGAGTATTATAGGAGGGAGAAAAAAAAAGACGACCACAACAAAGGGGAAGGAACAAGAAAAAAAAAAAAACAGAACAGCACACAACGACAACAACAATAACCACAACAACAACAACAACAACAACAAACAAACAAACAAACGAACCTATAGTAACAACGTCTCTAAGAGGCCCTGCCGCAAAACCCGGCTCGACCTCGGCTGCCCCCCCCCGAACCGACAACAGCCGTGCGGCCGGCGCGCGCTCACCGGTGATGCAGCAAACTTGGACGAAGCCCTCGGACTCGTAGAACCGGTGGGCCGGAGGGTTGGTGGTGATGACGTGGAGGTAGACGGCCCCGATGGATGCCTCCTGTCTCGAAAGCCAAACGCATCTGCGCAACAGGGCACGCCCTATCCCCTGTAGACAATTATTACACGTGGGGGGAGCACAATATTACATAGAGGGGTCACATGGGTTCTGATTACTGTGTACAGCAAGGGCCCGCCAACAAGAAACGCCTAATCTGGGCAAACCCCGAGATACTTATTGGGGCGCCGTCCTTGACCGAAAACCTTGAGCCTAGGTTTTTTATATAGGATTTAGTGTAGAATTCACCACTGGACCGTTTTTCTTGGGCCAATTATCTTACCAGTAGCGTCATCCAACAAGTGAGCTTTTTGTTCTTATAGTGGCTCTTTCTTAATCGTGGGTTTACACTGTATGCCGTGAACGCGTCGAGCAGGCGTATCGCGCACGCACGGGGGGGGGGCGCAATAACACCAGGGAGAATGGCACCGAAAGCGGTAAAGAACATAAGGGAGGGGGGGAGGGGGACGGGGGGAGGGATTCAGGCGGTGCATGGAGGGGATCGGGGGGGTGAGGGCGGGGACGGGGTAGCAGGCGCAGTCGCAGTCGCAGTCGCACGCGCAAGCGGAGGCGTGGATGCATCGAGGTCTGGTCATGGCGGGTCGTGCGCAGGGGGCAAGACGATCAAGGATAACAGGACGCAACACACTAAGAGGGAGGAGGGGGGGGGGGGGGGAGGGCACCCATCCCATGCATGGTTGCTGTAGTCGTATGGCCATATAGACCCGGCATCCCTGCAATGCCGGGATGGAGCACGTCGGGTTTTCAACGACCAGGAAGACATTGCTAGCACCAAGCGCGAAGCGCCGTGATGGTGTTGCGGCGAGTCGCATGAAGGGTAAGCTGCACCCTGCTAAGAACCGCTTGTGAGGCGGACTTTCTTACGTATGGACGACAGCGTCTACTCAAGCGGCTTATTTTCTGGCGTGGCCATACTTCCAGAGACAGCCATGGGTTTGCCATGCAACTGCCTCGTGGGTGTGCCTTGCCATATATACACACACCGTGATACGATCATCTCCTCTTGTGCGAGACAACAGGTTCTGCACCCCGACAAAAATGGCATTAGCTCCACCTTCAAGCCATTGTTTGACAGCCGAAAGAAAAAGACACTACCCTGGGTGAGGGGGGGGGGAATAGCGTGTGGAACGCAGGGAGTACCTCACACCGCTCGCGCTCGCCTTTCTTCGATGGCGTGTGTCCGTGCCAAGCGTGAGTATGTACACAACTTCGGTGTGCGCCTCCGCGCCCCCTTCCCCCCCCGCAACACCGCCACCGCCGCTACGCCTAGACCATCCCAGCCCCGAAGGGAGTCCCGAGTCCCAAGCGATCTCGATCTCTACACCGATCGAGGGGAACCACCTGAAAAAGAGAGACAGGGAAAAAAAGCGCGTGGAAATAATATCGAAGGAAGGGGGCGGGATTGTTTGGTGGCCATACGAGTGAGGTGGGGGAGGGGGGGGGGGGGGGGGGGGGGGGGTACTCGGTAGGAGAGAATGTACTCGATCTCATGCATGGCCGTAGTCGTATGACCATAGACCCTCGCATCCCTACAACGCCGGGACGGAGCATGTCGGGTCTTCACCGACCAGGCAGGCATTGCTTGCACCAGGCGCGAGGCGAAACGTGAGGTGTCTGGCGAGGGGTAAGTGGAGGGGTGTGTACCCCTTCTAATGCATTGCCGTAGTACTGTAGTATGACCACAGACCCAGGCATCCCTACAATGCCGGGACGAAGCGCGTCGGGTTTTCACCGACCAGGCAGGCTTCGCTACTGCTGTACCCACCAAGCGCGAAGCGAAACGTGAGGTATTCGGCGAGTCGCGAGAAGGGTGAGCTGTATTCTCTACTCAAAACCACGTTGTGAGGCGGGCTGGGGACGGGGGGGGGAGGAAGGGGAAGGGGAAAAAAAACTCACGCGCCCTCTCCTCTAGCCAGCCAGTTCCCCTTCGGCGACATAAAACTCGAAAACAAGCATCGGCGTCACTGGTCGAACGGCACGGCACCGACAAGAGAAAAAAAAAAAAAGAAGAAAAAAGGTCGGAGCGGTGTGCATCCCGAGCAGAAAAAAAAACACACACACACACACAAATTCCCAAACCCTCCTGACCTGCAGTAGATAGATATATCGAGCGCCCAACCGCACTCACGGGGAAAATTTTGACAACAACTGTCAAACCTTGCCAAAAATGTCTATTAATAAAACCTTTTGGCAACTTTTTTTTTCAAGCTAAAACCTTTTGGCAGCTCCTGGCAAGAACTTGTCCAAAAAAAATATCTATATATATATACCAGGGTTGGGGGAGTATTTAAGCCAGAAAAACGTTTGGCACCGTTTGGCAAAAACCTTTGCCAAGCATCGGGCAAAAATTCAAACCTCCGCAAAACTTGCCATAAGGGGCAAAAGTTCTACCAAAATCGGTTGAGTGGAAAACGACCCTTAACCCCTTTAGTACTGCAGTCCCGATTTGGGGACAAACCCCTCACTATCACGGGGGACCATAGTTAACAGGACCTATGGTACACATAAAAACCTATATGTTTAACCATTTCTACTAACAATATTTGGTCCTGTTAACTATGGCCCCACGTAGTAGTTTTTGTCACGAGGAAAGCAAAATATTGGTCCCTATAGCCTGAGCACACAGCCGGGCTACCAGGTACCAGGAACAAGGTACCAGGCACACAATATACGCGGTAAGCGCACACTGGTTTTTGCCCGTCCGAAGCCACACCGAAGGCAACTCGAGCAACACCAGCACCGCCACACCCTTGGAGCAACACGACATACGGCACGGAGAGAGGCTACTGCAGGGAGGGGTGATGGTGCTCTCTCGTGCCTTCTAGGTACCTACCTACCTGCACACGAGACTTCTGTTGCTGTGAGAGTTCGAGTACGAGTACGAGTACGCACATGGCTTTCAATTCGAACTCCTGTATACCAGACAATAAGCGTACTACTGTAATGTACAGCACGTATCTTTGTGATTAAACGCTGCTATCCTGCCTGTCTGCCTGTCTGTCTATCCTGTCTGTCTGTCTGTCTGTCTGTCTGTCTGTCGGTATGTATGTCTGTCTGTCTGAATGTCAACACGGTAGCGCGACCCAAAGCGCTTCAACTCCGCCTGCCCCTGGTAGTCTGGGTGGCACAACCAGCAGAGGGTCCCATGCCGCGCCGAGCCGTGGCCGTGGTACAGTCCCGAGGCGGTTATGACACCCATCAAGCCGGCCTTGCTGCTGACTTGCAATTTTGAAATACCATCTGTGGCAGCTGAATGGTTGGCCAAGTTCATGCCAGAGGCCACTGGGTTTTCGTAGAAGATTGATGCTAACTATTAATAGACCCATCGAGATTCCGTCACACCCGGGGAGGATAGGGTCCCATCCCCCGGTCATAAATATCTTCATATATCTACAACTCCGACAAACCGGGGACAACAGCGGCGATCCCCCGGGTTAACACCGCCACGCACGGCGTGGAAATCCCACTCCCCTCGGCTGAGTACTGATCGACTCAAGACTCAAGAGACTCATTGAGCCAGCGAGCGGTGAGAATTGCCCCTCGGGACAACGTCGAGGTCCCGCTGCACCCGGGGACGATAATTTCCCATCCCCGCATCAGAAACCCTTCCATACATCTGCAACTCCAACAACCCTATTCTCGACTATGGGCAACTCAGGGTTAGCGCCACCAGCGGAGGTGTCGCCGTACTGCTAGTCTGTAAAAAAAATGGATGTACCGCTGTACGTGCGAGCATAACAAAGCATACACACTCCTCGTATTTTGTTTACTTGCAGCTGTGCGGCCCGAGGTTGTGCGGCCCAAGGTTAGAATTCGCATGAAAGCCAAGCGGCGGCGCGGTGCGCGGAGACCGACGGACGAGCGCTGCGCTCGTACTTCCTACGGAATAACCAAGACCGACTCCTTGCCCAGCTTTCTTCCCCCGGGAGCAGGGTGACCGCAAGCCGCTATCGGCCTTCGACCGCATAAAAATCAAAGAGGTGTTTCGTAAGATGCATCCATATGCGCACACGAATTCGACAAATTCTCAGCAGGCCGGTGCCATCGCCCAAGCTACTGCAGGTCGCTCTTGGGCTACGGATCACGACGCTAGCCGCCGGTTTCGCATCCGGCACTAAACCTGACCCGACTATACACCCCGGCGCGTGGAGTTCCTGGGTGGTGTGAGTAGGCCCCGTATGCTGGATGGTCTCAATCGTGCCCCCGCGAGAAACGCACGAGAAAGCTTGGACAAGCTTTAAAACAGGACCGAACCATACGAGGGGCAGACATCTCCGCACACACACAACAGGCGACGCCGATTCCTTCCTCCTTCGGGGTGCAGCCCACTGGTGCGTCTTCAAGACGATCCGTGCCGGCAGGTCAAAGCCAGCCCGCGTCCGAGAGCTTGGCTCGGAAAAGATTGGACAGGCTTGCTCGGCGCTGCTTTGCTGACCGCTCAGCCAGCTCTGGGTGCGTCTTCGGCTCAAATGCTTTCGAGCGACCTCAGGTGTCTGTGCTCCCCGATTTACGGGCGGCCCTCGAACCACCCACAGGTCAACATCAATCGTGAGCGCACTCGGTGGTTCGCGCGTCTCTCTATTTTTTTCCCGTTGTGGCCTGCGCATCCTCCAACCCCCGATGGGCAGTGGCTAGGAACTGGAGATTTTTGCCTTTTTTCAAGACGACTTGACGTTTTCGTTCACCAATTTCGCTATTTATTGGCCCACAAAACATCCCGCAGAAAAATAATCACAAGGAAATGTAGAAAAACACGTACAAAAAACACGTCTATTTATATCTATGTATGCATATACTCTTTGGGGCACTTCAGGATTGCTTCCTTGCGTTTTGTTTTGTTTTTTTCAAGTAAGAATTGACATTTTTGTTGCATCATTTGCCATTGGCCGAAAATCATCCCGCAAAGACAGAATCACAAGGGATGCAGAAAACACACACAATAAAAAAAGGGGATCAACGAAAAGAAAAAAGAATGTACACATGCCGCCGGTACCGGACAACCCGGGAGGCGGCTGGCCGTGGTAACGCACAATGAAGCGACAAAAGCCGGAAAGAGCGCTGAGTTCGCACAGAGGGTGCGATCGTTTTTCAGTTCAGCGTTCGAATTGTCCAGGTACGGGAAAGGTTACCAAACGTACCGAAACAAGGGCGAGGTACGGCATGAAGAGGCAAGCGGGGCAAGGAGGACGCAAACACGAACACGGTATCATATGCCGCAGCAGAGAGAGGCCTCATTGATTTAACAAAAAAAAAAGTGAGAAAATATTCTTCGAGGTATATCTTCAAGGTGCACGGTACGATTTGAAGCGGCTTAAATTTCTGTCCCGAACATTGCCGGGACCGTTCGAACAAAAAATTAACATTAAACATCTTCCTTACGTTTCGCGAAAGAGTAGTACAGATGATACGGGTCGCACCCGGCGACATCGACCAACATAGATACCACAAAACCGAAACTGAATGATCTATCTGCCTTGAAAGATCTAGATCGTGATCAATCTGTTCATGATCTGTACATGATCTGTTCCTAATCTGTCCCCCACCCCCCCCACCCCCCCTACAAAAAAAAATATGCTCTTGTAAGACTTCAATAACAAACAAACAAAAAACCCACACTAATCCCAGGTAGTTATCCCCCCCCCCCCCCCCCCCCCCCGTAAAAAAAGTGGGCACAGTTCCAAGAGGGGTGATCAATAGATAGCCAATCTGCAATCGCCGACCTGACAAGTAATGAGGCCCACAATTTCCTCCCGCTTTCGCCCCGCCACGTCCCGAGCCCCGCTCCTCTCGGCGCCGTGGTGCTGGTGGTGCTGAAACCTCCCGTCCGCTGCATCCATCGCCCACCCCGCCCCCCCCCCCGGCCCCTGGTTCGTCCCGCTTCCACCGCCGTCCCCACCACATCCCGCCCCTTCTTCCTCCTTCCGCCGGTTCGCCTGGGAATAGTCCGCACGCGCGCGACCCCCCGCCTCGCGCATCGGCCCCGGGTGAACATCTCCCCTACCGCCGCCGCCGCTGCTGCTGCTGCTGCTATTGTAGGCGCCCGCGCGGCCCCCTCCCTCTCTCCCCTGCTGTCCCGGGCCATCACCGCCGGTCCCGCATCTGTTATCGAAGGCGCCCGCGCAGCTCCCTTCCCCTCCTCCCTGCGGCCTTGGGCTACCTCCGCTACCCCTACCGCTGCCGTCGTAGTGATGCCTCGCGCCTGGGGGTTGGGGTTGGTCCAACCCGCCACCACCAACACCACCAACACCACCAACACCGCTTCCGCCGCCGCCACCGCCGCCGCCGCCACCACCACCACACCCACCCCCGATCCCAAAACCGCCATTACGGCTCTCTAATCGCCCCTCGCCACAACTATCGTCCCCACCGCCACGGCTATCACCACCATTCTCGAGTCGGCTCTGGTCTTTGGCGGGTTCGAGGTCGGTCGTCAGCCCCGGAGCGTTGCTTCTGTACGCGACCCCTGGGTTGTTGTTGTCGTGACTATGGTTGAAGCTCTCGCGGGAGGTCGACAGCGCCACCTGCGTGTAGAGCGGCTCCTTTGCCTCCCCTTTCCCGCGGGTGATGAAGCCTCGGACTACGTTTTCGTAGAACGCCTGATTTCGGTGGAGATAAAAAACGGCATTGGTGTTATATAGCCGGTGGCCGTCGATGTTGGCGGTTTTTATGCGCCAGGTATTGTGCGTGTTAAGTGTATAAGGAGCGAGTTTTACGTTCGAGAAACGAACGCAAAACGGCGAAGAAACGAAACAGAGGAAAGCCAAGGGATGGGTGACACAAAAGTCGAGCGATGTACGAACTGGTTCAAGCTGAACGTCCCTGATTTATCGGTTACGAATGCCGCTTGGAATATATGTAAAACTACAAGAAAAAAACAGCTGCGGGATTGAGGAAATGGTCGAAACTCACCTTTGCAAGCTGCGTGTGATACTTCGATCGCGCGTGCTTCGGGTTCTACATATGGCCTCATGCAGGAAACACAGTCCGCATATGAGGAAGACAACGTCTGGGGCTGCAGAACGCAAGGACTGGGTGTGTCTATACTTGAGAAACAAAATAAATACTTTGTTGAGGTTGCTCTCCTAGAATGACAAACTTTTGATATCACACCGACCGCCATAAACAGCGGAAAAGGATGACAAAAAACATTTTTTGCAGTTGAGGCCCTAGGGCTGGCGCTAGAGGCGGAAACGTGGTCCAAAAAAAACACGGGCCTCAAAAAAGGTCAGAAACAATCAGGCGTGTCCCTTAGGAAATAAGAAAAAAAAACAAAAACCTCGACGAGCCGGGTCCAGGTACTTCCAAGGTACTACAAACAGTATGTCGGTATTTTGTTTCGGGCAAAAAAATGGTAGATCAGACTGCGTAGGGCCAATAAATAGCAAACCATAATGAACGGCCAAAATTGATCCCTCCTGGCTGCTGAAGCAAGTATTACAAGGTAACTTTACGCAAAATAGACACTTTTTCGGCACAAAAATCCGCCACTTCGGCTCATGCCGTTTTTTTTTTTTCAAGAGACAGATCCTGAAATCCGAACAGGTGCGTTCTGTGAGTCCCCGTGGACCCGCTAACCAAGGGTGTGTTAGCCAGAAACTCGAGATTCCTCAGCCCTTCCACGACTGCACTGAGGCGTTCTACGATAGAGGTTCACCCCAATTTTTATGAGGCTGCTCCTCAATTAAGGAGCTCCACGCCTCACCCGAAAACTGACTTCAGCAAAAATCAAATTGCATCGCGCCGAATAATTCCATGGCCCAAGTCTACAAAACGTTTTTTTCGAAATCAAGACCGGGATCAAGGAACCCCGTCTTTCAGAAACAAAATAGCGGAAATGTGCTACCTCTATCGTAGAACGGGTCCACTGAACAGAGCCATTACGGGGGACCATAGTACAAAGGACCAAATATTGATGGTAAAAAAAAAGCGAAACATATACCGTAGCTTTTTGTCCGTACGTACCGTAGGTCCTATTTAATATGGTCCCCCGTATTACACGTTCTTGACTCTTGGCTCCGAGCAGTTTTTCCCCAAAAACGGGAGGTTGCACTGCAGCCCTACGGGCCGGGTCGGGTTGGGCTAGGAGGGTTTCAGACTCTCACGGGTCGGGTAGGCTCACCCTTGCCCAATCCGACCTGACCCCGACCCTCGAACAGCCCTCGTTTCAAGCGGAGCGCTTTCTCCACAGACCAAGGTTTTGTGCTGAGTTTTTTTTTTTTCCTGTAGTACACTCGTAGAAGAATTTAAGCCCCAAACAGTTTAAAGAATGAAGAATGAAAACCGACCAAACATACCTACCGTGAGCGCGTGTCTTGTGGAGTATCAATATCAAGCACACTAACGGTCCCTCTACCGTCTAGTGCCGGCGTGTGTGCGTCAGCCAACAAGATAGGCACTACAGCGGCAACCGGCAGTGGCCCGCACACTGCCACGCCACTTGCTCCCTGCTGTGCCGAGCGATTGCACCCGCAGTACGAGTATACATAGCGGGCAGCGGGCACAACTCAACCGCCACCACAGCAATCCCTTCGCTGCCAAGCGAAGCCACCGGCACTCTTTTTTTCTTCTTCTTCTTTTTTTTTTTAATCATCACTTCCACTTTCCAACCCAACTCGTGGAAGGTTTTACCCCCAGCGGTCTTCTGGACAAGCCGTGGTCACAGGTGTCGTCTCGTCCCTTCTTCCCCCCCCCGGTACGTGCCTTTATTTTTTGTCGCGGAAAGGGTTCAGCATTCCCACTGCTCGTCGATTTTCATCGAATGTACCTGGTAGCTAACTCATGCTCTCGCGCTATGCTTATAAAATAGAAATAAAATAAAACAGCTGCGAGATCGAGGATTTCATCGAAACTAATGTTTGCAGGCTGTGTGCGCTACATCGATCGCGAATATTACGAGTACGAGTTTTACATGGCCTCATGCAGGGTATACAGCAGTCCCGCACACGACGAAGACAAAAACCTGAAGCTGCAGAGTTCAAGGAGCAAGTGGTGTCTTAAAGTATGTTTGGGAAGTAAAAACAATTAAATTAAAAAAAAAAAACCTAGGTAGGAGGTTGCACGTACAGTATTACAGGGGGCCATTAACCCCTTTAGAACCGCAGTCCCGTTTTGGGGACAAACCACTCAAATTTCAAGTAGTTTTTCCCCAAAACGGGACTGCGGTTCTAAAAAGGGTTAACTAATACCAGGTAGGACCTATGGCAAAAACCTACCAGGGTACCAGGTATCTATTTAACCATTTTACTAACACTATTTGGTCCTATTAACTATGGTCCCCCATACTCGTAGCTAGCCACAACCGGCCCCAAATAGAGCGGGCAGGCGGCACTATTTGACCGGCACTATAGGGGGATCACTGATTTCTATTATGGGGGGCCATAGTTAATAGGACCAATCGTTGTTGGTAGAAACGGTTAAATATATACCAGGTAGGTTTTTATGTACACCACAAGTCCTATTAACTACGGTCCCCCGCAAAACCTGGTACTGCTTTGTTGAAGCTGCGTCCAAAAGTCGCCGCAAACCTTACGTACTGCTTTCATCCACCCACCCACCCACCCACCCACCCACCCACCCACCCACCCACCCGCCACTACGTGCGGGAGGGAGTGGTGAAACAAAATGACCGCCGTTTCCCCGACCCAATGAAAGAAATATTGCATCTATTTAATGGGAAATACAGAGGGCGCTCCACAGACACTGCGCACTTGCTGCCCTTGCTCGCTCACCATCTCGTACCGGACAGGGAAGCATTGCTCGTGCAGGCGCTTCACCTCCCCCAGGTCTCTCGGCTCCATCGGCCTCAGCTCGATCCCCACCTGCGACACAAGGCAGAGGAGTGAAGAACCACACGAGGTTATGACTGCTACCAGCAGCTGTCAAACATGTGTCAGGAGAAAGGGCTTTCGCCCCCCTCGATTGGCAGCAACTTTGCCTTGACATAGCCCCACCGACACCAAAGCACTATTTCGGGGGACCATAGTAAACAGGACCAAATATTGTTCGTAAAAATAGGTAAATATACTGGTTTTTGTGTGTACCTTAGGTCCTATTTACTATGGTCCCCCGTAACAGGCGTTACTTGTGGAACACTCGGCTCTATGTGCACACCCTTGACGGCGGAGGTTTCGCCTTTGCTTGATTGACATTTTCTCCTGACGTGTTTGCATACAACAATACCTGTGCAACAGCAGCAATACGGAACGATATGCACTGCATCACACTGGGATACCGGGTGTGCTGGTGTAGTGTCGTGGGTATCCTACCGACACTTTCCATGTATCGATCTATCGAAGGTCAAAACTTCGACATGTCGTGTCGAATATCGTGTTTGGCCCTCCCATCCCCTTCGGCATCCCCGTGCTCTCTATGCAAAAAAAACACCGAACGAAACCTTCGATGTATATACCTGGTACAAAAAATCGAAACGGTATCGAAAATCAACGTCGACTTTCCGCTTATCGTTATCGTATCGCCGCTCGATCCTTGGACGACATCCAACACTCACGGGCGGCCGGTGAAAAAAGCTCGACGAGGAGCCAGGGCACGATTGCTGCGAATATCGACGCTAGTGTAGGTGGCGTCTTCATCTTCCTCGGCTTTATTGTCACCCTTTTGATTGGCGTCTGGCCTTGACATTGCCACGGACTTGAACCCTTCTCCCGGCTATCCCTTTTAGAGCCGCAGTCCCTTTTGAGGGACAAACCACTCTAATTTCAAGTGGTTTGTTCCCATAACGGGGCTGCGGTGCCAAAGGGGATAAGGTGATCCGAAACAAAGAAGAGAACAAAAATGTCAACCTGGTTCGAAACGATCCAACTGCCATATAGGGAAAAAGGCCTGCACACCCGTCCATCGGTGCTCTGCCGTAGATCCGTCATGTATCGCAAAACTCCCTTAGATGTGCCAGAACAGCAAGCGGAGCCGTCGTGCCAGAGATCCGCCATGTATGGCAAAACTTCCTTCGATGTGCCAGAACAGCAACTAGAGCCTTCGTGCCAAGCACAACGACAAGGTGGTACGCCAACCAAGAGGCCTACGGTTAGCGTAAGGGTGAGGGTTGGAGTTCTGGGTCGGCGTGGTGGCCGCCGTGAGCCGAAGCCGAAGCCGGAAATAATCACGCCATCGGGGAAAAATAACCCCTACAGTTTCGTGACAAAACGCCTCCGTCACTATTAATAGTACATCATCATTTTATTCGGGCACACTTCAGAAAAACTTTGCCATACGTGGCGGATTTATGGCAGCCGTTCGTTGGTCCTTGCGCATTCTACTCGTCCGTCCGTCGTTGATGCCGTACTGACACAACTCTACGATTTTGTTGTTGTTGTTGTTGTCTTGTGTAATATCATATCATACGAGCTGCGTATATATTGTTTTTTTATACCCGGAGAGCATTCAAAGCGTGCGCAATACTCTCCAAACGAAACAAAAAAAAAAAATCCTTCACCCGCTCGTGTATGTGCGTACGCGGTCTTACAGTAGTTCTGAGGATTTTTGATACTTACGCTTTCGTCTTCTGTTCCGGCCTACACCTGTATCTACAGGTGCAGCTAGAAACATTATGATAATTTTCAGCGGCGATGGATGTGGAACGACAATCGTGTTCGATATGATACGATAACGGTAAATCGATATCGATATGATACGATATGTATCAATAAATTGAGTTCGATGTGATGCGATACCGACGATAACCGACAAACGAAACATCAAATCGACGCCAGGTACGTACGATTTCGACATTATACATGTCAAACTGGTTCCAAGTCCAGCGTCATCAGCAATAAAAATCGCGGGAATGCCAGGGAAAAGAGGAAAAAACGCCTTCGATGCCGTACACCGAATATCCATACTTACTTTGACAACTCGAATAGCACCCGACACGATATCGAACACGACCTGCCGTATATCACACAAGGGTGATAATATATCATACCATTACGGGGGTCCATAGTAAATAGGACCTACCGTGCACACAAAAACCTACTGTACATATTTTCCCTATTTCTCCTAACAATATTTGGTCCTATTTACTATGGCCCCCCGCAATAGGTTGATAATATATCACACTAGGGTGATAAGCCAACACACACCCCCATCGGACGATGATTTTGTCGACGATGGGGAGAGTGTAAAACGCCGAGCGACGCGTCCATGAAAAGACCTCGACGGCATATTTCGAAGCCATTTTTGTTTTCGCTGTTGCTGGTGGTGGTATTGTTGTTGTTGTGTTGTTGTTGTGTTGTTGTTTTGTTGTTGTTGTTGTTGTTGTTGTTGTAGTCGTTGTTGTGTTGTGCCTGCCCCCCTTAAGACATGTTGTACAGAGAAATCGGGTCTTGGCTTCCATCCCTGGGGGTTTGTTGTGCTGTCTTACCACCCATGTGTTAGTACTCGTACGGCACCAAAACGTCGATATTAGCACTATGGCCTCCCGCAATAGGTTGATAATATATCACACTAGGGTGATAAGATAACACCCCCCCATCGGACGATGATTTTGCCGACGATGGGGAGAGTGTAAAACGCCGAGCGACGCGTCTATGAAAAGACCTCGACGACATATATCGAAGCCATTTTTGTTGTCGTTGTTGTTGTTGTTGTTGTTGTTGTTTTGTTGTTGTTGTAGTCGTTGTTGTTGTTGTTGTGCCTGCCCCCCTTAAGACATGTTGTACAGAGAAGTCGGGTCTTGGCTTCCATCCCTGGGGGTTGTACTGTCTTACCACCCATGTGTTAGTACTCGTACGGCACCAAAACGTCGATATTAGATATTCCGAATAACGTCCGATACGATATCGAACACTAGCTGCTACCATTACGAAGTGCATACGAGTTAATAAAAATACGTTTCTCCTTTCTCCCTCCCTAATCGCAACTCAGATCCGGGCTCACGAAGCCGGCTCTTTTTCTCCCCCCCCCCCACTACGAGCACGGTACATGTCTTTTATTCCTGACGCGAATGGGGTCCGGCACTTTCTTCTCTCGTCAATTCGCGTGGAACCTTGCATACACACACACACCGGGCGCCTTCTGCGGTCGACTAGGCTCGGAACAAAGAACCCCACAACATGGCAGGGCTCAAAACCCTGGCCCTCGACCTTAAGCAAGTGCTCGCGAGGACAACCACTAGACCAGCGGGCTGGCCGATCGGCCCTCGTACGAGCGCTGCTGGTAACGCGCATGTCTCGTGTCGTATCATACATATTAGCCTCACTGGCCCCTTTAGAACCGCAGTCCCGTTTTGGGGACAAACTACTTGAAGTTTGAATGGTTTGTCCCCAAAACGAGACTGCGGTTCTAAAAGGGTGAATCCAGTCGTTTTCGAAGTGGTTGGCCCCCGAAACGGTTCTGCAGTCCTAAAAGGGTTAACAATGGTTGGTGACGCTTGGTGCTATATATATATATATATATACATATACCAGGTATCAATAGCCGTACGAGCAGCATGCGCCCAGCAGTACAGTTAGTAGACGTAGACCACGCCGTGCTCGTGACGTACGCCTGCTTAGCTTGTAACTCCGACACCACCTTGTGCGTATCGCGTATCACCCCCCAACCATGCAGTGACTGACAGTTGCTGTTGTAGTCGTCACTTCTCACTTCTTGCCGTCAGATTTTTTTTTTGTCCCCCCCCTCTAAAATCCGAAGACGGTCCACAGACTCTATTTTTGCGCGTACAGAGTACTTGACTTGCGAGTCTGGTCGGAGTTGAAAGGACCTACGAGGCATGCATACGAAGACTAAAAATATTCCTTACATTTCCGTCGACATAGAATGGTGCGCATGATGTTTGATGGGTGATGGGGCCGATGTATCGAATGAACCCTTGGTGTCATCATGTATCATCATCATATACTACATACCAGTATATATGTACTACTTCTAGCACATACCTGGGACGGCAGAGTATCATCTTCACAATACGAGTATACTCGCCGACCGCCGACTTGGTTGAATACGCGCAAGCCGTGCGTGCGTGCAAAGGCGAAGTATTGTTCACGGCGCACGAAGAAGTTAGGAAACGCCCGCTAGAGCCTGGAGCCTGGAATGACTCTGCGGCCAGAGTTGGAACACGTAACACGTATGCATTGGCTGCGTATGGCGCGAACGCAACGATCGCCCCGAGATTATGGAGGATCGTCTTCGCAGACACCTCGGTATGATATCACACGAGTAGACACGAGTATACACGCCTTAGTCTCACAATCTGTGACGGCATAGATAATGTTGAAACTCTCAAGGATGAAGAATCAGGCCGGACACGAGACACGAGGGGTACTGATCTCGTCGGATAAAAATAACGCCAAGACGGCAACAACGACCACCACTCGCCGACTTGATTGAATACACACAAGTCGTGCGTGCAAAGGCCGAGTGTTGCGCGCGGTATACGTATCGGCTGCCTGGAGCCTGGGATGACGTTGAGGTCATCCCCCATTCGAGGTAGCACACGATGTATAATACGGCTGTGTGGCGCAAACAAACGTGATGATTGCATGAGAGGGTGTATGATTATCTTCGCGTGACACGAGCAGACAGTTACATTCGCCGACTCGATTGAATACTCACAATTCGCGTGTGCAAAGACCGAGTTTTACTCGTGGCATACGTATCGGAACTGCCCGCTGGAGCCTGGAGTTTTTGGATCATCCCCGACTCGAGCGAGAACACGATGTACAATACGGCTGTGTGGCGCAAAGGTGATTATTGCGTGAGAGGCCGGGGCATTGTCTTTGTATGACGCGAGTATGTAGACAAGTATACTCGCCGACTTCTTTGAACGCTCACAAGTCCCGTCTGCAAAGGCCGAGTATTACTCGTGGCAAATGCATCGGACGTGCCCGACGGAGTCTGGAGCCTGGCATGACGTTTAGGTCATCCTCACCTCGAGTTCGAACGCCACGTACAATACGGCTGTGTGGCGCAAGTGTAAGGGTTGCAGGAGAGGTTGGAGGATTATTGTCTTCGTCTGACACGAGCAGGTAAATATCCTCGCCAAGTGATTGAAAACTTACAGGTCGCGTGTGCAAAGGCCGAGTATCACTCGTGGCATACGGGCCGAAAGTGCCCGCTTGTCTGGAGCGGGGGATGACTTTGAGGCTATCCCCGACTCGAGATACAAGCAGAACACGATGTTACTCAATGGCTGTATACCTGACACACCTGGTACCGGGTGTATCATATGATACGCACTTACCAGGTATGTATAGTCTTCGTACGGCCCGAGTATACGTACTCTCATCGACTTGACTGAAGACATACCATACAAGTCGCGCGTGCACGTGGCCAACTATTGACGCGTTTACTCGTTGGATGTGCACGTATCGGAAGTGCCTGGAGCTTGGAATACCTTTGAGGCCATCCCCGGCTTGGTTAGATCACGATGCACTGCCGCAGTCATCTGCAATCTCTTATGCATGCGCGTATGTGGCGCAAAAGCCGAGTATGGAGGGCGAACGGCTGCGCATGAATCACGAAAAAGCGATGTAGCCGAGTTCGGTGCACGCTTGGAGCCAGGCCCGACAACGTACGAGAGCTACACAAACCGATGACTGGTGCTCGAAGCCACCACGTACCCCGTAAACATATACCGTAGAGCCTCGTACGAAGTACCACCTCTCGAACGATGAGTATATTACGCAAAAGTACTCGCTGTAGATTGGGCGCTCTCACGCAAGTACAATGAATGGGAGACGGTGATACGAGTACTGGCTGTGATAATCCTTCATTGCAGCAGGACACATACTGGCATATCCTGCCCGAGGTATATATGCTGTGGGAGGCGAGCAGCAAGTTTTTTCGGCGCTTAAGAATCACTGCGACAGCAAGCAACTGCAGCATCGTGCACGACTATTGACGCCAAATAGGCGAAGCGACACCCACCTCCTGCCCTCTGCACTGCTGTGTCGTCACCAGATCACTCGCTTTTGAACACAGAAAAATATGAGAAAAACAAGCTAGGTACAAAGGAAGGCCGAAGTTTGCAGACGTCCTCACCGGCAGGGGGTTGTCCACGATCTCGTCGCCCTCGCAAGGAGGGTACTCAATGTCGCACTCGTTCATGTCTGGCGTGGAGCAGGACAGGATGGCTGCTTTTGTCCCACACCCCCGTCCTTCGCTCGCTCTCTCAAAACCAGTCTGGAAGAACGAAAGAACAACTCATCTACAGCAGCGGTTCTGGGAGTTCCACTTCAAGTCGAAGGGATGTTTGTAGGAGGGGACAAAGCCGCCCAAAGCCGAGCACGTACGGCCCACCGCACCGCACACAGAACTGAGCACACAACACAGACCGCAGCAGCTACACGATCCAGAATCGCATCCCAGAGTAGTGACGGTATGAGCCTGGCAGTGGCTTGTGGAAGGGTTCCATCGATTAGCTCTGGCGGGTGCGCAAGCGACGGGAGCAGCAACAGGGTCGATGATCTGACGATAAATTTGAATTATCATGAGCAGCAACATCAACCACAACGACGGATCAAGAGTGAAGCTTCACGGCCTCGTCAACAGCTCCAGGGACAACAGCAGGCCGGTGCGAGACCCCAGACATCCAGCAACAACGGGCACACAAGGCGTAACGGAGGCCCACACGGTGGTGGTGGTGGTGGTGGTGGTGGTGGTGGTGGTGGTGGCGCCGGGCCGAAAGTCGTCAAAGGAGGGGCCTCGAGCCACAAATCCTTGCTTTCCGACGTCGCGAAAATCTCGCCTACTGATTCTCCCCAGGACGCGCTCGAGAGGTTCTTGGCAGCCGTGACTTCCCCCCAGGCAGTCGATATTTTCAAGGTTGAGCCGCCACCCCCACCCCCCTCACCCCCCCCCCCCACTGCGCGCATCCGCATCCCATTGCACGGAACGCGGCGGCAATGAGACACGTGGTTTCCTCGCTGTATGGATGTTGTGTGCTCGGCTCTTTCTTGTGAAGAGGTCGAATACGGTTCGAAACTCTCACACCTACCTGGTGATGATGATGATGGCTACCTGGTATGTTGGTACGTATAATACCTGCGTGTACCTTTTACCTGGTACGTATTAATAGTCGTATATGGAGTAGGAGGAAACATACTTTCGCAGAACGACGAAAAAAAAAACGTACCACTCCGACCGATAAAAATAGTGAGCGTTCCAGGTCGGACGTGAATTATCAAGTAGTTTATTTTATTTGCGATTATACATCGGTACTACTACTACTACTACTACTACTACTGTGCGTCGGGTATGATGCGTATGAACGTCCCATCCGCGGGGGCCCCAAGGACCAATGCGCAGACAGCCGAGTCCCAGGGATCATACCGAACCGCGCAACCAGCGGTGGTGCAGCTTCTCTCCTCGTTCGTCCTGTCAGGCACGATCTCTCAGGGTCATGAGGCGCCGCACGTACTACCCGCCGCCGGTACAAACACGGCGAACAGTAGTAGACCGGAACATAACCTCTCAGTCCACTTTATTGCTCACGGAAAACCGCGGCAACCCGATGTGGTCGGCGTTTTGTGTAGATGTGCTGTGCAACTACTACACCGCTACCGTAACATGCGGCCAACCAAGAAGACTATCACTGCCACCGACCACGAGTACCCCCCCCCCCCCCCCCCCCCCCACGCCCGAACCAAAACACGCACAACACCATTTCGTGCGTGGACAGTGCCTGCCTAAGGAAACCCCACCCCCCACATCCCCCGTGCGCGGATTTTCAGTTATTATGTACCAGGTGGGCGTTTTTTCGGCGAAACAAATGTCGTCTTCATCGAATCTGCGGTTCAGCACGGCCAGGCTCGAATTATTACGTACAAGGCAGAGTGTGTCCCACTCAGGTTTCAGTATAAATGGCCTCATTCTTTTCTTCGTCCGAACCTCCGGCCTACAAAATTCCGTTATAACCCCGAAATGCTCAAGGTGTTGTCACGTACGTACTGTGCTGTATGACACCGGTTACTGCGCAAACAGGGATCATCACCACGTCCGGCCTACGTCGGAGAACTTCTGTCCCACCTCGTCCGGCTGATGCCCCGGGCCCTGGCTTCGCCCGCCGGCGCGGCCACCTTTATCGAATGCCTCCAACCGTTTGAGGTGCGCGGGCGTATGTGGCGCGCGGTATATTGCTCCTAAAATATTTGAGTAGCGGGGCTCTTCGCGTGTCGGAGCGGGGTTTTTTCCAAAAAAACTCACGGGCAGGGTCGGGTCGGGTCGGGTCTCAGGTCAGGTCAGGTCAGGTCAGGTCAGGTCAAGTCAGGAGGATTTTTTTTGTTTACTTTCACGAATTGGTTCGGGTCACACTTACCCGACCAGGTCCGACGAAACCTGACCCGTGAGGTCTGACCCGATCCGTGAACAGTCCAGATCATTATCAACGGCGACGTGGACAACGTTGTTGGACTATATATGGAGGCTTGTTTGGACCCGTGCTGCGGTAGGGGGGTATCATATCAATAGCAGCTATTTTTGTCTCAGGCTATTTTCTCTTGGGGAACTCCAACAACACACTCGGTTCGATGATTCTAACGAGAAAATGATAGACGGTTGCGATTCGTTGCTGTTTTCTTCAGGCTTTTATAGTATCTTGAACCACATCTCCCGAAGGTGTACACAGGAATAGCGGTAATTTTCTGAATTTTGTGGGAACAAAATAGAAACCGAAGTATACGTCGTCGGATCCGACGACATCAGGTAGCCCCTCACTTGACCCCCTCCCCCCCCCCCCCCCCCCCCCCCCTCAGCGGGAAGTGTTTAGGCTCAATAGTGCCATTTCTATCGTAAGACGCTTCTACAGCAGTATGGTCATCTCTCATCTCCACTATCTGGCCAAGCGACGTGCCCGCCACCAAACGATTGGTCGGGGGGGGGGGGGGGGGGGGGGCATGCTGTATCTATAGGGGTTTCAAGAAACGAACTACGCCTGATGTCGCCCCCCCCCCCCCCCCCCCCCCCCCCCCCCCTGGAAATGCCTACACCGGAAATTAAATCACCTAAATGAAGCTGTGATGCATATGCAAGTCCGCCTCACAAGCGGTTGTTAGTAGAATGCAGCTCGCCCTTCGTGCGACTCGCCAGGCACCTCACGGCGCTTCGTGCTTGGTGCAAGCAATGCCTCCCTGGTCGCATTCTCGGTCACGGCATTGTAGGGATGAGAGGGTCTACGGTCATACAGCTACGGCCACGCATGAGATCGAGTGCATACCTCCTATCGAGTACCCCCCCCCCCCCCCCCCCGGTTTAACTGGTAGGGCAGTTTGGCGGCGTCTTTGGAGCACAGGCACAACATACAACTAGCACGAGGGTTGAGGCTCAGGAAGAGTACATATGTTGACCTTGAGCTAATAATGATCATAGTTGTGCGCAAGTGAAGCGACTACGGCGGTAAGCGCCGCTGCCGTCGCAGAAGCAGCGGCATCTTGCCTGAGAGAGGCTTTCTTATACCCACACGAAGCCCATTCACCTTCCAAGCTTCCGAACATTCGAAGCCATACCTTTTTCCCCATGTAGTTCGTTAAAAACAAAACGACAACGCCTCCAAAGGTTCCCAATCTTGCGGTGGAAACAATTGGCCGCCGCCCCCCCCCCCCATGAGGTGGTTTGGATCGGTAAGAAACCGAAAAAAAAAAAAAACGCGCTTTGGTTGGAATCAACAGGACCTCGACAGTTTCGTCCTTCCAGCCAGCTTCTACCGCGCCATCGCGTCTGCTGAGGACCCCTCAACGCAGCCACCACCGCGAGGGCATACGTGGAAGCGCAGAAAGGAGCTCGCCCGGGTAGTGGGCACTGGAGTGGCATCGCCCGTAGCCAGGGTGAGAAAAAGTGGTGGGACGATGTGTGTCGAGGCTCTGTCTCTGTTGAAGAAACGAAATCACACCAACGACAAGAAAAACTCGCGATGCCTCCGCTCGTTGCAGCCGTCCGATATTCGGTACGTGTGCCCGGGCGCAGTGACCTTGCATTGCGTTTGTCCGGTGCTCTAATAAGATACTCGAGTATCCCTCGTGCGGAGGGACTACGCACGCATCAACTAGATGCGGTATGGAGAGCTCAAGCTTTAAGCTATGAAGAAAAACGACTCTCCCGAAAGGAAGGCGGCTTGCTGTACGTCGATCGACGTCGTGGGAAAAAAACACGCTGGAGGATGCTACAGATGCTACATAGGATAGCGGTCATTTTGGCGACGCGTCAAGATTTGTTTTGGCCTTAATGTGCTAGTTTTCAGAGTAGAGGGGGCGGTCAGTCAAGGGGTCAAACCGCGGTGTCATAGCACATATTATCATGCTAGTTGTGGGGGTCAGCCAAGGGGTCAAGTTGCGGTCTCCTTGCATATTTATATACTACTTGTAGGGTGGGGGACGGTCAGTCAAGGGGTCAAACCGCGGTGTCATAGCATATATTATCATGCTAGTTGTAGGGGTCAGTCAAGGGGTCAAGTTGCGGTCTCCTTGCATATTTATATACTACTTGTAGGGTGGGGGACGGTCAGTCAAGGGGTCAAACCGCGGTGTCATAGCATATATTATCATGCTAGTTGTAGGGTTCAGTCAAGGGGTCAAGTTGCGGTCTCCTTGCATATTTATATACTACTTGTAGGGTGGGGGACGGTCAGTCAAGGGGTCAAACCGCGGTGTCATAGCATATATTATCATGCTAGTTGTAGGGGTCAGTCAAGGGGTCAAGTTGCGGTCTCCTTGCATATTTATATACTACTTGTAGGGTGGGGGACGGTCAGTCAAGGGGTCAAACCGCGGTGTCATAGCATATATTATCATGCTAGTTGTAGGGTTCAGTCAAGGGGTCAAGTTGCGGTCTCCTCGCCCCCTTTCCACCCCATTGCCCCGGTCCTTTTACCCGTTTAAAAGGGAAATTATTGCCGAATATATATTTTGTATTCCCCCGGTTTTCCGCTATTTCTTGAGAAACAAAACGAGGGGAGGGGGGAGAAAGCAATTCCTAAATCCGGAATTTTGACCCTTTTAGTACTACAGCAGTCCCGTTTTGGGGGCAAGCCACCCAAATAATGAGTAGTTTGTAACCCAAAACAGGACTGCAGTCCTGAGAGGGTAAACAGGAGGCAAATAAATCAGGAAACGTTCACATAGATTTTGCTCGTTCAGAAAACCAAAATGGCAGGAGCATTAGAGAAACAAAAAACATACGAAGTGATTCTTGAGAATAGGGAATAAAATCAGAAAAATCTGAAAAATTCAGGAAATTTTGGGACGAAACACTTTTTGGTTATTCCGGACGTTAGACCCACCTGCACCCCCGTTTTTGAGCGTAAACCTACTTGTAAATAGTGTGGAAGACCTGTGCTTCGGTAGGGGGGAAGGGCGCCTAATTTTTCGGGACCTTTCTGTCGCTTAAGGAGCATAAATTGTTTTTTTTTTTTTTTTTTCAGGAAAAAACAATGTTCCGGTTCAAATTTGGTGAACAATCCCACGGCCTATGTCCTGGGGGAAACGAAAAAGCATTGTGCCACGACAAGGCATGCCTTATTCGGTGATGAGGCATTATTCGGTGATGAGGCATGTCTTGCTATCGCGGTAGCTCCTCACGAGGCCAAAAAAATGTTGTTTTCTCCTTTGCATCCAAGCAAGGGCCGGGGTCATTTCTGCAGCGATGCTTAAGAAGAGGGAAACATATATTTTCCGAAAAAAAAAAACGTTTTAACAGAGAGGGCGAGGAATCAGGAACGCTTACATTTCTGCTGGTAGGAAGAAAATGGGACAAAAGACTCTTCGATAGTAGCGGTTCTTAGACCTGCACCCACTTATTTTAGACAAAACTTATCCGGAAATGCTGTGGAATCATTTTTGGAGCGGTTCGGAGTTTATAAACGCGCGTCATTCAGGCGTCGATTGTGTTTTTTTTCCCCCAATCCCATTTTCGTCATTTGCCCTTCATCTTCCTGCTCTCTCCTGCTGCAGCCGTAGCTCAGGCCTGAGGTCATTGTAGCAGGCTTCTCGCCCCCTCCTCCCCCACCACGGCGCCCATGTGCCTTGTATTTACTCAGGCGGGAACGGTTCTCAGCGTTTCCTTCCCTCGTCTGCTCGCGGCGTGTTCTACGATAGAGGTTCATCCTAATTTTTCGGAGGCCCCTCACTTAAGGAGCTCCATACCTCATCCGAAAACTGACTTCATCAAATATCAAATTTGCATCCCGATGAATAGTTCCATAGCCGGAGCATACGGTTACGTCATTTTTCGAAACAAGATTGGCATTCTGACGATTTTGGGGTTAAGACGCCCCGTCATTCAGAAAAAAAGAATAGCGGAACTGTGCCATCATCTCTATATCGTAGAACGCGTCTCGCATCGTATGAAGACTTCATCTGGGAACTACAGTACGTCGTTTTTTTTTTCTCAAGAAAGGCCCCCACGCCCTGTCTTTCGGTCGTTTTATTTTTGCGCCTCCCCGTGCGATAGGCTCCTACGGCGATGGGACTCGAGACCCTGAGGGAGTACCTGTGCATGAACGGCCGAGACGCCATCGACTGCGGCAGGCGCACCGTGGCGACCACTCTCACGAGGGCGCTGCTCGGTTCCTGGGAGGCGTCGGCGGCAATGGTGCGATCGACGGCTTTTTTATTTTTTTGGGGAATCCCGCGCTTAGCTGTACGCGTCTGTGTTGGACGCTGTGAGACTCTCGTGCAATACTCCTCTTGGGCACCCATAAAAATATACTCATATGGACAAGAGAGAGAGAGAGAGAGAGAGAGAGAGAGAGAGAGGGAGAGGGGGGGGGGGGGAGGGAGGGGATATTATCTAAAACGCCTATCTACGAAGAGCATGCAGATCGTTTCCGTTACACTTCAGACACGTTGCCAAAACTCGTCGTGTATTAACGGCGCGTTCCCCCCCCCTCCTGTTTTCTCAAAGGGATTGAGCGAATTTCCCCTTCACTCATGGCACCCTTGGCCACGACTGGCACCGGAAACCGCAGCAATCAGAACCAAAGATGACGTGTAAAGATAGCGGGAAAAACATAATACGTTTTTTGTTTTTGTTTATTGTGGGTTCTGATTCTTACTAATATTTCCCGCATGTCAGACCACAAGCTCGTGCAGGCGATCGCCTGGTTTGTAGAGGATGGGTGGGGAGTGCCGGCCACCGTCGCCCCATACGAGCGGTGTTGAAGTTGAGGAATGTCTTGGGCCTGCGCCTTTTCCCACCCCTATGCCTTCGCAGTTTAGAAGCGATACGGGGTGGTGGTGTAACCTTGCGTACTGGTGCTGCTGCTGCTACTTTCGTTGTTGCTTGTTTTCTTCGACCGAGACGAGTTTTGTTTTGTTTGGCCTGTTTCGTGGCTGGCTACGGGAGAGATTTTGGGGAAAGAGGTAATGTGAGAACGTTGATATCATCGTCATCATCATCGTCGTCATCATCATCATCATCATCATCATCATCAATATCATCATCATCGTCTTCGTCCTCATCATCGCCATCATCATCGTCGTCATCATCATCATCATCATCATCATCGCCGTCATCATCATCATCACCATCATCATCATCATCATCATCACCATCACCACCATCATCATCACAATCACCACCATCATCATCATCACAATCATCGCCATCACCATCCCCATCACCTTGCAACCGTTTCTAAACACCGCTGCCCCGTGCACCCCGCGTGCCTTTGTGACCAAAAACCACAAGCCAGCACCACCGCCTTGGGACCTATCTCCGTACAAAAATGCACCCGGCAACCTACACTCTGACCAGTTACAAAATAAATACGCCTTGAGGTTCGCCACCGCGGCCACTACTGTATTGCTAACTTACTATTAATATTACGGGGGACCATATTTACGGGGGAACATATTACGGGGGACCACAGTTAATAGGACCAAATATTGTTAATAAAAATGGTGTAATATATAGGTTTTTATGTTTACCATAGGGCCTATTAACTTTGGTCCCCCGTAATAGTCGGCATGACCTACGGTACACACAAAAACCTACATGTTTACCGATTTTTGCTTACACTAGTTGGTCCTATTTACTATAGTCTCCCTTAATAGTAAATAGGACCAAATATTGTTAGTAAAAATAGCAAAATATATAGGTTTTTGTGTGTACCGTGGGTCCTATTTAATAGGGTCCCTGGCGCGTTCTACGATAGAGGTAGCACATTTTCGCCAAGTTGTTTTCTGAATGACGGAGTTTCGTAACCCAAAGTCGTCGGAATGTCAATATTGTTTCGAAAAATGACGTTTTTGTAACTTGGGCCATGGGGTTATTCATCGGGGTGTAGTTCGATTTTCTTGCTGAAGTCAATTTTCGGGTGAGGGTATGGAGCTCCTTAAGCGAGGAGCCCTAGAAAATTAAGGGTGACACCTCTCTCGTAGAACGCCTCTTCTTGTGATAATATCCGAGCATCGCCGTAGCGATGTGCACGTGAAGCTCCCCCGCGTGCTTAGGTCGAGCTTTGAGGGTAACACCACCGTGACACCCTCGCTTCTGCCGACCCGCCCGCGGCTCCAGGGAAGGGAGCTCTTCGATCAGAGCGTGCTCAAGA
Organism: Nereocystis luetkeana; assembly: GCA_031213475.1. Classification (NCBI taxonomy): domain Eukaryota; class Phaeophyceae; order Laminariales; family Laminariaceae; genus Nereocystis; species Nereocystis luetkeana. The sequence goes on from JARUPZ010000020.1 coordinate 2,954,221, forward strand.
ACCCCAACCGTGCTGATCCGGTGGGCCTAGGCTTGGAAGTTCTCCTGCAGTGCCTCGTCCAGGACGAGGACGAACCATTCTGTGGGATGGGAGAAAAGGTACCACGCTTCGGACGCACAGGTCATGCACAGGTCATGTGCAGATCATCTATCTACAGATCATCTGTATATCATCAGCGGGTCATCTACAGGTCATTCCCGCTTGATGATCTAGATATTTCGGGGCAGATAGATAGATCATCCCTTACCTGTATGATCTACAGTAGGATCCACAACACTTGATCATTTACAGATCACCTGCATAGCATCTACAGTTCATCCACAGATCATTCCCGCTCGATGATCTAGGTCTTTTTCTTTTTTTTCATCTTCCTCGGAGATCTGGGTACTAGGATTTTAGGGGCAGACCGATAGATCATCCCTGACTTGTATGATCCACAACACTGTTACAGATCCCGTGCAACAACTTCAGCAAAAGGGCAGGTGAGGATCTCGACATGACCTACAGATACATCAGATGTACCAGGTATCAGGCATGTCCTCATCTGTGCGCCCCGACTGTGTGAAAAAGGTAAGGAGAAGCCTGGAGGGGTCGTCGCCTGCAGGAGGCGCGTGCGGCGATAAGGGGTATACAACACGCTATTTTATGGCATGCCTACATAAATCTGGCTGACAGGGACGGAGACGGGGAGGGACTCCTTTGACGCCTATACGGCTGCAGTCCCGTGCTGTCCCGCTTTGGGGACGCAAACTTACTTGCATTATGAGTGACTGCCCCCCTAGACTGGACTGCGGTCCTAAGAGCGATAACTGCGGGGAACTACGCACTACGCCTCAGCTGCGAGGAACTGCTCGTACGCAGTGCCAGGCATGTGTTGACCGCGAGGAACACTACTCGCACGCAGTATGTGTGTTCCTCGCAGTATGTGTTGGAATGCCGTTTGCTCTCCTGGTGCGCGGGGGACTGCCAGTCCGCCGGTATCCCTGCCCCCCGCTCCCCGCCGTCGCCGCCGCCGCCACTCCCCCGCCCAACTCCGACCCAAAAGGCGAATGTACCCCGTCTTGCCCTTCAATCCGAACAAAAACATGCGATTGTTTCTCTTATTTTCAAGGCCGCGGAGGGCGAAGAAGACCTACGACCATCGCCCCCGGACGAGGGCGGGATGAGGGAGCGGCAAGATCAAGATGGCGGCCGGAACAGTGGCCATAGTGCCCGCGGAAGCGACCTCCAGTCTAGCGCCAAAAGCAGCACTGGTATGTCGTAGCCGTGCTGCGTACGGTGGGGGGGTTGCAAGTAGGGGTTGTTGCAATTAGGCGTTGTAACAAGGGGTTGCAACGAGAGTTTTTTTATCAAGGGTTGCTATCAGGGGGGGTCGCAAATAAGGGTTTCAATTAGGGGCCGCAAGCAGAGTTTGCAGTTAGGGGTTGCAGTTAGGGGTTGCAGTTAGAGATCGCAAGAAGGGGTTGCAATTAGGGGTTTCAGTAAGCGGTTGCGAGTAAGGATTGCAAACAGGGGTGGTTGCAAGCAGGGGTGGCAAATAGGGCTTGCAGTTTTATAGGTGCTACTCAACTGAGGAGCTGTCGCACACCTCTCCGCACCGAAACACAAGAACCGCTTGCATACGTTCGAGACAGACCGATCCTTCGTTCTAGGCACGCAAGAGGCAGATACACAATACTCCCATTGCTGTCTCAGGAAATGCGTACACCGGAAATTAAATCAACTCATTGACTCTGTCATCCATATGCAAGTCCCCCTCAAAAGCGGTTCTTAGCATGATACAGCTCACCCTTCATGCGAATCGCTGAGACACCTCACGTTTCGCTTCGCGCTCGGTGCAAGCAATGTCTGCCTGGTCGGTGAAAACCCGACATGCTCCGTCCCGGCATTGTAGGGGTGCGAGGGTCTATGGTCATACCACTACGGCCATGCATGAGATCGAGCGCATCTCTCCTACCGAGTACACCCCCCCCACACACACTCACAATACACGCGTACTCGACCCTTTTCTTCGTCAGATGAGACTAGCGCGTCCGTGGCGATCATCGGCAACTACGTGCGGGCGGACGCGGACACTGCCGGCGCTTTTTTCCGAGACATCATTCCAAAGGTAGTGCTCTTGGCCAGCGAGGGTGGCGGCCGCGGGCGTGCGGCCTCCAAGAGGGTTCCTCGCAGGCTGGCGGCGGTGCTCCGAAGCTTGGTGGGCTCGACCAGGTGAGCATGGTTGACTATTACTAGCCCTTTTTGTTTCCCTGTGCATACCAGGTAGTGTATAGTGTGTATAGTTTATAGTGTATATAGTGTACAGTTTATAGTTCATAGTGTATTCCTGATATTACGGGGGGGCATAGTTAATGGAACCTATGGTATCTAGAAACCCATATATTTTAACCATTTTTGCTAACAATATTGGGTCCTATTAACTATGGTCCCCCGTAATAGTGTATAGTGTATAAAATATTCCAGGTAGTGGATAATTTTTTTGGTGTACAGAGTATCGTGTGTAGCGTTCAGCGTACATTGTATACCAGGTAGAGCATGGCAGCGCATATCATGTAGACTATTGTATATAGTCTATGGAGACATGACGGGGTTTGCAAGATAGCTGATAAGCCGTCTAAACACGCGACACAGCTGCGCACACCCAGCACAGCACATCTCTCGAAATGCCACTTTAAGATACACTGTAGATCATGATCTATCTGATCCGTCCCACTATTACGGGGGACCATAGTTAATACCAGGTACGGAACAAATATTGTTAGTAAAAATGGTGACATGTATAGGTTTTTATGGATGCCATAGGTCCTATTAACTATGGTCCCCCGTAATAGGGGACGTATATGACGGTGGATTCATCTGCTACACCTATTACGGTGGTGGTAGCTTTGGCAGCGGGGAACATGCATCCTCCTCTGGGAGGACCCGCACCGAAAACGGCAGGTCGGGACGTAAATGACCTATACAGTTTTCTATTTTTCGATGGCACAGATGGTGATCTATCTCTTCTGTTTGACGTGTGATGTGTTCGGCGGCGGACTCCACTGTGACGAGCCTGACGTACAACTCTTCCTGTCAGGACCCGTGCTGTAAACGTCCTGCGCAATACATCAAAGCGGCAGATTAGGATGTAGGCGATCTAGATAATGATCTACCTGATGATCTATCTGATGATCTATCTTATGTTCTAAATAATGACCTAGACAATGATCTATCTGATGATCTATCTGGTGATCTATTTGATCTATCAGAGGACCTTTCTGATTATTTAGATTGTGATCTTTCTGATGATCTAGATCGTGATCTATCTGATGATCTAGATCGTGATCTATCTGATGATCTAAATCGTGATCTATTTGATGATCTAGGTCATGATCTATTTGTTGATCCATCAGATGATCTATTTGGTGATCTATCAGATGATCTGGCTCATGGCCTAGATCATGACCTATCTCATGATGTAGATGATGACCTCTCTGATGAATGACGATCCATGCGATGATCTAGATGATGGCCTATCTGATAATCTAGATCATAATCTACTGATTAACTAGATCATGATCCATCTATTGATCTATTTGATTATCTAAAGTAGACGATTACCTATCTCATGATCTAGATGATGACCTATCTGATCCGTCCAACGTTGCTCCAGCCAGTGACGAACCCCCCTTCATCTCCCCTAGCAGGACCCGCAACTCGTTCAACGTGGAGCGGATGGTGGTACACACCGTCAAGGAAATCAAGCGGTGGACGCAGGCCGCGCTCAAGTCTACCGGTCCCGGTGCGGCCACCGCTTCTTCGGCGATAGACCGCGACATCTCGGACGAGGAGCACGCGCCAGGAGGTACGACGCTCATTAAAAACAAAAACACTTGTGAAACGATCATGTCTGCCTTGGGGGATGAAAAATGGTTTTTGCTTCCGAGGGGGGTCTGTTTTTCGACCCTTTGAGGGCAAACTGCAGCTTGTCTCCAAGAACGGAACCGCGGTCGTAGAAGGTCTGCAGCTTTTGGCGTGGTTGCCGCTTCTTCGACGATCGACGACGGCAACCTCTCGGACGAAATGAAGAGCCAGGCGCGACGCACACGAAATATTTGTGTGACCCGCGGGTCGGTAAGAAACAACTCGAGGGTCAACCTGTGACTTTGTTCCTCGGAGGGATGCTCGCGCAAACTTTGTGGGCCTAGTTTACATACCATACGATTTTTGTTTTGTTTTTTTGGTGGGGAAAAAAAATCATGAGTGGTGAACGTTGAAGCTCATGCTGCCTGTACCGTTCTGTCGGATGGCACACGAAAAAAAAATCCAACGGAAATTGAGATAACGTGAAGGGACACTTTTGTGAAATTCCGACTACTATGGAATGAAAATACTGTAATATATGTATAGAACAGTAGTATCTATAAGTAGGAGGGTGTGGGTGAAGTCGTGAAGTAGAACACGAAGTATTGCGTTGGGCATGAATTAATGCTTCGAAAATATATTTGGAGGATGATATTTCAGGCGGTTTGGTGTGTGTTGTTTCTTGACTTTTTGGCACCAGGGATGGAGGTGGTAGGAAAGAAAAGGAAGCGAAGGGACGACGACGACGGCAAGCTTCGTCGACGGGGGCTCGTGCTGGCCTGCCTCGACGTCCTCGGCCCGACGGCATCGTGCATGACCCTCATCAGGTGACACTACAGTTAGACCCCCGTGCTATTGACGACAGGGCTCTTCTATTCCGGGGGACAATAGTAAACAGGACCTACTGTACATACAAAAACCTGTATAATTTCCTATTTTTACTAGCAAGATTTGGTCCTATTTACTATGGCCCCCCGCAATAGGTGCTCGTAGTAATCAGGACCCATGATAGACTCAAAAACCCACATATTCTAGTATTTTACTAAGCATATTTGGTCCTGGCTTCTGTGTTCCCACGTAGTAGTAATCATGGCCTATCATAATAACACAAAAACCTACCAGGTATATGTTCTAGTATGCTTAGTGAGCATATTCAGTCCTGGTTACTATGTCCCCAATGCCGAGACGGAGCACGTCGGGTTTTCACCGACAGCAGATAGGGATCGATTGCTTCGCACCAAGCGCGAAGCGAAACGTGAGGTGTTGGGTGAGTCTCGTCTATATGTGGTGGGGGACGGGGGGGTGGGTGTACTCGATAGGAGATACGTACTCGATCTCATGCGTGGCCGTAGTCGTATGACCATAGACCCTCGCATCCCGCCGGGACGGAGCTTGTCGGGTTTTCACCGACCAGGCAGACATTGCTTGCACCAAGCGCGAAGCGCCGTGAGGTGTCCGGCGAGTCGCGTGAAGGGTGAGCTGTATCGTACAAAGAACCGATTGCGAGGCGGACTTGCATATGGATGACAGCTTCAATGAGTTAATTTAATTTCCGGTGTAGGCACTTCCAGAGACAGCAATGGGAGTTCTATGTAGCTGCCTCTTGGGTGACTTACCTTGAACACTACATGATACGATAATTCCCACTTGTGCGGAGTACATATTGTTAACCTCGCACAAATGATCCAACTCGACAACCAGCTGTGGGCGACCGCCGAAAAAAAACAAAAAAAGGGCGCGGGGGGGGGTGCGTACTCGTCTGTTGCTCGCCTTAGTCATTTTACCATTAACCACTGCATCTCTTTCGAGACGGCGCACCGTTCCCTGTTATCCCTACTTAATAGAAACACCTTCAATACTTGGGCGCCCATTACGTCTTCTCCCCTATGCGTACGTAGTCTATGGCATGAAAACGTTTAGCTTATCTTACCCCCCTTCCTATTTCGCCGTCTGTGGCCATGCCGCCATTTATCTCCTGGGATAGCGGGGGCGGGGGGGAGGGGGGGGCGTTGAGAGCCCACACAGCAGGCTCGTCGACTTAAGAGGAGACTACGGTGATCGGACGTGTGGTATATTACTTGACTATTTTCCTCTCGCCGTATCTGCGTACCAGGCACGTCCGTTCGACAGCTACACACGTCCCAACGATCTTCTTTCAGAGGATCTTCAGGAGATCTTCTAGATCCTAATCTGCCGTTATCCGATGTTTCGTGCGGGATCTGTGTGAGAATGTGACTCTCACCCGGAAGCGTGAGCTACATCTAGCTCATGGAGAGCATGCAGAAAAGGGATACATCTGTCCCCTTTGAAACATCTACGGCAGCACAGCAGATCATCAAACGTGGCAATCGATGACGTTATCCGAGGTATGCATGACTCGGTTACGCCCTGACGCTATAACGACAACGCAGGGCAGAGATGGTGGACGGCGAGGACAAGGCTACCCTCCGCTCCGCCGTTGCCGACGCTGTCCTCGAGTACCGGAGGACTTCCCACACGGCAGGCTCCGAACACGCTCAGGTATACATGCGCTTTCCCTTATTTTCTGTTTTTCTCCTTCTTTTCAGTCCCCCCCCCCCCCTCCCTCCTAATGGTCGAATGACTAAGGCATGCAACAAATAAGCACGCCCCCCTCCCCCCCCCCTTATCCGTCTCAAAAGGGATGCGTGGTTAATGGTCAAATGACTAAGGAAAGCAACCAATGAGTACTCCCCTCCCCCCCTTCTATTATGTGTTAGGTTGGGTTGGCGTCGGTTGGCAACGACACTGTAAAACACGCCGCTCACTACGTGTGCTACACAACCAGGGTACCTTTTTTTGTTTTTTTGGCGGTCGGTCACAGCTGGTTGTCGAGTTAGATCGTTTGTGCGAGGTGAACCACCTTTACTCCGCACAAGTGGGAATAATCGTATCACCTAGTGTTTATTGTAAGGCACCCAAGAGGCAGTTACATTGTACTCCCGTTGCTGTCTCAAGAAAAGCCTACACCGGAAATTAAATCAACTCATTGAAGCTGTCGTCCATATGCAAGTCCGCCTCACGAGCGGTTCTTAGCATGATGCAACTCGTCTTTTATGTCCTTCATGCGACTCGCCGGACACCTCACGGCGCTTCGCGCTTGGTGCAGGCAATGTCTGCCTGGTCGGCGAGAACCCGACACGCTCCGTCCAGGAATTGTAGGGATGCGAGGGTCAATGGTCATACGACGACGGCCATCCATGAGATCGAGTACATCTCTCCTATCGAGTACACCCCCCCCCCCGTCCCAGGCGTGCTCCGTTCCGGCATTGCAGGGACAGGAGGCTCTATGGTCATACGGCTACGGCCATACATGATAATGAGTATCCTCCCCCGGCCATGCATGATATTGACTACACCTCCCCCCCCCCCCCCCCCCTCTCTTCTATTACGGGGGACCATAGTTAATAGGACCTACGGTATACATAAAAATCTATATATTTACCCATTTTTACTAACAATATTTGGTCCTATTAACTATGGTCCCCCGTAATAGGAGATACTACTGTAGGTGGTGGCCAAAGAAGGCGAAATGGGAAAGGGGTGAGCGAGACAAGCAAAATAAAAACGTACCAGTATGTATCATGTGGAAACAAAACGTATTTAGCGCCCAAATAATCGGCGTATCTCTCTTAGGAGGAGTAGGAACCGTGCTCCGTCTCGCAAGGGACGCGTGGTCAATGATAAAATGACCAAGGGAAGCAACAGACGAGTACAACCCCCCCCCCCCTGCCTACGCCGGAAATTAAATTAACTTATTGAAGCTGTCATCCATATGCAAGTCCGCCTGACAAGCGGTTCTTAGTAGGATGCAGCTCACCCTTCATGCGACTCGCCGGACACCTCATGGCGCTTCGCGCTTGGTGCAAGCAATGTCTGCCTGGTCGGTGAAAACCCGACACGCTCCGTCCGGGCATTATAGGGATGCGAGGGTCTATGGTCATACGACTACGGCCATGCATGAGATCGAGTACATCTCTCCTATCGAGTACACCCCCCCCCTCCTCTCCCCCCTCGTTGCTGTACCACCTCGTGGCGGCTGGCAGGCGTGCCTGCTTGGTGTATTGTCCTCCCTCGCTGAGGACGGTTTCGTCTGCGTCCGGCTTTCCGCTGTCGCTGCCGTCGCCGAGGTGAGGTGCCTCTATCAGGGAAATAGGAGGCCTACGGGGGGGGGGGGGGGGGGGGGGTACATGGCTCGTATTGTTTCAGCTTTCGGGGGTGCCGCCTCTCTATACCACTCAAAAACTGAAAAAATGTGAATCTCAAGCTGTTGCAACGACAAAGAACCTCATCAAAATGACCATTTCTTAAGCCTACCGTAGGAATATATAAAACGAAAATGGTTGTAAAACGTGAGTTGCATTCCGACGTTATCGGGTAGCTCCTCCTCAGATAAGCCGTTTCGGACTGCACTCCCATTGTCGGGTCAAATCACGTAGAATCGTAGTCAGATTTAGGTACGTGTACAGTGCGGTACTAAAAGGGGTTAGGAGCCCTCCCCACGGTCAGCCACCACTATTTGCCTTGCGAGGCAAAATGGGCTACCTCTAATTATTTGCCTTGCAAGGCAAAATGGTCCGCCTCTATCGTATATAGCACGGGGTGTCACCGCTGTCAGGACCTCGGCCAATAGAGAGCGGTCGAGCGAGGGCGCCGTCGTATCGTGTCGTGCGTGCGGTTAACGACGTAGTCGACAACAATCAGACAGCACACGGATCACGACGTACAGGAAGAACACAATACTTTTTGTTGAATAGATCCTTCATCTGGCGTTACGATCTGTATGCAGCGGAGTATTTGTGCATCACTCTATACACATAGTTTGAAAAACTATATTAGTCGTGAGTGAGATCGAAGGGTTACGTCGAAGTTGAGCTTCGAATAAATCGGTGTGCCATTTTTCAAGTCCGACCCAGGAAACTGTCAAGTATGTGGGACATGTCTTCGGATAGATAGCACCTGCGTGTAGCAGTCAACACGGATAGCACCTGCGTGTAGGAGTCAACACGGATAGCACCTGCGTGTAGCAGTCAACACGGATAGCACCTGCGTGTAGCAGTCAACACGGATAGCACCTGCGTGTAGCGGTCAACAAGGAAGGGGACCAAGCGTAACAGTAGGAACACAGACATCGGCGTATGGATGGGTGTTACCAACACAGCTCACTTGCGATGAAACAGAGGAGAAGATGGTGCTCCCGTTTCGCAGACAAATTACTCGGAATCAGTGCAGAACTAGAACGGGTTAAAGCACGATATCCTTGGCGAGTCGACCGCTCGCGCTCCATTCACTGCACAACATGTGCTACTAAATAGATCATGCACATCATATGCAAGACGAGCTTTTACAATACCGATTTGTCGTGTGACACTGCCGTGCTTCACTTTCTGTTGTTAAAATAATCTTTTTTTATAACAACACTACACATTGTCGGATGGCAAGCTTAATAACATGAATACCGTATAAACCAGAAAACCCATCCGCCCTTGAGGCTATAGACCTTGATCTATCTGATCGGTCTGGCCCATCTGATCTACGTGATCTGTCTGATGTGTCTGACCTATCTGATGTGCTTCGTGTATGGTGTATCATATCTGGGCGACGATAGAATGAGAAAACCCACTCGAGTTCCACGCTGTTGATCGGAGGAAATATATAACCTTTAGATGCGCGCTCGTGTCAAAGTCAGCTAATAGTCTATGTCCTTGAGGACCCTATCGTCGAAAAAATCTCGCGAGGTACACGGGTCGTGGCAAAAGGCCGCTACTCGTACTACTTTACGTTCTTGCGGGCGTGACGACGAAAACTCTTGTGAGTACAGGAGGGATTCGTCCAATCTAGGGTGTTTGAATTGACCGCTCTCTCGAGACGTTTCATTCAACACCGTGAGGGCTATTCTTTGAATGTTTTGAAACATCTGACACATCATCGCTTCCTACTTCCATGATCTAGATACTTCGGGGACGATGGACACTTACTGGTCTGTATGATCTCGCTTAAGATATACACGCATTTGTATGATCTGTATGATCTGTAGAATCTAGCTCTAGATGCCGGGTGAAAGCCGTACAATCTGCATGATTTCGTGGCATGTTTCCTGGGTTGGATCTGCCCTAGAAGGCAGATCCTGCACAACCTCTCACAACGGCAGATGATGAACTACAGTAGATCTGCAGTGGACAGATTAGATAGATCATGATCTGTTCGAAGCGTGCGCCCGCCTGTTTCCCATCAACTGATACGGCGATGACGGCACGAGCTGCATCATACAACAGATCAGCAGTGTATCTGCCCTGAACGGTCTGCTACTAATAGACCATGAATGTGTGTTTCCCTCGATGGTCTAATAAATAGGCCATGGAGTAGGAATTAGTTAGAGATATGTCCGAAGTGTTGAACAACCGACGTATGCACGCTTAATGAGCATACCATCCCTGAATACACGAAGTACACACACTGCAAAAGCCGTGGAGTCTGTTGGCGCACACACAAGCACGGACCACCCCCGACAGGAAAATCTCTTGCTTGTTTGCAGTGACGATGATTGGTTGATGGGAAAAAGGCATGGAAAGTATCGACATCATAAAAACCTCCCACCCTTTTGCCCCGCCGATGCATGGGGGAACGTTCAGGTGTGTTCTTCGGACAGTGTACCAGCGGCGACCTTGCTCTTGAAGAGGTGCCTCGACACATCGCCTAAGGTGACATCGTAGTTCCTAAAAATTCTATTAGCCCTTTTAGGACTGCAGTCTCGTTTTGGGGGCGATTGGGGACAAATTACTTGGAATTTGAGTGCCTTGTCCCCAAAACGGGACTGGAGTTGTAAAGGGGTTAATAACAATTTTCACCTAGGCAACTCAATTAAGTATATCATCAAGTCAATTAAGTGATTATTCACCTTTACAGATAAATTAAGTAACAATGTAATGATTCTCTCAAGCCGATCAAATAAGTGAATATTCACGCAACCCACTCAATTGAGTACGATGTACTGTGGTTGTTCACTTAAACAACTCAAATTAGTAGATATTCAATCAAACAACTCAAACAAGTAGCTACTCACATAAGCAACTCAAAATAAATAGGTATTCCCTTCAACAACTCAATCGAGTAATTGTTTAACGTTGAAGTAGAAATAGCTCATGTAATTATAAGAACCGTTCAAGTAGAAGCAGATGGTGTAAATGGGTCCCTATGTATCCCGCACGTAAGGCTCACCCAGAAAATGTGTGGTTTCATTTGTTAGCTCAAACTTCTCCAAGCGCTGCCGCATACTGCTGTACAGATATGCTGTTTAATACTACTGTACGTGTGTAACGGCGAGCGTAAACGTACGTGTTAATATTATTTGCGCCTACCGCCGTCTCACCCTCCACCACCACTCCCACCGCACACTCACGGCCACGCCGCGATGTCCCCCCAAACCTTCGGCCAACATTTCTACAAACCCCGAAGCTTCCACTGTTTTGTTGTACGCTGGATGTTTTCTACGGCATAGAGGTTTGCCTTTTAGGGGTCGCACCTAAATATGTTTTCGTGAGGCCCCTTCCTCACTTGATTATAGTATTGGAGCCCTGCACCTCGCCCTATAAGGCTGATTTTGATCAAAGCTAAAAGTGCAACCTGATAAACAACTCCAAAGCCTAGGTGTAACACGAACAGCATTGCAAAATACTATAGTTACGCGGGAGCATAGGTTCAGGACTCGTCATAAGACACTAAAAACTGTATATTCCGGCATTTTTAACAAGTGCATTTGGTTCTGGTTACTACTGTAGGTTTCCCTGTAATGTTGTGACGAAGGAGCAACGTCAGTCAGGATAAAAAAGTGCCACCACGATCGCAGCACGCGTTCCTGGTACTATCACCCTGGGTGATAGCACTATACCCTGGATGACAGTGCCAGGGAAAAGTCACCGACGTACCGTACAGAATGTTGAGCTTTTATCACCGGGGGGGTAGATCGTTTCTTCAGCGCTCGTTGTCTCGACGCTAAAGTCGGTCGAACATCCTATTTTCGGAAGGCTCACCTCGACTAGGTCTTTCCCGAAAATATATTAAGGCCGTCGCTCGGTATTGACAACTTTCTCGGTTTCGGACAAATCAAGCGCTGTGGACTCAATTCTGTGTTATGCTACTGTATACCTACAGTAGTATCCTTCACGAGGCTGCATAAAAACCCCCCACGCGCGCTTTTGATCTCGGCATAAGGTATCTCACGCAGCTTGCCACTGGGAGTTTCGACGAAAGCCTCGGCCTCACAGCTGACGTGAGGTGTCTTTTTGAGTTGTTGCAGTCAAAAAGATTGTCTCGAACGCGGCGAACTCGACGTTGTTACTCCGCCCCCCCCCAGCGTATGCGTGTTGGCTGATGATGACTTTCGGTTCCGCAAAACGATGCCACCTCTATCGCAGGCCAGACGCCTCGCCGTGCGCCTCCTGGTGGACGAGTTCAGAGTGGGCACCAGCGCGGGGGGCGCCTCGCTCGCCCGAATGCTCCTTTCACCACGTGCTTGTTTCGATCAAGGCGGTCCTAACGCACGGGGACCCTCCGACGTAAGCTTCGAGAGTCGGCGGGGTGGTAGGGAGGGGAGGGACCCTCGGAGGGGAAACTACGGCGGCGGCGGCGGCAGCGGCAGCGGCAGCGGCAGCGGCAGCGGCGGCGGTGGCGATGGCGGTGGCAGTGGTGGTGGTCGTGGCGTGGGAGTGGCGCGGGAGGAAGACTCCGGCATTGCACTTCTGGGGAGGTTGCTACACAACCAAAAGTACCTGGAAGAGACGGACAAGGAGAGGTAACGTGAATGGGGTGGCGCCAAGTTCAAAAGACTGTCACGGTTTTCCTTCACACCGGCGGCCGAAAGACGGTAGGCAGAGTTCTTGTCTCCACGCATGTATCGTGCCCGGTGCTAGGTACAACTTTCGTCGTGCAACTTTCACACACGCATGCGCTGTAATGGCTTTCTCTCGATCGCGCACACATCCGCGCGAATGAATGCGGTTCTGCAAATTAGGGGAATAGACAATATTGCATTCATTTCCTAAAAACCAAGACGCATGCACCGTAGTGAGGAGGGAGCTGGAGCGTATGTAGGGCGATAATAGTACTACCACTACTACCACTACTACTACAACTACTGCAACTACTACTACTACTACTACTGCCACTACTACTGCCACTACTACTACTACTACTGTTGCTACTACTACTGCTACTAGATTACCCGTCAAGCGCTGTCGTGAGCAACCCACGAAAACCTCCCACGTACCCCCGCTGCCGTGGAACGGGTCACTGGCCACAGATTCCCGATTCTTCTGAACGGTCTGGTAGAAGTACTTCTGCGCGGGGATGACTTCCCCCGCGCCCACCCCTCGGCGGCTGCGGCGGCCGACAGCAGTAGCGACAGCGACGAAGGAACTGACGGCGACCGCAAGAACGCCTCCAAATTCGTCAACGGCGACGACGACCTTAACACCTCCGATTTCGATCGCGGTGGCAAAAACTCAGATGCCGCCCCGAAAGATCATCTCCTGGACGCTTCCTGTGACGGAACAGGGGTTTCCTGGCAAGACCTGGCCGACCCCGCCGCGCGCGTCTGGGCGGCGTGCCGACCCTGTGACGCGAACCAGTTGCGTGCCATTGACGCGATTTTTGGGGAAATGTTTCGAGTCCGGCTGTAGGTGGCGGCGAGCGCGGGAGGGCGGAGTCGCTTGACGCAACACATTGGAAGGCATGTCTCAAGTCTAGTAGATACAATTTGGGGGGCATATTGTACGTAGTTCGAGTAGGAATGCAGGCGAGCTAGGACGGAATTGCTTGGCGCGATACATTGGGGGGGAGACGAGTTTCAAGTTCGGTACAAGGAGATATTTTGTTGGGGACACACTGTGATTGCGGTTTGGATATAGACGAGCGTGAGGGTGGACTTTCTCGGCGCAATGCATTGGAAGGAGACATGTTTCAAGCTCGGTAGATAATTTTTGGGAACACAGCTCGAGTCCGATTCGAGACAAGAGCGGAGACGGAACTGCTCGGCGCGATAGAGTGGGAAACATGCTTCAGGTTCGGTATGCGTAGACACGTTTTGGGAACGTAGGTCGAGTGCAGACGTTGACGAGAGCGAAGACGGGCATGCTTGTCGTGAGACCTTGAGGGAAACATTTTTCGCGTTCTATTGCATAGGCGAGGATCGCGGGCGTAGCTGCTATATATACACTGGCGGGGGATGTTTCAAATTCGATAAAATAACCTGAAAACAAAAAGGAGGGGACGCCAGTAGGGTGCGCCCCCCTGTCGCGCAATATATTACATATTGTTGTATCTTGGAGATGGAGCGGACTACAGAGAGGCAGACTCCTTCTCAGGCGACAGCGAGACTCTACAACAGCAAAACGACAAACTAGAATCAGGTAGAAACCTCACGTGATTTTTCGAGTCTCGGCTGTAGGCGTGGTGCGGGGGTGGTTGTTCTACGCGATATCTGGGACACACGTTCCGGGGTTTGGTAGAGACAAGCGCTAGATCATTTCGCTGAGTTTTGATGGACGTTTTTTCGAGTTTGTTATTTTATAGGCGAGCGTGGCGTGGGGAGGGTTGACTGGGCGATAGATCGACCTGATATTTTGGGGCGCACGGTTTGAGTTTGGTGGTGGAGACACGATTCGGTGAAGAAAATTTCGGTAGTAGATTTCTTTTCGAACGACAACAAATAACTCCCTACTACAGCAGTAAAATAGTACCGTGGAAGACAGTGATCGCAACCAAAATGTGCTGTGTAAACATTGGGGAAATATACGTTTTTTGGGCCCATCGTGGGTTCTCATTCTTACCCATTAGCCCACCCGGAACAGTACGTGCCCCGCTTTTTGACCCCAGGAGGTACGGGAAAAACTGGCCCGCCGTAAAAAGAGTCCGCCACGCGTATCGGACAGACCACAGGCCCCCACGTAATGAACTACAGCACACCTTTCAGGGCAGATATCTGTATGATCTGTATGGTATGTATGATATGTACGATCCAGATCATGTTGCCGGGTGGTAGCCTTACAATCTGCATGGTCTGCAACAGCAGCACATGTTTCCTGGGTTGGATATTTACTCTACAGGTCCTGCACAACATCTCAGAACGGCGGGTTAACCCAGGGGGCACAGGAAATCGCGCCCGGCATCGCTGCACGCCGCTCTTGGCAGATGGAAACCCCAGGTCAACAACCAAAATAGAGGGAACATAGCGAAATCGATTTGTTCGTTGCATCGTTCCAGATCTGCCTCGTGCTTTCCAATTATATGTCGTACGTAGACCAGTCTACTGGCGTGAAAGGAAGCATGCCTACGCTGTGAAAACCCGGGGGCTGCCTAGGAAGACCGCAGCCGCCCCTGACGGTTTCTGACCGCACACTTCCTTCATACCGCGGACAGATCGTGATCTACCTGTAGGTCATAACGATCCCGTCCAGGTAATCACGTGTGCAAGATCTACCGTAGATAACGTAGGTCCTACCCAAGGCGAACGTGTAGGTAAGAGCTGTAATCATGCATATCACAGATCCTACAGATCATGGTACAGATCCCGCCGAAACGTTACGCGTATCATACATGCACATATATATTTATATTTACATATTTATATATATATATTTATATATATATATTTATATATAATCCATGAATATCGATAATGTGGCCGTAAATATAATGCCCGTTTGGACTCTGACAACAATAGTTATACCGCCCGTTTGGACTCTGACAACAATAGTTATAGTGCCCGTTTGGACTCTGACAACAATAGTTATAGTGCCCGTTTGGACTCTGACAACAATAGTTATAGTGCCCGTTTGGACTCTGACAACAATAGTTATAGTGCCCGTTTGGACTCTGACAACAATAGTTATAGTGCCCGTTTGGACTCTGATAATAACATTTATAATGCCCGCTGGGACTCTGATAATAACATTCAACGTAGCTTATGTTCGCGTCCGTATTGGTCTATAACCAAATAGAGCTCTGATTTGTCACAGGGGTGGACCACTTCCTGGTCCTGGATACCAGCCCAATCAACTCCCCATATTCCCGTTAGCCCGAGATAATATCGTATGAAAAAATGCAAGATATCACACCCGGTGATATGCATTTCAGAGCTGATTGTCTCGGCAACCAGCCTGTTGGCCACGGACAATATCTCGCCGGAGATCTTTCCAATGAGTCGGTGTCGCTTTTTGGCCGTGTGTTTCGGTGCTGCTCTCCCTTATTGTCGAGAACATCACGCGGGGAAAACATCCGTCGAGGGGGGCGTCCTGTAGCTATCTGGCGTGTTTCACGGTAACCCCGTTCCAATTCCACGAACACACGCACGTGTCTAACATCTCGCTATCTCGAGCGATCGCTCCCACTCTTGCTCCCTCTGCTGGTAACAGAAGACGCCCCCCCGCCCCCGGCCGCTGCCGCCCACCCCCGCCCCCCTCTTCCTGACGACGACGATGCCTCCTGAAAGCTACTCCCCCCTTGGCTCCTCGAGGATGCCACGGACCCGACACTGCCCCCCCCGTCCACTGATATTCGTCGACTACTAACGTCTCCTCGATCCTTCCACCCCCCGCCTCCGGTGGGTTTTCCACCGGGCAGGCTCGCTGACCTAGTCGTCTTTTTCATGGCGCGGGGTGGGCGGGCTTGCAAGATACCGGTTTCTGGGGTAACTTTTTTGCTGCTGTTGTCTCCCGATCCTCCCCCTCCCCCCCGGACCTCTTTCGGCTTGACCACCTGTTCGTGTGCGTTCGCGCGTGCGCGCGTGCGTGCGTGCGTGCGTGTGCGTATTGTTGTTATTATCACTTTTATTATTATTATTATTATCATTACAATTATTATTTGGGTTATTCTTATTTATTGTTTAATAGTATTATCATTCGTATCATTATTGATATGATCTTTGTTATTACTAGTACTTGCGTTTACCATTCGACAATGCAGCAGGTAACATGCTTCAACCATTTGCGGGAAGTCTTGTGTTTTTTAGAAAACGCGCAAACCGACACATCTCGCGGGCTTGCAAGGCTGCCGTTTTTTTCGTTGCTGTTTTCCTGATCATTGTCGCTGTTGTTGACGGTGGGTCTCACACTATCTCCTCGCGATAGTCTATCTCGTGGCCACAAAAAAACGGGTTCCAATACTTCTGGCTCAGAAAAATAAAGCAATTCAACGAACAAGTGACAGAACAGGGGGGCGGGGGACGATTTGTGAGAGGAATGTGTCAGGCCTAGTAGACTTATCTTCAACCTGTACATCTAGCCTGAAATCGGAATGGGCAATACATACCAGGCCGTTTGGCCTTTTATGTCGGTGTCTCTTAAATTGAGTTATCTCAAAATCGTGCCCCCCCCCCCCCCCCATGCATAAAAATACCTGTGTTACCATCACTACCGGGTTGGCATTGAACGTATTGTTGTATCACAAGGATGTGAATAATCGCACCCCCCTGGACCGCTTCTGAAAGCTCGATTGCTGCACAGCCGGGAGAGCGCCGGTGCAGAAGGAGAGGTGTGGTCTTGGAAAATACCTCATCTCGGGGGTTGAGAGCTTTCCTTGGGGACACGAGTCGGTCGGTTCTCGCGCAGCCGCTCGCTTGTGCAGCGCTCGAGCTTCGGAGAGAGAATCCGTCCACTGCTACAGGGGGGTGTGATGCCGACTCGCGCCCTTAAGGTACCGTAGTCCCTGTAGCCTGCCCCCCTCCCCCTTCCTTGTCAAAAACGCACCTGCATTACTCCCACTACCGGATTGGCGTTGAACTTCTTGTTGTAGTTCTCCTCGCGGTTGAGAAGCTCCCTCTTGAAAAACGCCATCTCCTCCCGCGTCCTCGCCACGAGGTGTTCCCTCTCGATCGCGTCGCTTTCGAGACGACGGATGCGGGAAAGGTCTTCCTCTCGGCTGGGCCTATCGTCGTACCTATTTTCGTTGGGGTTCCGGCGGCGATTCAGAGGCATTTATTATTTCAGGGGAGCAAGGGAGGGAGGGAGGGAGGGAGGGAGGGAGGGAGGGAGGGAGGGAGGGAGGGAGGGAGGGAGGGGGTGAGGGAGGGAGGGAGGGAGGGAGGGAGGGAGGGAGGGAGGGAGGGAGGGAGGGAGGGAGGGAGGGAGGGAGGGAGGGAGGGAGGGAGGGAGGGAGGGAGGGAGGGAGGGAGGGAGGGAGGGAGGGAGGGAGGGAGGGAGGGAGGGAGGGAGGGAGGGAGGGAGGGAGGGAGGGAGGGAGGGAGGGAGGGAGGGAGGGAGGGAGGGAGGGAGGGAGGAAGGGAGGGAGGGAGGGAGGGGGTGAGGGAGGGAAAGAAGGAAAGGAGGGAGGGAGGGAGGGAACACCCAGTTGCGTTGTTTATGCTCTGGCCGTAAGCACGTTAGCCTTGCTTGCACCCTCAGAGGATCCGTTTTTTATGACAACACGAAGCGTGCCTCCCGATCTTTGGTGGGCTATCGTTTTTTTCATGTAGTTGTATTTATTTTAGCCGCCTCCGGCGTGTGGTCGGCAACGCCTGTCCGAGTAGGGAACCAAAAAATGAATAGCGCGAGGATACGGAAGGCGGGGGGGGGTCGAAAACAATTACCTGACTTTCGCTCGAAGAAATGTTGATCGTAGGGGGAAGGCAGTTGCTATATTAAGCCTCTAGGGACTTGAGAGGGGAAGAATGACGGCGACATGTTAATGACGATTACAGCCACGGTCATTGCGTCACTCCGGGGGGTGATACCGATTGGCGTCCTAGTCACAGTGCAGGGATTCGCGCGGCACGAGCGCGCCATGATTCTGCGCGCACTGCCTGGGCATCCGCGCTGCTCGTAGGCGGTTCAGAACGTCAAAGATGTTTTTTGGTCTGGGTCGAACGGGTCTCGATGGGGTTCCTCGTAGGACAACACGCCTCTTGGCGGTTGATCACGGCGACATCTGCTTCAGAATTATTAAAAAAAAACGTGCCCCCTTTTTTCCAGCAGTTGCAGGTGGTGTATGAAAGCCTCTATCCCTTTTTCGAGGAACCATTTTTTTGGGTGTTGGAGCTGGAGGTACACCACTTCTACGTGCTGCTTTTGTAGAGGCCTCGTTTTTAGCTATGAGAGGGAGACCCTCTTGTAGATACTCACCTTAACTTTGATATTTTCCAGGTATTCGCTTTTCGTCGATAACGTTTCGCACCTAGGCCTGATCACCGACGCCCTCTTGGAGCTGCACAATCTCCATGAAATTACTCGTATCTTCTGTATTGAATTATCCTACTTTCTGGGTTGAATCTGTGCTGCTGTTTACACCTCTTGCACAGTATCCTATCGCGGCAGGTCAGTAATAACCTACTGGTATGTGTCTTACGTCTCGAGCGTTTCATCGTTTTTCAAGGGCTGCAGCTGCTATTCAGCGCTTCACTGACCTGCGCTCCAGCCGTTTCTGCTCCTGCTGCAGCGCGTCTATGCGGGCGCTCAAGTCTTGCTCCTTTTCCAGGAACTTTCTTTCGGCCTCCCTGCTCGCCCCCGTCGGGAGACAACGCGCAGCGACGGCGGCAGTAACACGTGTTGCTGATTAGGCATCGATGCGTTTGCTGCACCCCCGCAAGAGGCGACCACTTAGAAGCGGGAACAACAAAATCGCGGTTAACCCTTTTACGACTGCAGTCCCGTTCTGGGCTTGCAAACACTGTACTTACAAGTATTTCGCTTTCCAAACGAGACTGCATTAAAAACCAAAATGGTGAACCGAGTGGGCGGACGCGTGCTACGGCGTAGGGGGTACGTACGTACGGTACACGCGAGCTGTTTGTTTGGCCAAACCATTTTTGTGGTGACCGCGGGGGCTCCCCAACATCGTTGGTTGGAACAACCACCTTATTTTGTTTGTTTACATGGCGTGTTTCGTTGTGTGTGTTCTTCGAATTAAACCGCTCTTTCTACCCGTCGACATCCAACACAACCAGTTTCCGTGCCGATTCTTCAATCCTAGAGATATATATATACAAATTTTGCGCCCACGAAGCGTCGACACGGAGATATGTGCTCGAGGCCATCGATTTGTTTTATGTTCAGGTTTTTCTTGATTAAAACCCGTCACGGTGTGGGTGAGGTATATATGTAGATGGAGCCCAACGAAAGTCAGGAGCTCCAGAAAAAAACGTAGGTAGGTGTACCACCCTCATTCGTAGACCGCAGCATACTACGTCGGAGGTCAGGACACCGCTGTGGGCAATTAAATTCGTCGTCGTTTTAGCTCGAACCAGGCGTATAGCTCGGAATTGATGAAGCCTCTCTGCTGCGCCATGCAACCATACTCTTATTTCCGTTCCTCATGTCTCACTACCGTCGTATATTTGTATCTCATCAACATTGTCTCTCGCGGGTTTCTCTGTTGTCCTTATTCTACCCAATCCTCTACCTTGGCCTCTACTATTAATAGTAGCGGGTTCGACTTCAGACCTTTTTGGTTAACACTTGCGCCGCGGTATGTCGACGCCGCACCCTGTTTTGACGGAACGGAGATGCATGTGCATGCATGCTTATTGTACGTGCGTGCCCCCCGACCCGCAAGAGGATTTTGTTTTCCCACAGAATACAAAGCGAGAGGCAAATTTAAAAGCGCACACTGCTTTGGTTGTTTGAAACTTCGGTTTGACGGAGCTGACCCCAGGAACACCAAGGCCTCATACAGATACACAGCGATCGCTGGAAGTGTTCGTGCAGCAACCATCACACGCCGCACTGAACTCCCTCAGTGCGCCGAAGCACGCCTAAAGCATACCACCAGGTACAGCAGCAGAAGCTAGTTGGCGTGAGGAAACGCAGCGCCCCGGGTCGGTGGCTGATGGCGAGCTAACCCTTTTAGCTGTTAGGACTGTTAGGACTACAGTCTCGGATTGGATACAAAATACTTAGAAATTGACTGGATTGTACCCAAAGCGGGGCTGCAGTGGTAGAAGGAAAACAAGGAAGTTTGGGGGGGGGGGGGGGGGGCACCGAGCGGGGCAGGAGGCCTCACCCATTCCAATACTTAACATTGAATTATCGGCGGCCGCGTGCAAAAAAAGTCCACATTCTGGTACACTGTTATTCTACGCTGCCGCCGTAAAATCTAATGAAAGTATTGGACTGGATGAGGCCGCCCATCGTAGCCCGAAGCAAGGGGACCTCGTCTGGGATAAAGCCCGCGCGGAGTGCGCTCCCAGCGCGGTGTCCCGTCCCTGGGGTTGTGACGATCGTGAAAAAAAAATAGTGTGTTTACAAATGTTATTGTTGAGTTGGGGTTCTTGCTACTGTAGTAATCTGTTTCCTATTTACCAGGAACCTCGACCCTTGAAACATGAATTGCTGTAGGGAAAAAAAGCGACCCAAACGGCGTGAAGTAAGTACATCTCAAGTATCCGTGCGTTCCGTGCGTTCGGGTAACTCTGTGGGTTGGTCAGCAAACTTGAGCAACTTCTGGTTCATCCGTTTCAACCGAAT
Organism: Nereocystis luetkeana; assembly: GCA_031213475.1. Classification (NCBI taxonomy): domain Eukaryota; class Phaeophyceae; order Laminariales; family Laminariaceae; genus Nereocystis; species Nereocystis luetkeana. The sequence continues at coordinate 2,975,538 of JARUPZ010000020.1, forward strand.
CAGCTCCCCATCATCTCCATCGGCTTCAACTATTCAATCAGTCCCCCCTAAACTCGAGTATCACAAACGCGGCAATACTACGAGCCTGTAGGGTGGGTTGGAAGGGTCTCTCTGTTTCCATTTCTAGCGATATATTACCAGTCTGCGTGTGTCTCAAGATCGATATATCAGGGCCGGTTGCGTATTAATAGTGAGTCAAAGCGATCCTTCTATATCGGGACAGATCGGTATTGGCTGAGACATTTCGGCCCGAACGCGCTTGCTTGCTCGCTTGCTTGCTTGCTTACTTGCTTACGTCGCGCGACAGTTTTTATCACCTGAGATCGTCCCGTTGCCGTCCCACAGAGTGGCTGAACTCCGTGGCGTGCTTTGAAACCAACGCCGCCTCTCTCGCTTCGGTCTCCATCTGCTGCCTCCTGCAACACCATGGTTGGGGGGCAGGTTTCGAGGCCCATGACTCCCCGATCAGATCATTTCTAGGGCTGCGAGCAATGAGGCATGCATCGGCTGGAATTCAATCATATGTAGTCACTGCCAACCTCTTTGAGGCTCCGAAAAAAGCGATCTCTTCCTAAAACAACGATAGCTTTTGGGGGCTATCAATCGTCTACGAGCCGGCATGCGTTGCCCAGCAGTACAAGCATTGGACGATGTCGCGGCAGTATCCTGCGACGTTTTTTTTTTCCAATATAACTCGGACACCCTAAAACCCACGCAGTGACTGCCGCTGAAGAAGCGCCATTTTTTCCCCCCCCGTCAAGTTTTTTGCCTTCTGAAGCCGCAAGAGGGTTAAGAAACGTCAAGTTGGTGTCCAGGCTCAATGTCTTCCTTTTTTTCTGGCCTTGATGTAACTCTATTGCGTAGGATTTAGAGTGGGTCCCACTGCGATTGAGCTGTGTGTTAATCAACCCATACGAGCCTGTTTTTTTATAACAAAAGTGTTTGTTAACTGCGGGTGCTCTCACCTGTATTGCTGACTTACAGTGTACCACCCTGGTCAGAAACACAAGGACTGTTTAGACACTAATATGAAGACCAAGCTGGCCTTATATTTCCGCCGGACAATGTTCGAAAACGAATCTTCTCCGCAACGGGGAGATGTGCAGTACCGTATCACACTATCACACTGGGTGATAAAATAACACACCCCCTAAACAAGGGGGGGTGAGGGGGGCACGCACAACGAAAATAGCGACTTTGGAAAGATTTCGTCGAGAAGGTTTGCATACGCAGACGCATCGCTAGTCGTATTCAGTACCTCCTCCCCGTTTTTCTGAGAAACTCGGCTCAGAAAATCGTGTTATCTTATCACCCTAGTGTGATATTAGTGTATACGGTGAATGCCGAGCGGTGAACCTATTGTGCGAAGAGCTTGTCTGTTTCGCTTCGTTTCATAAGCCGCTCGTCATCTTCGCCGTGAGTTGCTGTGCCCCCCTCTTCTTTCTCCTTTGCTCTGGAGATAATCGCGGCTACTCGCGGGAAAATTCCCCCCACGTAGGGTTTGGAAGGACAATGTGGACGTAAACATAAGGAACTCTTGGTATTTATATCTATGTATAAATAAACGTTCCTCATATTTCCGACCATCTACCCCAGAGCGGCACACAACACACGTCGAGCCATAAAGATGGCGGCTAAAGAGCTATCCATAATCGGACGACATACCGGGAACACAGTAGGAGCGGTCCCCTCTATCGTGTCTGTATGCGCCAGCCAACACTACCGGGACTCTAGTCATAGCGGCGACCGGCACTATACTCCGCGAACTTCGAGGCCGGTTAGTCTCATCTGTGCCCAAGCGATTTCATCGCCACTACTATAGCGGGCAGCCGGTACTACTAAACCGGCACTATAAAGGGGCTGGACCACTACTGTAGTAACGCCTGCTATAGCCAACTAAACGAAAAGGCGGCCGCCCTACCGACAGCCAACTCACAGCAGTCATAGTGATGTCGCACATCGGGCAGTAAACGATACCGTCCGCCCGTAAGAATGTTTCAAGTCTAAACTTGCAAGGCTCCTCATTGAAACCCCTCATTGGACCCCCTAAATGCAACCCCTACCTGCAATCCCCTAAATACACCCCCAAATTGCAGGCCCTGATTGCAACCCTTAATTGGAACCTCTAATTTCAACACACCTATTTGCAAACCCTAGTTGCAACCCCCTAATTGCAACCCCTAAGTGCAACACACCTAACTGCAACCCCTAATTTCAACCTATAAATAGAACCACTATTTGTAGACCCTAGTTTCAATCTCCCTGCTTGCAATCCCTAGTGGCAATCCCGAATAGCAGCCCCAACCGTAACTTGACTCAGGTTTAGGAGTGCAACCTCTTGCAACAGTGATCTCTCTCACCTGCGCTCCATCTCCCCCGCCTGCTTCGCGGCCTCCGTTTGTGTCCGGGCCGCAGCACATTCTTGCCTCGCGCGCTCAAGCTTCAAAATACGGACGGAGGGCGAGGTGGAATAGGTGTGGAGAGCAACGGGGGAGGGGGGGGAAGCGCAACACAGTATTAGATGTACGCCTCTTGCCTAGGAATAGAGACCAGGGCTCTTCATGGGTCATGACACGACCCGTGGGTCTGGTCAGGATTTTTTGAAGATCACAGGTTGGGCTGGGTCGGGTTGGGTCGGGTAAGGATTTTTCAAACTCTCACGCGTCGGATTGGGTCACCCTTACCCGATCTGACCCGCGAGGTTTGACATGATCCGTCAACAGCCCTGCTAGTAAACCCCGTTGAGGCTTCATTCAGAAGGGGAAAAAATGTCGAACAGAACAATAAATTGACCACATACAGCAGCCCGCTTCATCGGGCGGGCTGCCGGGGCAAGGATGAACGTACGTATGCATCCGATATTCGACGACACGTGCGAGGCAGCATGGGTAGGCTTTGTACTGCCGCCCCACCCTCTTTCTGGGCGATGGCTAAAATCCAAGGCTGTTCACGGGCCGGTATAAATCTTGCAGCTCAGGTCGCATCGGGTCGGGTAATGGTGACCGGACTCGGTCCGTGAAATTTATTACCCCCTGACCCGACCCGACCCGACCCGACCCGACCCGACCCGACCCGACCCGACCCGACCCGACCCGACCCGACCCGACCCGACCCGACCCGACCCGACCCGACCCGACCCGACCCGACCCGACCCGACCCGACCCGACCCGACCCGACCCGACCCGACCCGACCCGACCCGACCCGACCCGACCCGACCCGACCCAACCCGACCAGACCCGACCCAACCCAAACCGACCCGATCCGAACCGACCCATGAGAATTCGAAAGTTTCCTGACCCGCGGGTAGGGATCATGGCCCGTGAATATCCAATGCTAAGACACCCCTTCTCATTTTTCAGGTCGGTAGCCCTGCCCCCAATATCGTTACCTGGTCAAACAAAATGATACTAGTTTGTGCCGCGTGACACGTGACAGACAGCCACTGGACTTCGCATGGGCGAACGAGAAAATTCCGCGACGTCGAATGAGATAGGCCCAAGATCTATTACTGGATGATCTACAGATGCAACACCTGCTGTCATGACACGTTCGTCCAGGATCTGCAAGATAATACACACCCAATCAGGAAGGAAACGCAACAGATCTTGATCAGATACGCATGAGATCTGCAGTGGATGGTGATCTGGTTGTGAGATCTACAGTAGATCCTCACAATCAGATACGATATATATTCATAAATTGCAGTGTAGATGCGTACGACATCTACAAGAGTAGCTATAACTTGATCGTAAATCTAGATTGTGAGATCCAATAAATCGCCACACGGATGCGTATGAGATCTACAGTAGATCGTAATCGGTATATGATGTCTGAACCACAATCTATTGATAGATGTGATATCTATGGATAGATCGTAGTCTAGGTACCTATGAGATCAGCAGTAGATCGTATTCTAGGTATGAGATCTACTAACCGTTGCATATCTCAATCTGGATCTGAGATCTACAGCACGTTTACTGCTGTATATCGCAGTCTAGATCTGAGATCTACCGTAGGTTTACTGTATATCGTAATCTACATCTGATATCTACGGTAGGCCTACTGCATATCGTAATCTAGACACGAGATCTACAGCAGGTCCACTGGATATCGTAATCTAGATCTGAGATCTACGGTGGGTTGTTATATGTGCGATGGATAAAGATGTTTGTCGGGTCGCGTCTATTTGCGCCGCCTTTTTGCCGCTCACCATTTTGTTTCCGCCGTGAACACTGACAAAAGTAACCTTACCTCCTCCATCCTCTTGAGCAGCTCGGCTTTCGCTCCCGCGAAGGCTGCGTGTTCCGCGTCTCGTTCCCCCTGGGCGATATCAAAACCAAGAAAACCGGCGAAAAAACGCTCCAAGGTGTATAAACCAAACGCCTGATTATCCCTACTACAACAAACGGATACCTGGTAATATTTAGCGGAACGGCTCCTGACATCTCCAATATGTATTCTCCTTTGAGCAACACGCGCGCGTGAAAACAAAACAAACAGACTCCTTACGTACGTACGACTTGCCAGCGTCCCACGCACGCAGCCTACCGCTGCACGCACACCAACTTGACGACAGCCGCGACAAGTATCCTGCTGCCCGAGTTCCTACACGTGTAGTCACGGCGACACTGTCTCTGAAAAGGGTTTGAGATGCTGCTGGGGTCATCGATCAAGCAGGCAAAACCAGCAACAATCACATTTTGTTGGAACCGATGTTTCCCTCTCGCTTCGCTTTCCCTGTACTTATATTACATCCAGCCTGCAGTTGGGTACTCGGACTTTAAAAATAGGTGTAGTGCAGGCCGAAGACACCTCTCTCAACTGATAGCGCTTTCCCTTGCCCACAGTGGCGCATATATATAATATATATATTGTTATATGTTTTGTTACACTGTGGACGTAAATATAAGGAGCGTTTGATATGCATGTGAACGACTACAAGGTCAACATATTCCCGCCCCCCCCATCCGATTTGACCACCTCCTCTCTTAACAGCACTTTTCTCCAAGACTGTTGTTTCTATCAACCCGTCTAGGGCTGTTATTACGGGGGGGCATAGTTAACAGGACCAAATATTGTTAGTAAAAATGGTTAAACATATAGGTTTTTATGTGTACCATAGGTCCTGTTAACTATAGTCCCCCGTAATAGGACTGCCGTCCCGTTTTGGGGACGAACTACTTACAATTAGAGTGGTGTGTCCCTCTGGACGGGACTGCACTACTAAAGGGGTTACTTATGGTAGTGCACCGGACAGTTACAGACTGACTCCAATTCCAAGTGATTTTTCCGAATAAAGGGAGCGTAGTCCTAAACAAAGGAGAAAAAACGGGGCCGTAATAATGCAGGCAACCCCCCCCCCCCCCCGGCCGATTTTTCGAGCTCGATAACTCCGTAATGGAGAAGGCACCAATATCAAACGACTCGTTCTCGGACAGTCCTCGAGGGCATCATCTATCCAACGCCTCCCTTTTCCGGCGCTGGAACTCTTCTTGCTGTGCAGATATCGATGTCAAAAAGTCGGTCAGCGGGCGGGGGGGGGGGGGGGGGGGGGGGAAGGCGTTTACCCGCATTATTACACAAGTTTTATAGCTAAACAGTACGTTCATGTCTCCGTTTACCTCGAGCCTAGCAGTCAAGGTGGCGACAGCTTTGTCCTTCGCTGTCTTCATCTCCGCCGCCTTGGAGGACACGGCCGCGGCTACAGCGTCCTCCTTCTCCCTCAGCAGCGCCGACCGAGCCTCCGCCAGCTCTCGTGCGCCACGGGACGCCTGCGCTTGGAGCTCCAGCCGAAGGCGCTCAGCGGAGGCGATTTTTTCCTCCCTGGCCTCGTTCTATTGGCACGACCGTGTTGACGTCGTGGTTGGGGGAATGGAGGAGGGGAGGGGGGGGGGGGGGGACCACTCATTCGTTGCTTGCCTTAGCCTGTTGACCAGGGGGTGTACCCGATTTCATGCATGATGGTCGTAGTTGTATGACCATAGGCCCTCGCATCCTTACAATGCCAGGACGGAGCATGTCGGGATTTCACCGATCAGGAAGATGTGGATCCATGATTGTGGTAAAAGCTATTTCATCGTTGCATCGGGTGTGTAGGGAAGGGGGAGGGGTTGTGAAGCCATAATTGAGGTTCGCCAGAGCTTTCATCCTCGCAGTGGTTGAGGCGCGGGGGGGGGGGGGGGTTGTAGCGCCATGATTGAGGTTGAAGTACTACCAAAAGCGCTCGGCAAAAGAGAGTCTAGCTCAGATCTTGTCTCGTCCTATTAGCACGAGGTGTTGACACCGCGTGATCATGGATGGACTCATGAAAGGTGGGCGTTTGTGACTGCAATTCGCTCTGTACGTCGTCGTCCAAAAAAACACAAATTCATGATTTTGTTTATATTCAACCTATTGCTTATTTCAGTCCAATTAAATATGGAGAAACCCTCACATACGGCAAGCAGTGTCTCTCTTGCCTATCACGCTTAGAACCGACGATTTTCCGAAGTCTACACGAGAATACATGTGCCGATTTTTCGTACCCTGACTGAGGAGAGGTCGGCTCTGCTTTTCGCCGAAGCCTCTTCGAGCCGCAGCTTGTGCGCTTCCACTAACGCCCGCCGCTCGGCCTCCTACCAAGCAGAAACGTTTCACGAAACAAGCGCATGTGATAGTACACGGGCATCGTTGAGTGCGTCGACCTTTGCGCCAGCAACACCGAAATTTTGATGGACGGTGTTATGGATGATGATGGTGATGTTGATGCTGATGATGGTGATAATGATGGGAACAATAATAATGATGATGATGATGATGATGGTGATGGTGATGATGATGATGATGATGATGGTGATGTTGATGATGATGATGGTGATAATGATGGGAACAATAATAATGATGACGACGATGATGATGATAACGATGGTGGTGGTGATGGTGGTGGTATCCTCGCGTTCGCTCACTCCCGTGAAATACAGGCCCGGGGTCACAACACTTTATCCACAAGCCGTGAAAATCGTCTGCGAAACAAAAAAAAAACAATATATGAATTCACACTTGCTCAACTCGTTATTTTTCTCTTTTTGCCCATCCATAGCCTGCGTATCTTATATAAGCATTGCCGATTAGCAAGCGTAATAATAATACAGTAAAGCCTAAATGCGCCGGGTGTCGGGAGGGATACGCATGTACCTACTTATTTGAACATCACATCCCCCTCTCCCATGACATCTTGCTCCGTCTGAAAAGGGATCCGTGGTCGATGATCAAGTGACTCAGGCCAGCAACAAATGAGTACCCCCCAACCCCCTGCTCCGGCGCGGCCTTGCAGGGAGGCGAGGGTCTATGGTCATACGACTACGGCCGCGTATGATGGTGAGAAAAACCCTCCAGTTCACCAATCAGTACGCACCAACCCCCCCCCCCCCCCCCCCCCCCTCCTGCTCAAATTACTGCGGAACTCCCTCCCTCCCTCCTTCTTGAACGGGATGCGTGGTCAACGGTCAAATCACAAAGGTAAGCGACAAATGAGTACGCCCCACCCCTCCTCCCCCTCCCGGTCGGTGGAAAACCGACGTGCCCCGTCTCGACCTTACAGGGATGCGAGAGCCTATGGTTTATACAACTACGGCCTTGCATAGTATCGCGTACCCCCCCCCCTCCCCCCCCTCCGATGATACCTGGTGCTCGCCCTGTTCTCTGCGTACAGCCTCGGCTTTTCGCAGCACCGATTCATGTCGAGCCTCCGCCGCCTCTCGCTCCGCGAGGGCGGCCGCGCCTTGCGCCTGTTCGTGCTCCGACCTCAGTCGGTTAGATACTCGGTCGACCTCTGCGGCTAGCGCCTTGGCCGCATCGGCCGCGGCGCTTTTCAGCCTCTCCTCTGTTTCCCGCGAAGCCCTGCATGTGCAGAGAAAGGACCCAGGCGGGTGGTTGGGTTGCAAGAGGCGATGGTGATGCTATGCTGATACCTTCACGAGAACTGCAGTCGATGAGTTCCAGAGGGGGGGTTGTGGGGTGGGGGAGCGGTTGGGGGTGGGGGCGGGGGGCAGGGGTCGCGGGAGGGGTTGTGGTGTGAAGATGCGTTCCACATAGCCGCTTGGGCAGACGCAGTCTTTGCAAGCGTGGCAATCTTTTTTTTCTTGTGCCATGCGATGTCGCTCGATTGTACCTGCGAGATACGCGGCTCACGACGCGCAAAAATACTGACGTAAACCAGACTGAGAGCAGCAAAATTATGTTTGGAGACTGACGAAAAATGTCTTGAGGCAATTCCAAAGAGTTTCGGCTACCTTATAGCCTGTCCGGAGCTGCCGAATAGGCAGAGTCTGGGTCGCCCTTTTGAGCTACTTCACGACGTTAATGGCTGGTGACAAACCCGCTACTCAACATGAAATTTGCGAAAATTGAATATTCACCTTAGTTGCGACTGTAGTTTTACTTCGAAGCTCCTGTTTTTCAAGCTTCGTGTAAAATACGACAACAGGATGATAGGAGGGGGATAAAGCTTCTGCCAAGGGCTGCTCATGTTGTTTGATGACGATGGTATAGGTCGTAATGAATGAAAGAAGGAGGGGGATAAATGGTTGATTGAACATGGGAGTGGCATTAGCGCAAAGCAAGGGGCAACATGAAATCGCCCCCGGTCTATGGCCATACGACTACGGACAGGGAGGATAGTGAGTACACCCCCCCTATTTGAGTAGGAAGTGAAAATTACAACTATTGCACAAGTTGGGCAGGCAGATCATCTAGCCCCCTATCCAAGTAGGAAGTGAAAAATACAACTATTGCACAAGTCGGGCAGACAGATCATCTAGATCATCTACATAGGGTCCATCTAGAGTATACAGATCATCTGCAGATAGAAAATCTCAATCGTCTACAGATATAGTATCTAGATCATCTAGATCATCTACACATAGATAATCTAGATCATCTACGGATGGATCATCTAGATCATCTAAATATATCATCTAGATCATATAGATCATCTACAGATAGATATCTAGACTATATAGATCATCTAGATCAGGTACAGATAGATCATCTAGATCATGTACAGATATATCATCTAAACCATCTAAATTCAAATCTGCCCTTGTGAACATGTCGCGCAGGATCTGTATCGTACAGATCCAGCGCGCAGGAAACACGTGCTAGAACATGCAAATTTGCACAGCTCCCACCAGGCAACACATCTGGCCACGTTGGAAGAGCTAAATCGTACGGCACAGATCAGACGCATACCTGCCCGGAAAGGTTTGCGTCATGAAGTGAGGATCTGATTTGACCTGATCTGACCTGATCTGATATGATCTGACCGGATCTGATATAATCTGATATGATCTGATCTAATCTGATCTGCCCGATGTGTGAAGTATATCCCGCCGGTGAAGAGTTCTGCATATATCATCCCCGCTACCGTAAATAAAGCCTATCTGCCATAGACCGCCCCCCAACGACCGCCATCGCGTTCTAATCTCTGTTGCAGGGCACAGGCAGCCCTCTTTAACTTTTTTGAGACGATACCCGGTTTCGTTAGCACCTACGTACCACACTGTCCGTGAATATAAGGGCGGTTTGTGTAGTAGTATGTACTCAAATCGTTGTTTACATACAGGGACGACGTAAACGGTGGTGTTAAATAGTGGCAGGCGAAGAAGGCAGCGAATCACTCCCATTTTTTCTCGCGTTCAGGTCGTCGTTTATTTTTCCTACTGTAGTGTTTCCTTGCGTTGCATGCGGGCAGCTGCTACGAGTCAGCGCAGCGCCGTGTATATCCCATACAGGGATTCCGCAAAGAAAGGCTGCTCGAGGACAGAAGCACCGGGATACACACATTTTGAAAGGAGCGGCAAGCATAGCTCTCAGCTTGGAAGCGGGCATGGTCGGGATGAAGATCGAGGGGCGGTCTTCATATAGGCTCTATACTCTGGATGTACCCAAAGACGTCTACATGTCCGTGTATGGCGAGCATGGCCAGGTTAAGCGCAAAAGACGCCGAATTCTCACAGGGGTGGTATCGCTTTTCATCGCTCGATTTTGCTTTGCTAATACCAATCAATACTATAGATTTATATTTAATTTTTTGTTTGGAAATACCTGGTTGAGGGAAAGAGCTTTCCGAAAACATCGTGTGTCCGACGTTGCTATGAAAAAAAAACGCTCAAAAAACGATAACACCCTTGTGCAAATTCGAAACTCGGATAACTCGGGTACCTACCCCAAGGGTCAGCCGTGGATGCAACCTGATAGTGAATATTTTCCGGGGGGTTTGGCTGTGGTGCCTAACGTCGACCACCCGACCCTAACCCGAACCCTAACCCTAACCCGAATGCTATGGGGTGACCAGTGCTTGGATGATGTGGCTCGTGAAATGTAGAGGTTGATTCGGCCGGCTTGGATGCTGTGCTTGGAAAGGCTCTAGGCTGGTTCGGCCGGCTCGGGATGATGTGCCTGGGGAAAACCCTAAGGTTGGTTGGACCGCCTACAAAACACCCCTTAGCTAATCAGAGTGCGTAAATAGCTTACCTTGAGAAGATTCGCTATCTGGGGGTAGCCATTATGGCCAAGGGTATACACACACCCGGCCAGACCAGACGCTTCTCCTAGCAAACTCTTGATCACCTTTTTTTTGTGTGGAACATATGGTCCCCTGTCTGTACCGTGCCCTCCATGGCGCGCACACAAGCCAGACGCGTGCTACTAGGGCTACCGGCTACATTTTGTTTAGGCTCTCCCGTGTAAACGCTGTTTAGAACCGCACTCACGTCTTAGGGGACAAACCGCTTGGAATCACACACTACAGATTTGGGCTACGATGTCTTGTTTTAGGACTATGAATAGTATACGTAGCGCATAGAAAATGTTGCTAGGGCTGGGAAAACGCAATTCTTGGAAGGAATGTTTCGATATGAGATGCATTGGGGTTCCTCTCTCACACACGAGAGAGGAGCTAAAACAAAAAGCCGCCGCCCCCACCAGGGCATTGCTCAACGCACATGCCACGTACCCCTATAGCATAAGCACGCGTAGTCACCATCACCTGTCTTCGAGGGCTCTAGCATTAGCCTCCGCCGCCGCTCTCTCCGCACCCACCCTTTCCGAAGCCGACTTTCCGACCTCGTCCATCTGGTCTCGGACAGACTCGAGCTCCTTCGAAAGGCGGCTCGCCTCGTCGCGATTCCGACTGGCAGTTTCCTGTTTGAGGTTTTTGTATCACCGAGGGTGTTAATGGGGGGGGGGAAACCGCGTTTTTTCCCCTACTGCTGCAGTCTGGCACAAGGGCCCTTCTCCCTTCGGTGGAGCGAGAAGCAGCGCAAAACGCGTGTTTGGGGGGTACCACACGCCTAAGGGATGGAACCGTCCTCGTCTGGCAAAGGGGGATTATTTATTCTTCCTCTCACCCTTGCTCGGCAGGGGAATTTCGGGCCGGCAAGAAATTTCCTTGAAGGGTACATAGCGACAAAAGTTTCTTTATACGCTTCCGTATGTGTACAGTATTATATTTTTTTTCTGAATGGACTTAACTCGAGACCGCTATGGCTTTCACTCCTCGACTCCCCCCCTCACTTCCAGTGACGCGACGTTCGAACACGCTCCTGTACCCAAGGGGGTTTCGACAAGGACTTTTTCGGTACCTCCCGCAGACGAAAAGAAAAAAAAAGAAGTTAGCGTACAACTGTAAAAAAAAAAAAGCGCAAGCTTCTTGTTTCAGCGGAGAAGAAGAGGAGGCAAACTTGTTATCGCCAGACAAATTGGCAGTTTTTTTTTTTTTTTTCTGTTCACGGTTGTCCTGCATTATTTCGGAAAGCGCAGTTTCGTCTCGCAGAGGCGTCTGTCTCCTCGAAGGTACTACCACTATATAGGTACGTACCCTAAATATAAGGAAGCTTTATATTTACTATGAATATACAAACGTGCCTTACATTTTGGGACAGAGTGGTGCGGGGCCGAGAAGGACCAGCCGTGAACAGCCAAAAACAACCGAAAGGTGCATGCAATGCTCGAAGCGAAACCGTGGGCGCTCCTCCGGGCGACCCGCTCCTAACTCCGTCCCAACCCTCCCCCCCCCTGCCCCCCCCGCCCCCCCCCCCCCTCCGCAACCCAATCCCTCCCCTCCCGCAACGCGCAAAAAAAACGGCGAGGCTTTTCTTGTGCGCTAAACAAAATGGCTGGGTTTTTTTTTTCCGGTAAAAAAGCGTCCCTTGTCCTAGTGTCACCGGTCGCGAAACGAGAGGGGGCCCACGCCACGTACTATGAGGGGGGTGGGGGGGGGGTTCTCATGGATACGGAAGGATGTTTGTTTCGCGGTGAGGTGTAGAGCTAGCTCCTCAAGAGAGGAAAACGTTTGATTTTGGAGTTTTGATGCACCCTGTCAGCATATTTGTAGTGCAAGAACAACTCAACATGATATTGGGTTTTGTACCGTATGGTATGGCGGTTTTCTTGGACATGAAACCGTCAGTACCGGCAGCTTCGACGCGCCTGAGCTGTGAGGTAACGCTTCACTCTTTTTTCACTCTACCCGGACCTCTACCCAGCGCTAGCTACTGCTTGCTCTTCTGCAGCAGCGCCATCACTGCTGCTCAAAATGTTTACAATTTTTCTCGTCGAAGCGGCGACAATCTTTAGCGTGTTGTGTCGTCCGAAACTTAGTAGCTGCTTTCTCTGGGGCTGCGGGTGCGGTCTCGACACCCGACATAACTTTGCCGAGCCCGAACTCGTGCGTTAGCGAACGACGCAATGTAATCCAACCGTGGTTTTGGTTGGGTTCCCCTTTGAATGGGGAGTACCATGGGGATCGCCTCATGGTGCTTACCATTCGATGGGGAACCCAACCAATATCACGGTTGGATTACATTGCAGCGTTCGCTGATGTACGAGGGCGGGCTCGGCAAACTTCTGTCGGCCGTCGAGACCGCACCTGCAGCACTAGAGGGAGCAGCTACTCAGCCGCAAAAGACACAGCACGCCAACGAGTGCCGCCGCTCCGACGAGAAAAATGGCAAAGCTTTTTACGCGGATGATCAGACTAGTTTCCGTTCAACGCATGCTCGTCGTTTCGGCTATCCCTTCTCGTGTAGCTGGAGGTGTTACCATTTCCGCAATGCCCTCTTCCCTGACCTCGACCGCTGTTTCTACGGGAATAGTGAGATCCTCCGTGCGCTACCGTATTCAGTGCGCGCTCGCTCGTGACTGCCTGCAGTAGTGTCGCCTCGTCCCGCACATGCGTTTTTAGCGGCAACCTTTCCATGAATTTGCATGGCATGGTAGGATGTTGAGCGAGCTGCTGTATACTCGAATTTCGAGGGGCTACCGTCACGCTGCCTGTCACAAAGTGGTACTGCGTTCAGCGATTCGTACTCCTCATCGGGGATGCGCGCGTCTTGCGAGCGGAGGCTACAACATTACCGAGCGCGCCCAGTTCGACGAAAAATGCTGCTCGCAGTTCCCGCAATAGTCGCGGCAGGATCATATTTCTCAGCTGATCGTGCAGTTCCTGCATTCTCGACTCGCCATCGAGCAGATATTTGGCCTCGAGTGCCATCACAGCCCCACGGCCATCGCCAAACTCGGCTCGTTCCTATCGGAACGTGAGCTTGTCCAACTTGAGCAGTGACACTAGCATACCCGTCTCGGCAATCCGCGTTGCGGCCGAAAAAACGGCAAAAACCGTCGCGGCCGATGTAGGTCCTGCCGTAACCCCAATAGGCACGGCTGGCACGATTGCCCCATTCGCCTATCGCACCAGCGCAGCGACAACACCGAGCATGCTAATGCTGCTCAGGTCGGTGGTGCCGTAGGAAGATATGCTGTGTCCCTTGCTTGGTGCACTCAGAAAGATATCGCATACCAGGCGGCGATGGAAATTGGATCTAGCACGCCCCCCGGTGATACAAACGGCAGTGTTCGTCGATACAGCAGCCTCACACCATATGGTGCCCGCCGAATCTCGGCTTTGCCAACATGCGGCCAATAAGATCGACTGCAGCGGGCGTGTCAAAGGATCTTGCGGCCTCCCTAGTGCAACATCGAAGGGTACTCTCGCATGTCGTTTGCGGAATGACCGAGGTGAGTTGGTACCGATCCACCTGGAGGTGCTAGTTGTTCCCGATCTAGGAGCGAGTGCGTTTTCGGTCGGAGCGCTCCACGACAAAGGCGTGAAACTCGACCTCCTGTCTAATGCTCCGTGTTTGCGCGACGGTAACGACGATCTCTCCCGTCTCAACGACAGTTCCACGGATCGTTCTCTATGTGTATCACTGGATGGGCAAGAGGCACCAGAGCACGCATCCCACACGACGGTGGACACCGACACGTGGCACCGAAGGATGAGGCCCTGTCGCCCTCGCGCTTTTGAAGCAGCCAGCAGCAAAACTTGCAGCAGGGGAGAATACTATTGACAGGTCCGGGGCCGGAACATCCTGTGTAATTGGATATAAGCGAGAGGACTCGCCGACGCACCGGGCGGTGAACCTGGGAGCCGCGAAGTTCGTTGTAGGCACGGAAATAGAATCAAACGTTATCGCAGGCACATTGATTTTTGGCACAGGAAACGACTGCCGGGGCGGTGCTGGAAGCGTACGGGATCAATGCTATATGCCCGACGACAACACCTGCTGAAGTGAGACCCGCGGGGACGGATTGCGGGAGACCCGGTTTTGTCAACTGAGGACAAACATCGCGTTATTTACGTCTGCCATAGGATCTCCTTCTTTTTTCTTGATGGAGCTACTTTACAGCGGAGACGCACGAAAAAAAAAAGGAGACGATTTGACTGCGGACGTTGGCGCAGACCTCGTTGGTGATACGGAAAGGAACACTTTACGAGAGGAGTCGCTGCGCGCTTGGCGGGAGCCTCTTCAAACTGAGAGAACGGTTTAACAGCCGAATTAGGCTGTTGTGCTGGTGTAGAATAACCGGACACCGTACGTAGCTAATGCGGAGACTTACACTCCCACGAAGAGGTTGGGCACACTGATGCTCATCTCTTACCGCTTCGTGGTATTCGGTGAATGAACGCTCCCCCATTTTTCAAAATAAGGCATCATCACGCCAAAAGGGTACTCGTAAGATTAAGGTTGATGGGGGGCTACACTGCTGTCCTTTCATGCAGTAGTTGTTGACAGCATTTGTTTGTGTTTCCAAGATAGAAAGGGCAGTCCTGTGATATTGTACTCATTGTGGAGAGTTGGATCACGTGATTCCGAACAGGTAGGGAGCAGTTCTTGAGAGGACACGGCCGGATATTTGTATTAATAGTACGGCGCAAAGAACACTCCGATAGGATATTGGGTTTCGTGCCGTATGGAACGGCGGTTTTTGCTTGGGTATGAAATCGCCAGCACGGGCAGCTTCGATGCGCCCGTGCTGTGGGATAATAATTAACTCTTCTTTTGACTCTATCTACCCGAACCTCTCTGCGCGGCGCTAGCTACTGCATGCTCTTTTGCAGCATGCTTGGGTATGAAATCGTCAGCACAGGCAGCTTTGATGCGCCCGTGCTGTGGGATAATAATTAACTCTTCTTTTGACTCTATCTACCCGAACCTCTCTGCGCGGCGCTAGCTACTGCATGCTCTTTTGCAGCATGCTTGGGTATGAAATCGTCAGCACAGGCAGCTTCGATGCGCCCGTGCTGTGGGATAATAATTAACTCTTCTTTTGACTCTATCTACCCGAACCTCTGCGCGGCGCTAGCTACTGCATGCTCTTTTGCAGCAGGGCCGTCGCTGCTGCATCCTCTACCGCTGTGTCAACCGAAACACCCCACCGTTCCCATACGTAGCATGCATACTGATGTCGTCGTCCTACATACCTCCTCTTGCCCCAGTGTCTTTCTAGTCGCGTCCAGCTCCCTCTCGAGCGCCTCGGCCTCCGCTCTCAGTCGCGCCTTCTCCTGTCCGGCCTCCCCCTGCCCTTCCTCTAGCATCCGGTTGAGGCGGGCCTTCTCCCGGCTCGCTTCCTCTCGGAGGGCTTCGATCGCGGCGGCCTTCTCCTTTTCCTGTCAAAACGGTAGTGTGCGGTTGGTGTTGGTGGCGACTTTTTTTTTTATGTTTTTACCTACGGCGGATTGTTTTACACACACAGCTAAACCCTTGGACGACTGACCGTAGTCCAGCTGTGGGGACAAACCGCCTACGTTTGTACCATAAGTACCATTGCCCCCAGAACGGGACTGCAGTCCTAAAAGGCTCAGCTAAACTCGCCCACGCTTCCGCATACCACGGCGGATTTGATTTAAAAAAACAAATTCAGCTTAATCTCACCGCAGCAGTTCCGCATATCAAGTGCGTTTCGGGTGTTAAAGCTTCACCCGCCGCCGCCGCCGTTTACAACAGCAGAGGGGGTGTGATGTTGGTTTGATTTTCATCCGTGTTAACAGCGGTAGGCCGGGCTCGTGCACCCCTCGAACCCAATTACAAGCACTGATTGCTGTCGTTCGTTTTCGTTGCGTGCGTGTTTTAGTATGAACCCTCTGAGTACGTAAACCATAAGTCTTTACCACAATACCAAGGCATTAGCCCCCGAAACAGAGTGCGGTCTTTTAGGACCGGAGTCCCGTTTTGGGGATAACTACTTGAGAAATTTGAGCGGTTTGTCCCCAAAATGGGGCTGCAGTTCTAAAAGGGTTGATGCACTTCATCGTTCTCCTTTTCCGCAAGCGTACGGGGCAGGCTTCGCTTGCCCCCTCAAGCAGAACAACACCACCGTCATTATTAGAAGAAAAACAATGCGCGTCTTTTGCCATCCGACAATGTTTGCGAAGATAGCGCCTGTTTCAACGTTGGATCACTCATAAGAAACATCCCCACCCCCCCCCCCCCAAAAAAAAAAAACGACGACGAAAACGACGGGGAAATATTGAACAAAAAAAGCGAAATGGTCACACCTGTTCTACACGACTGTTTTTTTTTGTTTTGTCAAATCCTCCGTGGGACGGGGTACACGCGCAAACCTTACCACGCTTCCGCGTACACAATCACGGCACGGCATGGCACGCACGGCACGCACGGCATGCGCGGCATGCACGGCACGCAAGGTAAGCAAGGCGCACGTGCACAAACAAAAAATACCTCGTCGACGCGGGCAGCTCGCTCCGCCGCCAAGGCGGCCTCGAAGCGACTAGTCTCTTCGCCGAGCTGTCGCACCAGCTCCTACCAAGGTCAGTAGTAGAGAAGCAAACATCGGCAGGTAGGGAGTAGCCACAGAGGCGATTGGGGGGTACTCGATATCATGCATGGCCGTAGTGGTAGGACCAAAGACCCTCGTATCCGTACAATGCCGGGACAGAGAACGTCAGGTTTTCATCGATCAGGCAGATATTGCTTGCACCAAGCGCAAAGTGCCGTGAGGTGTCCGGCGAGTCGCATGAAGGGTGTGCTCCATCCTGCTAGGAACAGCTTTTGAGGCATGTTTTCTTGCATATGAATGACAGCTCCAACGAGTTAATTCAATCTCCGGCCTGGCCACTTTCGAGGCAGCAATGGGTGTAGTGTGTAAGTGCCTCTTCGGTGCCTCCCCATAAACACGACGTCATACGATCATTCCCCTTGTGCGTAGTAAACGTGCTTCACCCCGCACAAACTATCTGACTCGACGACCAGCCGTGACCGCTCGCCAAAACGTTTTAGAAAAAGCGGTACCTTGGTTGTCTAGCTCGAGTACTGAGCGGTGTGTTTTACGATGGCGTTGCCAACCGACGCCAACCAAAGCTATATATATATATATATATATATATATTATAGAGGGAGAGGGTGGGTGGGGGTACTCATGATCTTGCATGGCCGTAGTCGTATGAACAGGGAGGGGGGGGGGTACTCGAAATCATGCATGGTCGAAGTCGTATGACCATAGACCCTTGCATCCCTACCATGCCGGGACGGGGCGCGTCGGGTTTTCATCGATCAGGCGGGCGCTAGCGGAGATATACCCCAAGCGGTAATATAGCAGGCCGCAGCAGCTTGAGCGAGACCACTCAGCACGAATGCCCTACAGTACGGCGTGAAGCACCATCGCTAAGTTTTCCTTTCTGAGCTATGAATAGTCCTCTCTGCATAAACCAAGCATTCGGCGGCAAAGCCTCTACGAGTACGGTACGCAATCTCTCTTTCTAGCCGCTTCCCAGAGTCGCCTGGTCAGGTACGCACAACGCAGCAGGAGGGCACAGGAATCCGCCTAGGATCGACAAATAAACCGCCCTCCTCTAAAAAAAACCTCTACGAACGGCGTCAAACCCCTCGATACTCTTCTTTCCTAGCCCCCTCACCCCGCTCTGACATCGCCCCCGGCCGAGTAAGCAAGACATGGGTGTATTTCTGCACTAACAAAAACGCTCTTCGACGGCGTCCTAACCGTCGCCATTTTTTTTTTTGCTTTTTCTAGCCGCCGCGACGCCGTGCCACGGACCTTCTCTCGCTCCTCAGCCCGCTCTGTGAGCTCCTTCGTACCCCCCGCCGACACGCGTTTCGTCTCCTCCAACTCCTTTTCCGCCTTCGCCTTTGCGTCCGAAGCCGCCTTCCTAGCCGCACGCAGCTCGCCTCCCATGCTCGCGCGTAGGCTGGCCTCCTCTATCGCCGCCCGCTCCTTGAACGACGCCAGCTGTAACGAAGAGGGGGGGGGGGTGAAAGTTGAAACACTGGCGGGGGGGGGGGGGGGGGTTATCATGACCTTTGCAAGTTACGCGTTTGAGTCGTATGCGCTCCTTGAACCACGCCAGCTGAAAAAAGAAGGTTTGAAAACAGCGGCGTGGGTGATGGCATGACCTTCGCAGTCACGACGTTTGAGTCGAATGTCGCGCGGACGGATCAGCCAGCCGACGGTGACCGCAGGCGCTTTTTCCCCAATAACTCAGGGGGACACGGGGGGAAAAAAAATGCCAAAACGACCCCAAAAACAGATACAAATGGAAAAACAATAAAACTTGGGGTTGATGATTTCTGGACAAAGTAGGGGCGCACCTGCATTTTTTTCAAGACTCCTGACACAAGGAGCTCTATCAATCGGACCCAAAACCTGATTTCCAGGAAAGCTAAAATCTCAACCCGACGAAGAGCTCCGACCCCTAGGCATAGCACGAAAACTAGCGTTAAACACTGATGTCCTTCCAACGACTTCGGGCTGAGAAGCCCGACCAATCAGAAAATGGTTGGGCGAAACAATGATACGTACCATTATCGTAGCAAGCGTCGATTGTTTGTTTTGTTTTTGTTTTTATTGGTTTTAGTGCCCCCTCCGTCCCGGCATTGTAGGGGTGGGAGGGTCTATGGTCATACGGCCACGGCCATGCATTATAATGAGAGCATCTCTCCTATCGAGTACACCCCCCCCCCCCCACCCCCACCCCGCCATACGACTACGGCCGTGCATGAGATCGAGTACACCTCTCTTATCGAGTGCCCCCCCCCGCGCCTGCTTGGGTCTTGAGAACGGATGTTGGGGTATCGGATTTTGATTTCGACGTACACCCCTGGATAGCTTGATATTTTAGGGGAGTTCCGCGCTGTAGCAGGATAGGGGAGTTCCACAGGAGTTGTGCGTTATCGAGGAATAGGCCGACGGTGAGTGAAGCGCGGGGCGGGGGGGGAGGGGGTCGTACTCATGTCATACATGGTCGCAGTCGTAAAGTTGACGATAGGCCCCCGCATCCCTACCATGCCGGGACGAAGCACGTCGGGTTTTCATCGACAAGACAGGCATTGCTTGCCCCGAGCTTTGCAAAGCGCCTTCAGGTGTTTGTGAGCGAGTCGCATGAAGGGTGAGCTACATTCCTGCACAGCTTGTGAGGCAGATTTCGGCACCTTGGGAGGCGTACCTTATCACACCGGGTGATGAGATAACACACCCCCTGGAATAATTTTCAGCGCCGGTTTTCTCCGAAACCAGGAAGGCGTTTGTGTCGAAAACATCATGTTTGAATTCCGTCCGAGGGGGGTGTGTTATCTTTTCACGCGGTGTGATAAGGTATGTCCCGCTATGTAGAGAGACTGGCTTCGGTGGGGGACAGAACGCTGCAGCCTCCTGAGCGCGCGCTCAAATAAAACCCACCAAGGATGTATGGTTGTACCAAACCTTGTTTATCCATGAGCGCAAGGGGAGTGTAGAGGGCATTTGACATGAAGAGGGAGGGGAGAGGGGGGGGGGGGGGGTCTAAGAGAAGATAGATAGCTGAACGTTACGAGCGAGAAACAGTTAAGGTACATAGTAGAAGGGAGGTAGACTTCGTGCATAGGTCTGCTTGTTTTGTTCTCCCTTGGTTCTTCTTCGATTATTTTGGGGGTGCGTTTCTGAGTGATCAACGTTGAAGCTCAAGGGGCGGCTAAACGCCATGTTGTTCATGAGAAAACTTATATCTAGCATCGCAAAACACGACCCAACTGCGCCTTCCATGCTGCACGAGCGCCCCATCAATTCAGGCTTCTCTGGTCCACCTAGTGGCCATTTCGACACGACAAGCTGGGAATGAAGCAAATATGTTCTGCTTGCTGTTGGGAGGCCGACAAAGTCAGCGTTAAGCCCGGCGGACAGATATATCATGATCGAGAGTAGATCGTGTTGTTGCCCTCCCGCCTTCAAAACGTGTCGTGCGGGAGCTGTGTACTGGAGCACACATCCGATCAAAGAGACGTTTGCTAATCCACGCAGATCACACGGCAACATGAGCTAACAGTAACCCTACAAATCAGGAATGTGTCTGGCCTGAACGATCTGGCGTAAATCGTGAAGTAGAAATCGATTATCTGTCTGAGGCGTGTAATATTCATAAAACAGGGCGATTCAACTGCCGTAGTAAAGCATCGGTACAAGTGAAAATAGAAGCGGGGGTTCGCGGGTAGCTTACACTTCGCAATAGGAGTTATATAATGTCTTGAGTTTGTATGAATGAATGAAAGTTTTTTTTTGTTTTTCAGGAGGCTACATGGACGTGTTCATCAGGAAACTAAGAAAATGCCATTCTAGGATAATATTTTCTCTCCACGTGCGACAGCAGTCGCGGCTATCATCGATACAGCACCTGCTTCTGGATGCCATCCACGCTCTTCTTTCGCTCCTCGGTTGCTCGCTCCGCTTCCTCCGAAGAAATCTGGACCTTTTCCATTGCCTCCGACGCCCTCTTCGACGCCGCTCGAGACTCCTCCCGGGCCTCGAGCAACTCCTTCTCCAGCCTCGACCTTTCCTCCTGCAAACGCACGCAAGGTAAAACAAGAAAAACATATGAGACAATGTCTGCCGTTCTGTGGAATGGATTGGTGCGTGTTGTGGAGGCTCTCCGTCTCTCGCGAGAAGATACGCAGAGGTGGCACCGAAATGTCCGTGAACATCCTCACATGTGGGGAATAAACCAAAGAGAAGATGACTGCTTCGGATAGGCGCTTAGTTTTTGGGACCACGTGAGGCAAATATGAAGAGAGAGGGATCGAGGCGGGCGCAGATTGACTGCAACACTGGTGTTCGCCTTTGTTTCGAGGGCAGTGGCGCAACGAGAGGGGGTCAACCATTTGGGCTCAACTAACGCTCTGGGGGTAAGTACAAGGACCGCTTGGACCGCTTGGTATTCATATATGAGGCGTTCTACGATAGGGGTTCACCCTAAACTTTCGAGGGCTCCTCACTTAAGGAGCTCCGTACCTTCACCCGAAAACTGACTTCAGCAAAAATCGAAATGCATCGGGGCGAATACCTAACGTTTTTTTTTCCGAAATCAAGATTGACATCCCGACGATTTCGGGTCAAGGATAGGAACCCCGTCTTTCTGAAACAAAATAGCGGAAATGTGCTACGTACCTCTATCGTAGAATGGGTCATATAATGTCTCAACCCGCCCCTATATTTCCTCCCAGAGGAGCAAAATAGCGCCGGTTGCCGCTAGTGTCGGTATTACTGCCTGTCGCGCATATACGGGCACTATTATAGACAGACCACTACCGTGTACCAGGTATAGACACACCGATTTCGTTTCACTGGTCGTTACGCTTCTGGGCTTTTGGGCTGTGTCCGTAGACTTTCAAAATTTCAACCGGTTGGTTGGACTTTTCGTTTTTTTTCAGCTGCACAAAAAATCGTTCAGATTTTTGCTTGCGTCACCCCCCCCCCCCCCCCCCCCCCCCCCGGTCCGAACGCCTCCGACGGGAAACCACACCCCTTGTAATATAACCTAATCTCTTCGGAACCGGCGTGTACTGTACACACTTATTTCGTTAGATATCTCCCCATTAGCCCAGCGGCAGGAATGCATGCAGCTCTACAATGTTGTGAGGCTCCCCCTCCCACCTAGAGGAAGCTCTTTACATCACGCAAAAAGAGGGTTTCAGAAAAAGTGAAACGATCCAACCCGGTGATAAGCAATCCCATGGCATCCAGACAAAACCATATTCCCAGTGACGTTGGGTACTGGGTAGTTCCTCAGTCGAGGGGCATATAAATAGTCAGTCGGAACAATTTTTTGTGTCCATACAACGAAACGTTCGGGCCTAAAAGGGCGATGACGCCCCTTCTCCCCATAGCCTACGGACACAACGAATAAATCATGCCTTACCATACCAAAGCTAAAATGGGTGTTTCAACGAGGAGGCATACATGACTTATAAGGCATCTATCTGCCTTATTGGGTGGCTCCTCGGTACCCTTAAGGAGCCCGTCCGTCGTAAAATCTTCTGGAACTCCCCCCCCCCCCCCCAAATGCTAAGTGCTCCTATCGTGTATCACTCTGGCCCAAAAGACAAGGAGCTTTTGTACACAGACAGTTCATCCTAAAAGATTACCAGGTGCCATATTTTGGGACAGACAGAGAGAGAGCGATATAGTCAGCGCTTACCCGTCATTTTTCTGTAGCTATCGACGGCTGGCTGTCGTATCGCGAGTGTCCCCCACCATTGCGGCTCGACCATACAACGAAGCCCATGTATTCTGCGGTTTCGTAGTACAGGCGGCGGTTGATTTTACCAGCCGAGACTTATGGAATCACCCCCCCCCCCCCCCCCCCACCACCAACACCAACCTGCCCGTCGCCCTGAAGGCCTTCCACCTTCTGCCGCAGAGACTCGATCTCCCCCAACCGAGCCGCGATCTCTCCGTCCTGGGCGCACGCGCGCACACACATCGTGGGGCGTCACACCATGCCGCGCGTGGGTGGTGGCGGGGAGGGAGGGGGGGTGCCACTCGATATCATGCATGGGCGGGGGGGCGGGGGGGGGGGGGGTGTGGTTGTGTGCGTACGAGAGGCATTTTGTGGTTGGGGGTCGGGGGGGGGGGGGGGGGGGGGGCGTACTCATTGGTTGTGTGCTTCAGTCATTTGACCATTGACCACGCATCCCTTTCGAGACGGAGCACATGCATGGTCGGGGGGGGGGGAGTGGCGTGTCACTCGCTTGTCGGGCAAAACATGTAACGCGCAAACGTCGAGAGCCCTTTTCTGGCTTCGGATTACGATAGGATAGACGAAGAAATGCCACGACACTGGTTGGGAGATCGTGGCGGCAACCGTCTGGCCCAAAACTGTTTATAATTGCAGAGGCTTTAAGGGCACTGCTGAACTACCCGATCCAATATCGCTGGAATGCCGTTGTTTTTTTTTTTTTTTTTCGTGCCTACCACTTACCACTCTGGGTGTCTGTCAATATAAGGACCGCCTGGTAGTCATACCAATGTTTGAACTGTCCTCGTGTTTCCGCCCATCGGGTATTTTCTTTTTCCTTTTCCTTGGAGCGTCAGTTGTATGGGTGTCCATAGTAATCAGGACCCGTGATACACACAAAAAAAAACTACGTATTCCAGCATTTTACTAAGCATATTCGGTCCTGGTCACTGTGTTCCCCCTAAATAGACCCTATTAACAGTAATCAGGACCCCTTATGTACACAAAACCTACACGTTCCAGTATTCGTAATAGGCATATTTGATCCTGATTATTATTACGGGGGACCATAGTTAATAGGACCTATGGAATACATAAAAAACTATATATTTAACCATTTTTACTAACAATATTTCGTCCTTTTAACTATGGTCCCCCGTAATATGTTGTCGTAGTTTGTTGCAGGTATCGATCAACACACGATTTAGCCCCCCCTGTTTTGGGACTCGATAGGGGATCAAACGAGTTGTCAAAAGAACAACCGTATTCACCACAGCATCGATCGACTACGTGCCGTACGTATGGATAGACAGCACGCAAGATAAAGATACAAACACACACACACAGCTGACACGCAATTCCGAGACGACTTTTTCTCCGGAACGTAACCCCTCCAAGGGGTGCAGTCCCGTTCTGGGGGGCAAACTGCTTAAAGTTCGAGTGGTCTGTCCCGAAAACGGGACTGCAGTCCCGGAAGGGCCTTTGCCCTTTTAGAACCGCAGCCCCGTTTTTGGGGACAAACCAGTCAAATTTCGAGTAGTTGGAAACGAAAACGGCGGCGGCGGCGGCGGCGACGTCGGGGAGATCTCGTCGACGTTTCTTCCGTAAGCCACATCGCTCGGTGTTGGCATGCACCCTTCCCGCCGTAAAGAACAGCATCTGCTTGGAAAGTCGGGCTAGGGAGGTGTGCTGTATGATTTTCTTCCCCGTGCGAAGCAGCCGGGAATGCTGCTCGAGCGGGGTCGGTCTATGTGTGGGGAGATCTGCAAATAATTGAGCTCTGCCGGTGGGCAATGCTCTGGGCTCGAAAGCAGGGATGAGAACGACGTGGGCATGGATCAACCACTTACGCGTAATCAGTGGGCGTGAAATCCGCTCATTTGACTATTTACGCTTAGTTGAGTATATACCCCAATACTTGCTATTGCTGTACTTTGAAATCCAGACGTTGCGCATGTGCTTCACTACGCCGTACAAGGTACACGTTCCGAAGTGTCGGCATCTACTGTAGCTCGATCCCGCTCCCCATGCACCATCAGACACCACGGAGTCCGGGTCGCAGATGATGTGTTGTGGCTGTGGTCGTGAGCGTGTGCTGCCTGGCTGTCAAGCCACAAAAACACTAAACCAGAGTGTTCCACATAGATATGAAGGATTTCGTTACCCGGTAAAAGGGGACTAAAACAATGACGTCAACACTTTCAATTACGTACGCTGGAATCACTTACGCGTAATTACGCGTAACGCAACAATTGCAGTCCCTTATCGTGGCACGCCTCTCACGTACATACAACGAAAACGTCACGGGTCACAGGTCATGTCTGAATGGTGTACTACAACTGTCTTTCCCTCTCCCTCCCTGCTGTGGCTGAAAAAGGGTGTTAGAGTGTGGATGGGGGCCGCAAGAGCACCCGTGAAAACTCCCCGGTCCTGAGCGTTCCGATTGGCTACGACGTATGATAGGGAGTCGATGGGCTGATGCGCATTTGGTCGGGACGCTCGGCAATGTTAAGAGGCAACCCCAAACATTTCTGGACGTGTGTTACGGTACTAGATGAAAAACCGGCAGTACCGAGGGGTACGTAACACCAAGCGTTTTTGGACGTGTGCCACAACAGCGAAGGTAACTAGGCAACACCGGCCGTACGAAGAGGTAACGCCAAACATTTCTTGGCGTGTGCCGCGTAAGTAGAGGTAACACCAGACGTTTTTGAGGCTCCTCACTCCAAAAGCTGTATGATATTAGTCAGTCACCCAACACCCAACGATTGAGAAGAAATTGGAACCTGAGCTGAGCCCGATGTTTTCGCGGGTTCTCGCTCTCACGGCCGCATCCGACGCGCAAATCTATCGAAGTCTACGTTGAGGTAAAGAGCCAAGGTGGTTATCGTGCAGTCGAGATACGGACGCCCCGGAAAAGAAAAGGCGGTTCTCATCCCCCCAGGCTTGAAGGAGGAGATCATTTTTGGAAATTAAACTTTATGCGAGACACCTGCAGTACCTCCCTCCGACCCGCCTCCCGCCCCACACCCCCCGCCCACCCCCAGGAACAAACGAAATATAACTCCCTCGCGCCACCCACAGCCCCTCCCGTCCGGCTCTCCGCCCACCTTCGACGCGATCTCCGCGGCAGCCGCTTTCTCAAACGATTTTTTCTCGTCCAAGTTTCGTTTCAACTTATCTCGAAGCCCCTCGGCCTCTCCCCCCGCCCCCCTCCCCGCGGCTAACGCCTCGTCGCGGGCGGTTTCGGTCAGTGCGAGAGCTTGGGCCAATCTCCGGCCCTCGGCTGTCGCGGTCTCGTGCAGCCGTCGCAGGGAGGCTTCCTCTAGGCGGGAGACTTCCAACATTGCGGAGGCCTTCTCTTGTAGCTTGGATACCTCGTCTGCGAGCCTGCAAGGGTCACGGGATGTTAGGGTTAGGGTGATGGTAGAAGGAAGGGAGGAAGCGGGGGGTGGGTTTGTGGGGGGGGGGGGGGGGGGGGTACTCATTTGTTGCTTGCCCCAGTCATTTGAGAAATGAGGGGGGGGGGGGGGGGTTAATACCTCGATCCGTCTTCGACACAATGGATGTATTATTCCTATCTGGCCGTTCGTGCAGCCAGTTTCATATTCATATCAAACTCCAAAACGGGGGCTATGTTTACGTCCCGGGCGGCGCTTGGTTCCAAAAACGTAGCCCTAACTTCAACCCGGCCTTCACCTCAGCCTCAATCCCCCGGCTGGGGAGTACCTGGTATTGTGTAGGCTCGATAGTCGGCCAATTGGTCATCTATGGCCGGAATTGCCGCCACGCAGAGCGCGCACTGAGCGCGGGGGTGATGTTTCTCCCGGATGAGAGCACCCTCCTGCTTCGGGGCAGGCGGCCTCAACTGATCCAATGCTCGCTTCAAAAGATCGATGACGGCGCAGAACAACGCTACAGGAGCTGAGGCTGGGCCAAGTAGGAACTCTTCTTCCGAACGAAGATGTGATGAGGAGTTGGTGTGGACTGTCAACCATTGTGTTATAATAGCTAGACCGAGCAGTGATTCACCGGGAAAAAACAGTTAGATATATTTTGTGTTATATTTTTTTGGTAGCAAAGTAATTTGACCATATTAGAGATAAGACCACACGTTAGGGCTCGTCCCTGGAGAGGTCTATAATATGTATATAGTGTAATATAGTGGGTACACCACTTGTAGAAAAAAAAATCAGTAAGGGTTCATTTCGCCGTGTCGAAGTTTTGCGACCACAGAGCTTGTATCTCTCCAGGATTGATGAATCGGGACGGACACTGGTTGTGCTGGTTGCCGACGGGTAGAAAGAACGGTTCAATGTGAAGGACACTCACACGACAGGCACGCACCTTGTTGTTTCCTTTTCGGTTTCACTTTTCGTGTTGCTCTCTCTCAATGTACCCCGATTGCTTGCGTGTATAAATTGGGCCGGTCGTATCAAGCCCGTACGATGGCGTGACATGCATTTCGTCCCAAGCTGTTTTTCTGCTCCTAGAGTACTGCACTACAGACGTACAGCGCAGCAGATCTATGTCGTAGTTTTGTGACCACATAACTTGTATCTTTCTAGGGTTGAAGAATCGGCACGTACACTGGTTGTGCTGGTTGTCGACGGGTAGAAAGAACGGTTGGGTGTGAAGAACACACACGAGCCCCTACCGTACACCGTACAGGGGGGAAAAAGGCGGCTGCCTGTCTGCATACCTCGTCTTATCGGCCCTGAGAAGCTCGTTCTGCCGCGTCTCCCCCTGCAAGCTGGAGCGTGCGCGAGCGGCATCGGCGAGAGCCCTCTCCGCCTTCTCGGCAAACGATTTCCGGGCCGCCTGGGTTGTCGCGGTCCGGTTTGCGCAAACGGGAGACACACGAGAAGGATGCGTATTTCAACGGTTCTAGACCGGTCGTAGACTTAAGGATTGCTAAGAAGCAAGAGGGCGGTAGCGGGGGGGGGGGGCGGAGCGGGGGGGGAGGGGGGGTGTACTCGATAGGAGAGATGTACTCGATCTCATGCATGGCCGTAGTCGTATGACCATAGACCCTCGCATCCCTACAATGCCGGGACGGAGCGGGGGGAGGGCGGGGGGGTTGTTATGTCATGCATGACTTCAGTCGCTTCACCATAGCCCCTCGCGTCCTTATATACAATGCCCGCAAGGAGCACGTCGGGTTTTCACCGAGGCAGGCAGGCAATGCTCGCTTGCACCAAAAGAGCGAAGCGAAAAATGAGGTGTTTCAGCCAAGTCGCTGCGCGGTGCGGTACATCTACCAAGAACCGTCTGGCATCAGCTGCGGGCTGCGGACCACCCGATACAAAACAAAAACACGGGACTGCTGCTGTGTTCCCGCTGCCAAAGCCGCAGGCTCTCAGCGGTGCGCCCAGGCAGGCAAAAGAGTATATATATTATATATTATATATATAATATACTCAGTATATATATATGTTCGTGATTTTGCTCGAGGATCAGGGTTGTGGGGTCGGGGTTATCAATAAATAGTCCATCTGCCATCTGACCATGTGTAGAGTTACAATCACACCATCCACACACATAAAGGAATCCAGCATCCAATGGTGACTTCAGGAAAGGGAGATGCTAAAGTATCAAATCTCACTCAAGACCTGTATACTCGACGACAATATACCGATACCTGTAGAGCAGTTCCCTCTCTCGTGAAGGGAAAACTATACTGACACCTGACCGGCGTTTCACCCTGTCGATCGCGGCTATCTATGCCTCATCCTCGTTACGCCCTCGATGCGAATTAAAAGAGAAACACCGTCGATGTCGTCGAGGTATTTGTTGATTGCCTACATGCCGTCGCGCGGAAAAAGAGAAACGCCGCCGAAAAAGCTTCAAGCAAGCCACCTGGAGGTCCTCATCGCTCTCCCTCTTCAACGCGGACAGGGCGGATTCCTTGTCCCCCGCCAGTTCGGCGCGCAAGCGTCCCACCCCTTGCTCGAACGCCCGCTTTGCTTCCTGGACACAGCAGAGCGGCAGCAACAACTAATCTCATCAAACACGTCTCCACGACAACACACGCTGCGATTACACATTTCGACGTTTTCCGCAAGTACCCATTCAGTAAAGTAGTCCCCCCAAAAATGGTTGCTATTAACCCCTTTTGGAACCCCCGAGATAAGGGACCAGAACAAATGGTTGATGGCTTTCGGCGTTTATCAACCAATTGCAAAGGAGCGGCGTGAGCGCCCAGGCCGGTACGGGCCGGGATCAGTGATGGGCCCGTGCCGTGCGACGCCTAGCGTTGTACCTCGGGACACGAGTTTGATATCATGCTCCCTAACCACGCGGTCGTCGTTGCTATAATCGCCAAATCGTTGTCTAAGATACGACTATGTAGGAGGTCAGAAGGAAAAAGAAAAAAAAGGAAACAAGGGAAAAAAAGAAACCTGGGACGGCTTCACCGGGATCGGCATCGCACAGCATGTCACCAATCGAGACGCAAGCCTCCGCGCGAAATATATAAAAATGCTAGCGTAGGGAGAAAATCGCGCTTGGGACGCCTATTCACTGCTGTGCGCGCACCCTCCCGCCACTGCTAGATCGATTCCATACTGAATCCAAGTGGTGAGTCCCCCGAAAACGTCGGTGCAAGTCCTCAACCTTACACTACTACACTGTAAAAATGTGTACCACACTAATTGTAAGTAGCATGTTCCAAAACAATGGCAGCGGTTTTTTCATTTTAACGGGGGTAAAACGAACAGATTACACCGAACAGCATCCGCGACACCCGGACGAACACGCCAGGAGCACCACACCCCCTCCCCCCCCCCCCGGCTGCAAAGCTACCCTGAGCCCGTCGATGTGTAGGTAGATGCTGAACGATGTGTAGGTAGATACTGAACACGCACATACTAATGTAATTCACGCGAGGAACGAGGGAACTCTCCACCCCTCCAAGCGGTTATTACTTGCGAAAAAGGATGCAGCTCCCTCTTCCCGCGTCTCTCGCGGAACATCTCACGATGCTTCTCCGCGCTAGGCGTAAGAGAAAGGCACCCCTGGTCGGCCAAAGCCGGACGCGGATCTCCGTCCCGGCATCGTGTACACCGCATGAAAAAGTGGTAAACTCTACTGACACACAGCGTAAACTATTCCTACGCACAACAGGGGCCAGCTTCGCTACGGTCGCGCAGGACAATGAGTACCTCCCCCGCGACCGCACTGTAGAGGCATGGTTTTCTCCCCTACAGTGGCATGATCCTCTCCCTTACGGCACTGTAGAGGCATTAATCTCTCCCCCACCGCGCGGCACAGGCAAAAAGATCTCCCCTACGGCACTGTAGAGGCATGGCTCTCTCCCTGCCGTGGCGTGAAACTATTCCGTTGCATAGCACTACCGCGCTGTGAAGGCATGACTCTAACGATTACACCCCCCTGGTCCCCCGTCAGTCACGTTACCCTATAGCCAGCCAGTTCAATGTATTCACCTTAGCGTCCGCCTCAGCTGAACGTCTCATGTCCTCCCGCGCCATCAGCTGCTCGGTGATCATGGTGTTGAACTTCTCGTTGCCTTTTCGCACGGCCTCCTCCAGTTCCGACTGAAAGAGGTAAGACCAGGTCAGGGCTGTGAGCTGGCTGTGGCTACAATAACTCGCCGCCGACTAGTTTTTAGTTGGCATCGTATATGGTAGGCATTACAGTCAAGTTGCGTGCCGTGTGGGTTTGCGGAATCTATCGGCATCTATGTAAAAGGCCTGACGGGGCGCGTTCTTCTGGTTTGTCGCTCGAATTAAATGTGTGCGTTTTCAACCATATTATAAAAAAAACGTCAGTTATTCGTGGTGGGCTGACTTAGCCACCCCACTACCGTCGTTACCACCACTCTGGCTCTACTATACCGAAACATAAGGATGGTTTTGATTGAATATTAACATACCGAAGGTTGCTATATTTTGAGACGGAGTGATACTCGTGAAGACTGCAGCCGTGTCGTATGTACACACGCACGACCGTACGCACGGTCGCGCAGCCTCCTCCTATCGCAGTTCCGACTGAAACATGGCAAGACGCAAAATCTAACACGGGGTTTGTCAGTCAGTGAGTGAGTGAGTGAGTGAGTGAGTGCGTGAGTGTGTGAGCGAGTGATTGGGTGATTGAGTGAGTCAGTGAGTGAGTGTGTGAGTTAGTGAGTTAGTGAGTTAGTGAGTTAGTGAGCTATTAATAGTTAGTTGGCCAGGCTGTCACATCCCGGGTGTATCGCCGTTCGCCCGCCGCGGCCCTTGTTACCC
Source organism: Nereocystis luetkeana (assembly GCA_031213475.1). NCBI lineage: Eukaryota > Phaeophyceae > Laminariales > Laminariaceae > Nereocystis > Nereocystis luetkeana. The sequence goes on from JARUPZ010000020.1 coordinate 3,006,622, forward strand.
TCCTACTGCCGCAAGGCGTGCACCTAATTAGTCTGAGGGGGCTCACCTGAGGTGCTCTAGTTTTTGTGTGAGGGAACAGAAGTATAGTACTTGTAACCGTTCGGAATCTGATTGCAATCTCAAATTGTGCTTTAGTTGCCGGCCAGAGTAGTTATATGTTATCTTTGTAGCGCAACGCTTCGCCCTGTGTCCTGTGAAAAAAACATGCTTTGATCTCGGATCTGGGAGGGCGTGTGCCAGGTATATATATATATATATATATATATATATATGCTGATAAACAGGGGGTCAACAAATCGATGTGGCAACCATGTGATGGCTGAGCAGTGGCATTGTTTTTTTTTTTTGCTTCGGCCAACTGCAGCAGCAACAGCGCAACAACGCAAAATACACCAACAACACCCACATTCACAACAACACCAACAACAACCACAGCACCGACAACAACAACGCCAACAATAACGACCCCAACAACAACAGCAACAACAATAGCTAAAAACAAAAAGTAATCCGTTGTCGGCGCTTTTCCACCAAGTAAATTACTTGTGCTGAAAGCCGCCGCTCGTGCTGGCAGGCATATGTTTCCCAAAAAACGAGACGACCTAAGCTTGCGGGTCAGCAGAGCTTACCACTTGTTCGACGCCGTTGTTGATACCCGCCTCTACAAAACTAAAAGGCATGGACATACCTGGTACAGCTTCAACCATTGTTCGTTGGGCTCGGTATTGGGTGCGGCCCGGGGTCGGGTCTACCTTTCGGTCTCGTGCACAGCAGCCCCCGGCCATACGGTCAGAGAAGGCGGGAAATCAGCGCTCGCTTGTTTTAGACGGCCGGAAAATATATACATATATGTATATATGTGTGTGTTCCCTCTTTTTTTTTTCAGGCGTCCAATCTTCAAGAAGGAAGGTCGAGGCTGGTGGCGTCCCCGCTATGTTCAGGTCTGCAGTCGCGTCAAGCGCTGTGAAGACCCCCTTTACGTGCTTGACGAAAAACGAGAAGACTCGCGCTTGTGTTTCGTACAGCCGGCCCCTTTTTTTTTTTTTCTTTTTCTCTCTTGTTTCAGGAATCAGATTCAATAAGTTCGGGGTTAGCATGAACGCCCGCAATCGCGCGCAACTATTAAACAGTCCGCTAAGTAACCACTTGCGCCCAAAGGGCCCTTTTTTTGTGCTGGAAAAAAAGAACAGCAGCTACAACCGAGGGCGCCTCCCTGTCGCGGGTCTGTTATTTGTTTTTTCTGTTTTTAGGCATCGACTTCAACAAGGTCGGGGTTGCAGTTCGCGCTGCTGATGAAGCTGCGAGCGCACCGCGCGACCGAGTCTCGGTCGCCGTCACGGTTGAAACGCTATCCATATCAGCTCAAGAAAGGTTCTGGTTTAAGATACTGCTGCAGGCCGAACAACTTTGCACGGGCATTCTTGCAAGGGTTCGAGCCAAAAACAATACATACCTGGTCCACTGCTATGGACTAAAAACAGGTACCAGGTACACCCTAATACCTATTACGGGGGGCCATAGTTAACAGGACCAAATATCGTTAGTAAAAATGGTTAAACATATAGGTTTTTATGTATACCATAGGTCCTGTTAACTATGGTCCCCCGTAATAGTAAAAAAACAAAAACGCCAGGAGCCCTGCGGTTAGCCAGCATCAACATCGCATACCTTTTTTTGGGCTTGAAACGGGCCAGGTACACCTGGATTTGTCTACTTTGTCTATTAATAGCTTTCGACTGTGTTGGCCCGATTTTGAACCAATCAGAGGCCATGCACTCTTGTGTGTGTCTTTTTTTCTCTTCGTATGCGGTCCTCTCGGCTTCGGTTGCAACGTGTACCCTCTGTACGTACACCTGTAGGTATGTGATGCTCACGTGCTCTGATTCCTATTTTTTTTCCTCCTCTCTCACGTGTACGATGTACGACGTGCTTCAGTGTTGATGTTATACCCCCGCTGTTGATGTGTTTGGCCACAGCAGCGATACGGCAACATTGGACGCGGACGGCAGTTCGTGTGCCCCACCCCTCGGCGATGCGGGCTCGGTTTTTTTACTACGGAAAAATAGCTTCGTGCCGAGCAAGCGGTCGCTCGAGGTTGGTCGAGGCTTCAAAGCTGGCACCGGGAGGGGAGGGGAGGGGGGGGGGGGTGTACTCGATAGGGGATGTGTACTCGATCTCATTCATGGCCGTAGTCGTATGACCATAGGGGGGGGGGGGGTAAAAGAAAAACGCTTGGTGCGCCCGCCAAGGCGAAGAAAACAAAGCCTGGCGACCCTCCGCAGGTTCGGGTGGGGCCCGTGGTGCCTATACCGTCACAAGAGTAACATTATTCTGATTTTGGAGGCCGCACGGTTACTGCTGTTCAGGCGCAATAAAAAGCATTCTGTTTCGTGATTTCACATGGCCAAAAACACCGCTCGTGGCGTGTGTGTTTTTTCACTTGGTTACATTCAGCATGTACCTGTTTCTGCCTCGAATGGAACAGATACACCTGTTTTTTTGCTTTTCCCCTCCTTGAAAGCTATTGAATACCCATTCCGGCTCATGCACTGGTTTTAAGATAGGTTAAATATCCTTGCGCTTGATACGGTTCATTCTTAAAAGCTACCAAGATCAGTGCGTACATTTCGATCCAAGAGAACTTCAGACTTAAGTAAGAGAGGCATAAACAGGCTTAACGCACATGCGCCCCTCCCTTTGAATCATGACCCCCGCGGTACCTGGAATACCCGTTCGTTTCATCGACCACGTGCCGACCAGCCAGCCACTACGTACGCACTCATACATACTCGCCTGGTGCTTGTGTTTCAAGGACGCAACGTTTCCACTGGCTGATGTCTGGGCCGTTTCTAGCGCCGACCTCAGCGCCTTGCCTTTCTCCCTAAACCTCCGCAAGGACTCTTCGAACGAACCTTTCTCCTTGGCCACGTGAGCGGCAAGCTCTGAAACCCGCTCTTTACAGTCGATCTGTCATGCAGGGGAATATTGGGGACGGGGGGAGGGGGGGGGGGGGAGGGGGCGCACTCATTTGCTGCATGCCGTAGCCGTTTCCATTGATCAAGCATCCCTTTCGAGACGGAGCGCCGTTCCTACTCCTAGTGGGGGCACGTCCAACACCTGAGCGCTCAGTAGATATATACCTGGTATTAATGCCAGTTTAATGTATTACAGAGAATCGAAGTTTTTCGCTCATGTTGTTCGCCTCCCGCTTCGCCTTTTGTGGTCACCATCTCGGCATCTCGGCAGGGGCGGGGGGGGGGGGGCGGGAAGGGGTGGTGAGGATGTACGGTACGATGCGGGTTGTATTGACTGATATCCAACCTGAGCTACACCCCTCATCGTATATGCAAGGAAGAGCTACTCGTATCTCTACCGCTTCGGATGCTCCCAGGATCACCGTGGGTCGATCTACGCAGGCCCCCGATGTGCAATGGGTGGTAAGGATGTACGGTACGGTGCGGGTTGTATTGGCTGATATCCAACCTGAGCTACACCCTTCATCGTATATGCAAGGAGGAGCTGCTCGTATCTCCACCGCATCGGATGCTCCCAGGATCACCGTGGGTCGATCTACGCAGGCGCCCGATGTCGCGGACGGAAACTTGGCGCTTCTGCTGCCGCGGACGCGCGACGCGATAGGGTTTCCTCAGCTATTGAACTGCTGTACATACCCAAATATAGTTCCTCCTACTCTGCTTTTGGAACGAACATGACGAATCCTAGCAGCACCTGCGATAGGCCGGGGATAAGCCTTGTATTGATAGTGGTTCTGCACTGTACATAGACTCAAAATTTGAGTCTAGTTCCAAGTAATTCGTCTCCACAACGGAAGTCCAGCCCTGAACGGGGTTAAGAGTCCTTTCTTTTTCTCCTCAAAACACGCTTTCGGGGGAAAGATATAAATAAACAATAGATTACCTGGAAGAAATGGGTTCTATGGCAATGGCTGTGCACAATTAATATTATACGTACCAATGCGAATCGAAAGTACAAGCGGTTGTCGGCCACCATTTTTATGCGTCGTAGGTTGGGATCAATGAGGCCTCCTCCTGTGACCAGCCGGAGACCCTCACCCAGGGCTTCTACTCCCGAGATGATTGTCTGGCAGTCAACGCGGCACGTCGTCGTAGAGATAGTTTTTACGGCTCAGGTCCTCCTTCCTTTGTGCATTTCAGCCGGTTCCGCGCCCGACGAAAAGGGAGCGGAGTGGCCGCCGCGGCGTTCGCTGCGTCTGACGTATGCTCTGTTTCGTCCTAGCCTCTTTCTAATTTGCCGTGCCGCTGTCAAGCTGCGGTATCACTCACGGAATGATGCTCGATCACCGTCTCCCAGTGCAACAATGAGGCTTTCTCGAAAAGGGGCTAACTCTGCGGGCGTCCCCTCCTTTCCCTCCTGCCCGAGTGGCACCAGCAATGCAACCCAGCTGATTTTGATCCAAGCTACATGTTTTGCTCAAGCATGGATTCGTGTTGGTGAGCTCAAGCTCCTTGGCACTGCAACCATTGTTCTTCGAGACAAACTACTTGGAATTGGTGTGGGAGACTCTGTTCAGTATATATATAGTGTAGGGGTTGGTTAAGCTTAGTTTTTTTTCCCCCATCCTGACCGGTGAACAGCCCTGCTTGTGGCCACGTTGCTGGCGACGACATGATGTTGGGCTGATAAGATCGCTCCAGCGCTCCCGTTGACGCCACACGCGTTACCTGCTAGGAGGAACCATTGTAGTTACCTCTCGGTTGGGCTGCTTGCGGCAGCCATCGTAGGGTTACTTTGACAAAGCTGGACTGCTAAGCCAGCGGCTGCTTAGATAGCAGCTGCTTCGCCGTCGTCGGGCTAGTCATCCAGCCTAGGACTACTTACTGGGAGGCCTAGTCAGCGTCGGGCTATCCAGTCAGCGTTGGGTACGTAGTCGGCATTGTCGGCGTTGGTCGGCGTCGGGCTGGTGAGTCAACGCGGGGCTACTACTTAGCCAGCGGCTGCATAGTCAGTGGCTACTTGGTTGCCGTTGAACTACTTAGTTGACGTTGGGGTATCTAATCAATGTTCGGCGACTTATTCGTCGCTGGGCTGCTTGTTCAAGGTTGGATTACGTAGTTACTGCCGGGTTACATGGCCACCGCTGGGCTACTTACTCAGCGTTGGGCTACGTGGTCGAACGTGGGCTAGCTAGCCAGCGTTGGGCTGCTTACGGTAGTCAGCATTAGACTTAATAGCCAACGTTGGACTTCCTAAGGTAGTCAGCGTTGGGCTGTCTAAAGTAGTCAGCGTTGGGCTGCGTAAGGTGGTCAGCGTTGTGATGCATGCTACGGGGGGGGGTGCACCGAAATATTAATGAAGAACCTCAATTGAGGAGCTTTCTGTCCCACCCAAAACATGACGAAACAATAAAATCAAGACGCGCAGTGCCCTGGCCCAGGTATATCACGAACGTTGTTGACAAATATCCATGGCCTTCTAACTATAGTGAGGAGTTCCTCAGCTTAGGAGGGTCCCAACGGTCAGAAGTGTTATAGCCAAAAAGTGCTGCATTTCCATCAGAGCGTAGCACGGGTGCAAAGTGCTACTTACAGTGGTCAGTGTTGGGGTAGTCAGTCGTCGTTGGACTGCTATGTAGTAGGCGTTGGGTCAGGGTTGCGAGGGCAAATGCCCCGTCAGGTGTGGTTTCTTGTCGTCTGAGCTCCTCACATGAAGAGCTCAACACATCACCCGGAGCATGACTTCGAAGAACTATGTTCCTGCCAGCCGCCCAATATTTCTATGTTGCTAGCCCCGAAACAAATACACTCTCAGGAAAACATGTTGCTAACCGGTGTACTGGTAGTTGCTCACCTGAGGTGCTCAACCGGTCAGAAAATACAAATTTTAACAGCGATACCCCTACGGTGGCCTCTTTTATGTTTCCGTCTCCTGTCGTTTACTATATTCGCCCACTGCGCTGGACTGTTCAGTCTGCGTTGGGCTACTTAGTCGGGCTACTTCATCGGCGCCGGGCTGCTTACGGTAGTCAGCGTTAGGCTACTTAATCAGCGCTGGGCTGCCCAGCGCGCGTGGAGCTGCTTAGTCAGTGCAGGACTTCTCAGTCGGCGTTGGGCTATGTAGTCAGCGTCGGGCCAGCGTTGGGGTAGTTATTCGGACTGTTTTGTCGGCGGTGGGTTGCTTACGGTAGTAAGCGTTGAGGTACTCAGTCCATGTTGTGATATCCTGTCAGCGTTGGACTTTTCAGTCGGCGCTGAGTTACACAGCCGCGTCGGGCCAGCGTTGGCCTATTTTTTAGGCGTTTGTCTACTTAGCCGGGCTCTGTTGCCAGCGTTAGGCTGCTTACGCCAGTCAGCGATGGGCTACTTAGTCGCTTAGTCCGCGTTATGCTACTTAGTCAACGTTGGACAACTCAATCGGCGCTGGGCTATGTAGTCAGCGAAATGCCGGCTTTAGGCTTTTTAGCCGGCGTCGGGCTACTTGGCCGGGCTACTTTGTCGGGTTACTTAGTCAGCGCTGGGCTGCTCAGTCCGCTATGCGCTATTCTATCAGCATTGGGCCATTCACTCGGTGCTGGGATATGTAGTCAGCATCGGGCCGGCGTCGGGCTATTTTGCAGGCGTTGGTCTGCTTAGCCGGGCTACTTTGACAGCGTTGAGTTGCTCACGGTAGTCAGCGATGGCTACCTAGTCACTTAGTCCGCGTTATGCTACTTAGTCAGCGTTGGACAACTCAATCGGCGCTGTGTTATGTAGTCAGCGAAGGAACCGCGTCGGGCTATGTAGTCGGCGTTGGGCTGCTTGGTCGTGCTACTTTTGTCGGGTTGCTTAGGCAGCGTTGGGCTGCTTACGTTAGTCAAAGGTAGGCTACTGAGTCAAGTGTTGAACTACTTAGTCAGCGTTAGGATACTCAGTCGGCGCTGGGCTACTTAGTCAGTGTCGGGTCAGCGTTGGCCCTTTAGTCGACGTTGGGCCACATAATTGGGCAACGTAGTCAGCGTTGGGATGTTTACCGTAGTCAGCGGTGGGCTACTTGGTCAGCGCTGGGCTATTTAGTCGGCGTTGGGCTACTTAGTCGGGCTACTTAAGCGTTGGGCTGCTTATTCAGCGTTGGGCTACTGCCAAGTCAGCACGGTGTTCCTTCTATTGCGGGGGACCATAGTAAATAGGACCTACGGTTCAGACAAAAAAAACTATATACTTTATTTACCTATTTTTACTGGAAACATTTGGTCCTATTTAGTATGGTCCCCCGTAATAGTCGGCGTTGGGCTACTTTGTCGCCGCAGGGCTACTCACTGTAGTCAGCGCTGATGAAGTAGCCCAGCAGCAGCAGTGGTTCCTTCCAATGAACGCGGGTTAACCCTTGTACTACCGCATTGCACATGACCATATATCCCACTCTAATGCCACGTGATTTATGTCCAATTTTCCCCGAAACGGGAGTGCGGTCCGCGAGACGTCTTAGCCTCTGACGCAACCAGACACGAAAGCGCGCAGACGACACGGCGACGGGCGCTTCGTGCTAGCAGGGGGGGGTTCAAATGCGCACCTGTATGCTCTCCTCCCTGTCCCTGGCAGTACGCTTGAAAGCCCGGAATTCCGCGAGGGCCTCCTTTTTTTCTTTGGCATGGGCTTGTCGAAGCTTTTCCATCTGTACGGCGGGCCCATCGCGAGGGGTTGTGTGTCAAAATCAAGGACTCTCGAGACAATATACCCGAGAGTGTTTGGGCGGTACCTGCACGCTTGTTTCCCGCCGATCTCCCGTTTCTCAAAAATATTATGTCGTTGTTGCTGTTGTTTGGTGAAGTGGGTTTGTTTTGGTTGCATTGTGTTGCTGTTGTTGTCGTTGTTGTTGTCGTTGTTGTCGTTTTTGTTGGTGTTGGCGTTGGTGTAGGTGCTTAGGTGTTTTAGTCGTTGTTGCTGGTGGTGTTGCCGGGGGTTGGGGCTTGTTGGTGATGGTATCGTGTGATTGGTTGGGTTGTTGGTGGTATTGTTGTCTGATTGGTTGGTGTTGTTGCACATGTCATTGTTTTTTGTTGTTGTTGTCGTTGTGTTTTGCTGTTGCTGTTGTTGTAGTACTGGTTGTTATTGATTATGTTGCTGCCACATAAACTCATTGCCGGAATCTAGTCCAATGGCACGAAAACCACACCGTACGGCTCCGGTGGTGTTGTCGCTCATGCATGCCTAGAAGATATCTCCGTGTCTACACTTATCCCTGGAAGCATGACGTCTGTCACACCCCAGACATAGAACCGATTCCCACTTGATGCTGTAAACATCTCAGGGCAGGTATATAGATAGATCCCTTATCGGTGCAATTGATACACGAGAAGGAATTTGAGCGTGGAAGGATGGTGAGGTTAAGCTTTATTTTTACCAATCCGCCGGAGGATAAAATAGAAAAAAAGAAAAAGAAAAAAAGATTTATTGATCTAGCTCATGTTGACGGGTAGGAGCTGAATATTCGGCTTTTGATCTGGGACAAGTTTCCCGGGTTCGATTTGAACTGCACAGCGCTCATAGCGGCAGGCTAGAATCTACAGTAGATTATCTCTAGTAGGTTGTGGTATGTTCTACCATAGGTGTGATCGATAGTTGTGCTGCCAAACTTCACGCCGAGTTCATAGTCTGTTAGTCCTTCTGGAAACTTCAGAAGAGGGGGGGGGCGTGAACGGTTGCAGCTATGGAGACCACTGTCGATGGGCGCGGGTCGTGGTGGTGTTATTTCTTAGACACGCGAAGATGCCCTGACATTAAACGACACAAATCGTACCACCCCGATTGGTATACACGACGAAGATATTCCGGGGGACCATAGTTAACAGGACCTATGGTATACATAAAAACCTATATGCTTAAGCATTTTTACTAGCAACATTTGGTCCTGTTAACTACGGCCCCCTCGTATATAGATGGAAACTAAGAAGAGGGGAGAACTCTTGATTTGTATCGCTTCTCCTTCCCTGAGGTCAGTTCGGACCTGGCTCCTGTTCTCGTTTTGCGGCAATCATGGCGCTCACCATATAGCGTGATATACTGCGTACCGGCCAAGCCCTCCTTTCACAAACTCTGTTCGGTGGTGCGTAGACATCATACGAGCAGAGGTCGTCGAGGGTCAGCAGGCTCGAGCAGGACACCGCTGAATGGAGTGCGAGCCGAGCAGAGGGGTCGAGGCGGGCCCGCACACACGAAAAAATCACGAACCCACTTTCGTATACCTGGTAAATAGCATTATCCACTGAGATGGAAGCTCCACGTTAGCCCCTGCGTATGGGTAGTGCCAGACCAAGATATTACCGTGTGTAATACACTCGGAGACGCACCCGGTTTTCGGATGCAGGCGAGACCAGGCCTGCGGTTTCTCCGGAAGAGAGTTTCTTTCCGATTTAATGTCAAATACTGTTGTTGCCGGGGTTTTTTTTCAACGGGCATAAGAATGAGGAAGGCGAGAGAAAGCTACCACCGTAAAATTTATCGCACACCAATGCCAAGTTGTATGCCCCCCCCCCCAACAACCGTGCGCGTGTGTGTTTGTGTGCAGTCCTAAAGAGGTTGACACACTCTCCTTTTAACCTTGGAGACCGTGCCATGGACAAGAAACTGAACGCCTGCCACGATCGCTGTGACTTTCCTCTGTCGACCTTAGTGCGATCGTATCCCTTCGCCCCCCCCCCCCCCCCATACCCCCCGCCTCCCCCAGAAAAAAAACGCGGGTGCGGTTGTGTAGTGGCTAAAGATACGTACCTCAAGCCCGTTGAGGTCGCACAGAGGTGAATGCGGTCGTTTTTCACTGCGCTCGATTCCTCCAGAACGAAGGGAAGGTAAACATATTGAGGCGTTTTCGGAAATATCTGGATCCAGAGCCTTCCGAATATATTCTGTTCGGCTTTGGAAGTTAAAATTGCCCTGAAGGTACCGTTGAGAAGAGAAAACGAGCGCTGAAAGACCGTCACACTCCTGGGTGAACTACGTACTGCAAAACGGTCTTTACGATACCTAGAAGTCGCGGATTGGGGTGTCGTTCGCTGCTCTTAACCCTAGCCGCGTCCCAAGAATCTGTCGGGATACTGTGGACCCGTATGGTACTTGTGCGTAGCAGCCAACAAGGGTGGATCCAAGTGCCACACAGTACATCAGATGCATCGACCTAGAGTAGCTAGAGACTTGAAGAGCGGCACGAGGGCGCGGTCCTGTCACCCCTTCTGCGAAGAAGGGTGTGCGCCAGTCGCAATTGTGACGTACTGCTGTCTATTGCTGCGCACACGTCGTTCCACCTCCTTCCGTTGCGCTCACTAGGACATGTCGACAGAGGCCAATCCTGGCATGCTGATTGCCTTGTTGGTTGATGGACTCATGGACTGATGGGTCGATTGATTCGTAGATGTATTGGCGGGTAGATATGTTGGCGGGGAGATCTGTTGGCGGGTAAATGTGTTGGCGGGTTGATGGGCCGGGTTTTGTCTGACGTGGCCGATGCAATAAAAGCAAAAGGCACTCAACCAAACAGGGTTCGCATGTGAACTGCAAGGTGCCACGCACGCTTGCACCAACGGGCCGAAAACGTTGACTTGCTTCGTCCATGCAGCAAAAGCTCGACGCCATCCACACACATTAGGCTCTGCCGACGCATCGCTTTCGCAGTGGGCAGGGATTGTCCGTGGCGCGGAGTTCGCCCTGCGAAAAACCGTGCAAGTGACGTGTGCCGTGCGGAGCTGCTGTGGGGTCTCTGTCTGGCATTCCACCTACCCACGGGGTATGTGTGTGTTCTTGACACTCAACCGTTGTGTCTGCATGTCGTCATCAAGCACGACCAGTGTATGTGCCAAATCTTCAACCCTAGATAGATACAAGCTTTGCTGAGGTCACAAAACTACGCCACAGAGATGCTACACTGTTACGCAGTGAGCAGAGTAGACAATGCAATGCCATGTCATCGTACTGGATACGACAGGCACGTCCGTTTGAATGGATAGCCTGGTATTGACTACTGTAGTTCCATTACTTCTACACAGGGGTGGAACCCATACCATTCCGAGACAAGCAGTAGTCAGCTTTCACCTACGAGGCAGACGATATGAACGAACAAAAAAACGATCGACACCCCCCGCTTGCAAAAAAATCCGAAATCGAGACAAGGAAATAACAAAACCAAGCAAAACACACACAAACGAACAAACACATAAACAAACAAACGAAGAAAAAACAAGCAAAGAAACGAACTATATATTAATAACTACCTACCAGGTATGTACGAACAACGTTTAGGATTATTTTTTTTGTGCCGAAGCCCGCCCCTCTGGCTTGTTTTTCGTTGTGGCATGGAATGAATGAGGGTGGTGTCGTTTTGTCTTTTGCAGTGTCTACCTGGGCTGGCGTCAAACGAACAACGCAACAACTTACAGGTATATAGGTGTGCACCTACATAGTTACCGGGCCTACAGGGGGGGGGGGTGCACTCATTGCCATGCTGGGCCGTAGTCGTTAAGATGACCGCAGGCCCTCGCATCCCGGCAATGCCGGGACGGAGAGCGTTGGGTTATCCTCCGACCAGGCAGGCATTGCTTGCTTGCACCAAGCGCGAGGCGAAACGTGACGTGTTTAGGCAAGTCGAACGAAGGGTGAGCTACATCCCACTGGCACTATTAGTAAGAACCGCTTGTGAGGCGGGTTTCGGCACCTTGTGCGTGCTTTCTTGCATGTGGATGGCAGTGTCGAACGGGGAAAAGAGCGCCGATTCGTTATTTTGTTTCCTTATTCTGCCATCAAGGAAAAATGATTTTGGGAGTTACCACCGAGTGCGGTCGGGGAGAGGGGGTGGCAATTTGGCTTTGGTTGCTCGTCAACAAGGAAAAGTAGAAAAATGGTTTTTGGGTTCATTGTTAGATAGAGCACCTGAGCTTCGGCGTTGAGTTGCCCCTGCTTGGAAACCAGCTGCTCCTTGAAGCGCTTGATCTTGTTGGCTGCGTCGGAGAGGATGTCCTGCATTTCTTTTTGGTGGTTCGTGTTAACTTCCTCGAGCTCGAACTGGTAGCGGTGATGATGGTGATGATGATGGTGTTGATGGTGATGATGGTGGTGGTGATGATGGTGATGATGATGATGGTGATGATGATGATGGTGATGGTGATGATGATGATGATGATGATGATGATGATGATGATGATGATGATGATGATGATGATGGTGATGGTGATGATGATGATGATGATGATGATGATGATGATGATGATGATGATGATAATTGTGATGATGATGGTCCATGCGCCATTACGGATTGGCGCAGAACGGGAGCGACACAAGGGCGAGGTGGGTTTAGCCTATCGAGCCATGCCTCTACAGCTTGGTAGCACGCCTCCACACTGCGGTAGCCATGCCTCTACAGTGCGGTAGCATGCGTCTACAGTGCGACACCCTTCTTCTACAGTTCGGTAGCATGCCTCTACAGTGCGGTAGCATGCGTCTACAGTGCGGTAGCATGCGTCTACAGTGCTACATCCATCTTCTACAGCGCGGTAGCATGTTTCCACAGTGCGACAGCATGCCTCTACGGTGCGGTAGCATGCCTTTACAGTACGGTAGAGGCGGTACTTTTGGGTCCACTGGCGAGGCTTCTCAACCGAGGATCTGCCTAATAATTTTGCATTCGCATTTGTATTGATACAATTTATCAGGTTTTTAATAAACATCATATTATGAGATGAAAATTATCGATGCTTCCCCCCCCGTCCATCGCTGTCTCTGGAAGTGGCCACACCGGAAAATAAACTGACTGATTGAAGCTGGCATCCATGTGTATGTCCGCTCCGCAAGTGGTTCTTAGTAGGATGCAGCTCACCCTTCGTGCCACTCGCCGAACACCTCAATATTTTGCTTCGCGCTTGGTGCACGCAATGTCTGCCTGGTCGGAGAAAGCCCAACGTGCTCCATCCCGGCATTGCAGGGATGCGAGGGTGTATGGCCACACGACTACGGCCATGCATGTTATCGAGTACACCCCCCCCCCCCTCATAATATATATGACATATGCGCAAGATATTCCTGGTTTGTATTATCTCATGACCACGAGATATATTCATGCACTCGGACACGCCAAGCCTCTGAGATGCATCCGGCGGTGCGCACAACGTTCCTCAGACTCGTTTTCTTCCGGCGAGGTGAAGCGCTCCTCATATTAACCCTTTTAGGACTACAGTCCCGTTTTGGGGACAAGCCACTCAGATTGCGAGTAGATTGCCCCCAAAAATGGGACTGCACGGGACTGCGACACTAGAACGGTTAGCCCCTCTTTGGGACCCCCAGAGAGCGACTATAGCAACGCTAACTTTCGTGCTTTCCAGCCGTCCGCGTACGAGAGGAGTGGGCGCCCAGACGACCGCGCGGGTAGGATCATGATACGCCCGTGCCCCACGACTCCTCGCAACGATCGTAACTGGGACACAAACTTTGGCATCATCCCCCAATCACGCAGTGGGCACAATGGTTGGTGAAATGAAACCGTCACTTTTTTTTTTCATCGTCATTTTTTTTCCCCTCTGAAACCCCAAGAGTGATAAATTGACCCTTTTAGCCGTTTATCACGGGGGACCATAGTTAACAGGACCTACGGTACACACGGAAAACTACGTAATTATCTATTTTTGCTAGCATAATTGGTCCTATTTACTATGGTCCTCCGTAACAGGGCAAACCGAGGTCCCGCTGTGGGGACGAACCAGTCAAATTCTGAGTAATGTGTCCCCCCCGAAACGGTGCTGCTGTTTTCCCTACGAAAAGACGACAAAGAAAAGAGGTTACCCTTTGTTTAAACTTCCTCACCTTGCCGCGGCATGGGTCTCTATGCAGCTGTCTATCAAGGCGATGCCGGCTAGGCCCCGATCGCTTCCGGTGTCGGCATGCCACTCGGGGGTGTCAAGTGTAAGTACGAAGAAACGCTTGTTACGGAAGGCTACAGTAAACAGGACCCATCGTTCGCACTAAAACCAATACAATCCAGTAAGTTTACTGAGGAAAAATTGGTCCTGATTACTGCTATCAATAATGTATTCGTCTGCCGTAGTAGTTGCCAGTGCTAAGTATCTGAACGGCCCTTTGCTTGTCGGCCTAGAGTGACGGGTAGCGACAAGCCCAGCTCTGCCCATCCAGCTACCAATAACTTGCGTTGAGGTTCACGTGATGTTGTACTGCTGTTGTAACAATGCGTAGTATCATAGATTCGTTCGTGCGCAGCTTTGGACCGATGGCGCCTGCCCGTGCCGCGACCAGCCGGAGACTCTCATCCCCCAAAGGGTCGCTACTCCCCTAGCTTGGCTTGTTCGGACGTCTTGCCTGATTGAGGTGGTGATGGTGATGTTCTCACGTGTATCTCATCATTTTGCGTGTGAGATCTCGCGGCCACGGTCAGAGAACAAGCTACGTATTACGCACAAAAAAGCGTCTCGAGGCCAAAGAAAATAAGCAAGTACGTAACGAGGTTGGACACGGCTCGCATCGTGATATATATCAATCCCAATAACTTCGAGACCTGAGAAGGAACTACGCGTCTCCACAGCAAAATCGACGCAGCATGTAGCCCCGACCACGAAATATGTTGCTATAGACTGGACAGCGGACGTTTAGGGTTTGGTCAATTCCTCTGTCAGCCTCAACTTGAGGCAGACAAAGATATCGCCCCCCCTCGCTTTTTTGGCCGCTTTTCATGCGTCCCAGAGGGGGTTACTATTAATACACTATATTTAGTGTGGGAGGCGGTCAGTCAAGGGGTCAAACCGGGATCTCCTCGTATCTTGATACAAGAGTTGTAGTGTAGGGAGGGGTCAGTCAAGGCGTCAAACCCCGGTCTTACAGCATCTAAAAATACTATTTTTAGTGTAGGGGGCGGTCAGTCAAGGGGTCAAACCGGGATCTCCTCGTATCGTGAAATAAAAGTTGTAGTGTAGGGAGGGGTCAATCAAGGCGTCAAACCCCGGTCTTACAGCATCTTAAAATACTATTTTTAGTGTAGGGAGCGGTCAGTCAAGGGGTCAAAAACCGTGGTCTCCTAGCATCGGAATATCCCATTTTTAGTGGAGGAGGAG
Organism: Nereocystis luetkeana; assembly: GCA_031213475.1. Taxonomy (NCBI): domain Eukaryota; class Phaeophyceae; order Laminariales; family Laminariaceae; genus Nereocystis; species Nereocystis luetkeana. Next base: position 3,021,677 of record JARUPZ010000020.1, read on the forward strand.
GGCAGTCAAGGGGCCTAACCGCGATCTCTTAACATGCTGATACGCCAGAGTAGGGCGCGGTCAGTCGAGGCGTCAGGGCGCGGTCTCCTATAATCTTGATATACTAGTTTTAGTATAGGGTCGGTCAGTCAAGTGATCAAACCGCGGGTCTCTTAGCATATCAATATACTAGTTTTGGTGTGGGGGCGGTCAGTCATGGCGTCAAACCGCGGTCTCCTATTACTGATTAATGGCATCTGATGATACTGCAGTAGTGGTTTCTGTGTGGCGGGCGGTGAATCAAGGCGTCCAGCCGCGATGCCCTACGTATATACAGGCAGAATCTCCGTCGACACCTGCTATTGTGACCGCAGAGCTCGCATCTCCCTAGGACGAAGAGTCGGCAAGGGCACTGGATGTGCGGGATGTCGACGTGCACATATACAAATAAAGAACGGTTTAATGTGTAGAACAAACGCACACACACACACATATACGCAGGAAATCCCGTCCAGACGACCGGACGTGCGAGTCGCCCGCCGTGCCCCGCTGTCCACCCACGGGCGGAGGTACTTGGTTTACAGCGCTCGAGACCACGGCATATCGACAAAACGGGGACCGGCACCTTGCAACTCCGCCAACGGCTTCCCGTTCGCGTTCGCCGCAAAAGTCAACGTTGCCAAGCTTGTATTCGTGGGTATTTCTGGGGTTTTCCGTAATTATTGGTGTTCTGTTTCGTTTTCGGAACGTACGGGATGGTGCACGCTGTACGACGCACTATATACATTAAAACCCTATTAATAGTGGAGATTGGGGGGCGAACTGCAAAAAGAGGGTCGAGCGAAATGCCAACATGTTATTACAGCATCGGCGACGGCAGCAGTGGTAGCATCCCCGACGCCGCAGGGTTATAGGTGTAGGAAACGGTTCATATCGGAACTGCTGTATCTGCTACTATTACGAGGGACCATAGTTAATAGGACCTATGGTATACATAAAAACGTATGCATTTAATCGTTTTTACTAACAATATTTGGTCCTGTTAACTATGGTCCTCCGTAATAATAGGATACGGCGTGAGCCCGCCAACAGCCGACAGCCAGCCTGAACAAGAACGTTATCGCGGCACCATCCTCGAACTATCTTGAGCATATACAAGGTATAGGCTATTACATATTGGTTGGATTAGGCGTAGCGCTCGCCTCTCAGCCCGACTTCCATGCCCTTTTAGGACTCATAGCACTGCAGTCCCGTTCCGGGCACAAGCTACTTATATTTAGAGTGTTTTGTCCTCAAAACGGTACTGCAGTCCCAAAGGGGTGAACACATATTTCACTGCATCCCTCAAAACGTTGGCCTTAGTGTCTTCTAATTATTTGTACGAGTACCTGGTATAAGGTCTTACTCGTGAGCCTGCACAGCTGTATCTGGTATGTTGTATCTGGTATGTTGGAAATAGTAGTTATTACGGGGGACCATAGTTAATAGGACCAAACATTGCTAGTATAAATAGTCAATTATCTAGGTTTATATGCATACCATAAGTCCTATTAACTACGGCCCCCCGTAATAGTAAAACACGGTCGCCACAACATACCACTCGCATGCTGTCACGCCGATAGCTCGCCCGAGGCGATGTAGACGGTTGGAGATAACACCCGATCTTCTCCGATCAAGATCATGTCAAGTTTACATCATAAATCATGCCATTTTTTCCTATCGTCATTGTACCAAATTTCACGTCATAGTCATGCCAACTTTCTTCACAATCGTGTCGATTTCACATCACAATCATTGTCAGCTTCAATAGTAGTGATGATACTCCTGCCAATTTCCAATCATGATCGTGACAATTTCAGTCAAGGGTAAATGTCAACTTCAATCATAATCACGTCAATTTTGCTCAACAACCCACCAAGTGCCCTGGTTCTCGACCTTCCCTACGCTTTGCACCGCCCGACTACGGCAGCAGAACTTCGTACAAGCTACGACGACGCCCCCCAAAAAACCTGCTCGTGCTCGTACCGTAAGGGGAGACGTTTGAGTACCCTTTATGAACACCCAAGCTTCCTTGCATTCATAAAAAATCACACCAAAACAGTCCTTACCTGTGACTCATGCCACGCTAGGGGTTCCCCTTTCTTGCCTTCGGAGGCAGTACTTTCTGACCGATTGAGCTCCTCAAGTGAGCAAGTACTGTGAGTAGTGTTGTGAGGTGTTCTGCCATGTGCAGGGGCCACGTGTATTGGGAACAAAAAAACTGGGCCACCACTGCTTCCTCACCGGGCAGGCGGCAGTTGAGGTGATGAGTATGCAACTTGTGCTCTACGTTGTTGGGCAAAATGGGCACGCACACGTACGAGATGTGTGTACTCGTATGTAGAATTAGTCGTAGTCATATATTAGTCTTCATTGAATTCGGCATCATAGCCTGGGGGGACACAGGAGCCTCAGAAAAAGTAGAGCGAACCCCCAGCGTAAAACGCCTCCTGTTTTTTTTACTGCCGCAAGAAGTGTTGGTCGGGTCGCGCGAACCGACGTTCTTCGAAGGCATGTGTTCCGGCGATGAGAGATATTGAGCTAGCTCCCCATGCGAGGAGCTCAGACTTTAAGCCACCGCCCGTAAAGGGGCATTGCCACACGTGCGGACACAGCAGCGAGGTACGCCTTTAGGTCGTTCAACGCGCTTGATTACAGCATGGGACCGCCTTACAACCTTACGAGTGTTTGCGACACCATCCTTAAGGATACTACCGTAGGCTACGATTATGTACCGGGTATGACTTAGTGTACGAGCGCTCGCCGCCGAGTACGATTTTTCTCGTATTTTTTTTGTTTTTGTCTTGTTAAAGCGCCCTCTAACAAGTGAGCCTTCTTTCTGTTCTTGCGTATTGCACCAGTCGTATCATACCACTCCGGTCCAAAATTTAAGGACCGCTTGATCTCCAAATCAATATCGAAACGTTCCTTATATTTACACACCCAGGGTGGTCAACTATTTTTTATTTGTGGGCCTACTACTGCTGCGTTACATGTATATCACTCTGATCGAAAATGTAAGGATTGCTGTATCTTCGCGTTTATGTATCAACGATCCTTATATTCCCGTCCAGAGTGGTGCCTGGATTCTAAGAGGGGTGTTGAAGTTCGCGCCCATTATGAGTGCCGAAAGGCCGTTTGCTTCGCCTTACGTAGCATCCCCCCCCAAGCCCAGAAAGAGATAAACCGCCCCTGCGATTCACTCGTATTCATGCTGTACCTAGCCAGTGGCTTGGGAAGGGAAAGCGCGCGGCAACCATTATCCACACGCCCCCCTCCCCGCTTACTCATGTTCGTGTTGTCATCCCGCCCGACGTCACTGCTGCTCGGCGTAGATGTTTTTGAGTGTTTAGTTTGTGTTTTGGCCTCATCAAAAGTCGCCCACGCGCGGTGTGTTTTGACGAAGCTACTGTACAGCAGTACGTACCCCTCCTGACTTTGTGTCGACGGTACTACAGTACGTAGTGCGTGCGCTCGTATATAGCTAGCCGTCGCTGCTGTCTACGCATGACCGTCATTTATGTCACAGGCTACACTGCTGTGTGTGAGCCTTGTGCTGCTGGTACTGACATGTGCGTACATCACTGTTGCTTCTGCTGCTGCATACCAGGTACCTGGTATACTATTGTACCGTATATACTGTTCACAAAATGGACACACATTTTGGTTCTATTCTGACCGATCGTCCTGCAGAGGTATACATATATACTGTACGGTGATATAATTCTTGCCCGACATACGCGCGTCATAGTCTATACTCGTACATGCTCGTACTCAACTACGGACGTGTACCCGCGCTGTACTCCATACACGCAGTTTTATGCCCGTATTATCAATCGTAGTATATAATTCCCTGCCCGTTTTTGGGTGCAGCCTGATTCTTCCACCGCCAAAGGCGAGAGACGGGAGTTGGCAAACATCGATGCAACTTACGAGCATTGGGGATGCTGAACCCTCGGCACGACACGTACCGGAGGGGGGGGGGGGGGGGGGGGGGGGTCATGTCATGCATGGCCGTCGGGGGGGGGGGGGGGGTACTTATGTCATGCATGGCCGTAGTCGTAGAACCATACGTAGGTCCTCGCGTCTCTACATTGAGGGGGGGGGGGGGACCTGTAACCAAGGCTTGTCAAGAAAGCCGCCGAGGGGAGTTAAACCCCCTACCATCACATACCTGGCACGAGGTATACGAGTATGTACTCATAGTACAAGGTGAGGTGGAAATCAAAGTGGAAAACACCAACAACGCAAAAATGATACCAGAGGTACCTGGTATGTACCAACAGCAACCAAAAAGTGCGTGTGTACTCGGTGCGTATCATACCAGTTGTATGAACATATACGATCGTACGACCAGCCAATCCCTCTGCCCTTGCCTGTCGGTCTTCGTTCTTCGTGTTGAGGTGGTAGATAACCTTCGTCAACTGGGCGATTTTCTTGCTCATCTTGTGGTGCAGGTCCGGGAACACCTCGCCGACCTTCATGCTCCCTCCCCCCACCGTCGTCGCCCCTCTCGTCGCCTCCGCAGACCCTACCGACGACGAACCTGCGGGTAGTATCAATCCCTGGTGACTGGTGCTACTATTGCTGCTGTGGTCGGAACGAGAGCCTGTGGGGCCGCGAAGGTGCCCTCCCATCGGCGCGACACTGCTGCCCACCTGCATAATTACCGGGACCACCGGTATATCCGGTGTGGAGATGCAGCACTGTAGATAGGCCGAGCTGCCGTACGGGATCCACTTTGCTTGCTTCTTGTCTAGTCAGCTGTTGCTGCCGCCGCCGCCGCCGCTGCTGCTGGTGGTGGTGGTGGTGGTGCTACGGGCTTGCTCGAGATGCTCGTCGTGCGTCGTACGTCGTACGTCGTACGTAACCCCCTTCGGATTTCGCCAGTCCGACGAACTTAATTCGACAAATATCTTACGGGGGCTACAGTTTATGTAGCAGGTACCCAGGGCTACCCGGAGATATGAACTGGAGCCGTCGCCCGAGATTCACCTTGCTTGGTGTCTCGTCGATTGCTACTGCTGCTGCCGGGGGGGTCGTTCGGGATACTCGTCGTACGTGATGACCCTTCTGATTCTACCACCACTCGGACGAATTGTTTTGTTACTACTGTTTTGATGACGATCATGACGAAGACAACATTATGATTTTTTTAAATCGCAAAAGCGCCCGCCCGCCCGCGAGCCTCGCGACAGACTCGACGCCCGCAAACATGCCGCAAAGGCAGAGTCTGCGTGTCTGGCTTGGGTTGATCCTTGCTCGCCCCCAAGGCCTCTGGGGCACCACGAGATCGGGTTCACTTGCGCTCTATCCGCGAAGATACAACCATAACCCCCGCCCCCCTGGTATCTTCCGACGGAAAAAGATGTCGGTTCCCACGTTCCCGACTACCTGGTACTCATTTTGGCCGTTTCATCCAAGATATTCTTCATCGGATGTCCGTTGACGGTGGACGGGTGACGGTCCACCGTAGTTGGGTCCCGTCAAGACCTATTCAGATTAAATATACTATTTTTATAATGAATAAGTCCTTGACGGCTGTCCGTCAGGAGTCAAGCGCGAGGAGTGCCGTCAAGCGGAATATTTGTCTCAAGTCTTGACCCATGAACCACATACTACTCTGTCTGGTCAAAAAATGAACTAAAACACTTGATTGAAAATGTAAAGAACACTTAATTATAATATGTTCAAGTGTATGATCCCTATATTTTCGTCCACAGCGGTACGTCTAAGGGCAATACCTGAAACTCGTACCCCCCTCGTACGAGTTACTTCTTTTCAAAAACTGCACTATCTTGATATTATTTTTACTACTTTTTCAACTATTATTACTTGTACGAAAAACTTTTCGGTCGCTCGAGCTGTCCCGCCCGCGGACGTATTCCATTATTAATAGATGCTGACTACTCGTACTGCAATAGTGGCGAGAAGATTCCCGGGGTCTGAGTGCCGCTGCTCGTCAAAAACGTGGAAGCTCGTCGTGTACGTTGATACACGAGGAGGATAGACGATAAAGCACGTTGTAGGAGGCTGGATGCCTTATGTGTCGCGTACAAGTTCATGCTGTTGGTAAATAAAAAAAGGTTGGTTTCGAGAATAATATGGAAATTCGCACAGTTTTTTTTCCGGACAGGACGACATTTCGTGTTTTTTTTTCACGGCTGTTCTGTGTCAGATGTTTCTTGTTTTGAAATCCGACTGCGACGGACTCGCACGTCTGCCTTCAGGTCAATAACGCGTGCGCCACGGCAGTGCTCGAACAACTGGTAGCAGCAGGATACCACGTCCGACTGTCGACAATGTTTCAGAAAACTGTCACCCGACATATTCTCGCGATTGCAAACTAGCAGTTTTTTTTTTCTGTTTGGCGATGAATGAGAGGAATATATTTGAGACAGGAGACAGGAGAGCTGGAGACTCGAGATCTGTTGAGACTTCATACTTGAGATCAATCAGAACACAGAACAGAAGTGGCACTTCGCAGTGTGCAACAGCAAGCAGCACATATGTACGTACACATATTTCACAGCAGTAACAACAGCACCAGCGCAGAGAGCGCACAGGGGTATCTGGTGGGGCCATGGTGCTCGGAGGTCAGGCAGCCATATTTGCTTGTTTTTGCGCATTTCCAGAGCAGAATTATCGAAACAACTGCAACACAAGAAACGACACCTCTATTTTTGTGACTGCCCCAACTGTCAGCATTAGTTGTTGCCAATTTTGCCAATTTCGCCCAGCCAACCAAAGTGAGGCGGCGGGATTGAGATTTAACCACTGTATTTTAGTACCAAAAGCACTGACGCCCATACAAAAATGGCGGATATCGCGCTTCTCTTGTCGGGGATTCTTGAATTCGCTACGTTGTAAAGTTTCTCTTTTTGAAAGACTACCAAACAACGGCATCAAACATTTCGCGACACAATAAATAATCACCAACCCATAATCCCATAATCATCTCTTCCCCATCACAAGACCCTCTAGCACCCGCCCCAGCCCCGCCAGGAGAAGCGCAGCAGCAAGCCGGCCTCCCCGCACACCGAACCCCCTCCGCCGACACCATGCCGCCTGCTCTTGCCGTGGAATCGGTGCCGGAGGAAACGACGGCTCCGGTATGCCAAGCCAGGAAGGACACGCTCGAGTGAGTTGATAAATTTGTGTCGCTTTACTTGCTGCTGCAGTATTAGTATGTATACCTGGTAGCTTCTAATCCTGTTCACACATAGAGACCCTCCTGCGTGAGCATCCCCGACGGAGCTTGCGGGGTGGAGGGAGGGGGGTAGCTGGCGTGGTTTTCCGCCGCGACATTTTTTGCGACACCCATGGCTGAGTGATGGACACACCTCACGGCTTGCTTCCGTACGGGGCGCGAAGGTGCGAAGTAGCTCGTTTTTTTGCCCCGCGTTTATCCCGTCCGTGTAAAGCTATCCCCTCCCACAAAATAGTAACAAAAAAAATAAGAAGATGGCCTCTCATCTGTGTTTGTCGCTCTTGAATGGTACGCATCGAGATCTGCGTGCATGAGCAAACAAATTACGTACACCGGCGACAGCGGGAGCAGCAGCAGCAGCAGCAGCAGCAGCAGCAGCAGCAGCAGCAGCAGCGGCGGCGGCGGCGACAAAAAATCTAACTTGATGTTGCAACCGATGACCCGTGCCATGTCGGGGGTCGCGCAGGTTCCACCTTCGGCCGTATCGGGTGCCGATGGACACGCTGCGCATCAACCACTCGGCGGTCCTGGGTATGGTTACCAAGCTTCTAGGTGAGCAAGCTTGCTTGCCTCTGATGTAGAGCACATTGTACCTGGTACATATTTTGAACGAGATTTGCCGGCGATTTATTGCAGACTTCGCACTTGTTTAGAGGCCTCATAAACATTCCGTTGCCCCATCAATCGCCAGCTTCCATGCGCTCGCGATGGGCGCAGGTGTTTGGTGGGTGGGCGAGGGGGGGGGCGTGGTCATCTCGAGCGATGGTCTCTATCGTCAACAGGAAATGCCCGTGCCAGTTCGTCCACGTGCGATCGAAAAAGTTCAAACACATTCTCTGTAGATTGACGAGCAACCACCAGAAACAATTTGTTGAATTGAAATGTTGGTATCATATCGTAGATCGACAAACTACTGCAAATCTATTAATAGTATGGATTGCTCAAACAACAACTTCGTATAAATAAAAGCGAGTCGTGAAAGAGTTCGAAAATTTACTGAGTTCGTTACGTACCTATACTCGTAGTACGTACCAGCGTACCAGGTACTAGGTACTTTTTGTACGTACTTTTCGTATGCTCGGCGCACGATTCTTTTTCCCGTCTCGCGTCAGCATCTACCAGGTATTTTTTTTTGTTTCGGTTAAATACCAGGCAGCAGTTAAGTTACCAGGCAGCACTGGTGTACTCGTATGATACTTGTGGAGCAGCTGGTACTGGGTACGGGTATGGGAGTTCGTTGGTACGGAGTACCAGGTACTCTGTTGTACGGGTTCGAGCATATATACCCAACATGATGCCTCTCTTCGTACTTCGTACCTCATGCCATCCCTGGTACCAGGTACGTACCACTCCGCAAGCAGTATCTATCTGTCTACTTCCTACAGCAGTAGTACAACGAGTCGACCCCAAACACCAGTGAAGAGCTTGTTATCCGTGGGCCTACTTTGTTGTGATCATCGTGATCGTGGTGCTGCCTCTTCTTGTACTCCTTTCCTCTTTCTGTTCTCTCCCTGTTATCTCTACAGTCTGCTGTGCGGACCTGTTTTTAGCCCAGCACTCTCCCCTCGTTAGGGTTAGACTTGCTTTTTCGTTTTTTTGCGTGTTTTTGGCTTCATTGCCCTGCCCTTCGTACCAGGTACGTATCCAGGAGTAAACCTCTTCCGCGTCCCTGACTTTATGTACGGTAGATCGATCAAGTATCATATTCGGGGAATTATCGATCAATTGCCCCCCCGCAAAAAACGCCAGATTTCTGGAGGCGAAGAATATTGTGTCAGGGGGTTGGGGTTGGTGGCATACGCAGGGCTTCGGTCGCTGTATCGTTAGTGTTCGTAAGCAGTATTGGATGCTTAGCAAAGAGGGGGAGTGACCGCAGTTTTTAGGGAGGTGACGTGACCGCATACATGGAATCGCCCCGGTGGTTCAAGTGGTTAACCTCGAATTCTACTAGTGTTTGAGTCCTGGGTTCGAGCCCCAGGTGGGTCGGACTTTGACTTTATTTCCAAAAATAAAAATAAAAATAAAAAAGGATTCAATTGTTGAGAGCGCCTTGCAGCGTGGGTAGGCACAATTCGATGCGAGTCGACGAGGGAAGAAAAGGCTGAAATCTTCTCGCGATAAAAATGAAGGCACGTACCGTAGCGAGAAGGGGGGAGAAGAGCCTGCTATGTGACCCCGGATCTGAGTTACGAGTTGGAAGGAGAGAAGAAGATGTGCGAAGATAATGAATGGGATGATAAAAAAAAAAAAAAATGGGCAATCGCGTGTCGTGACGGGAAGTGGCGGCTAAATGCGGGGACCCGATCAGCATATCCCCTTTTTTATGAAAGCCTTCGTACAATATGATTGGAAATTGGATTTTTTTTGTTCTATTACGAGTATATTACGAGTATCTCTTGTCACGTGCTAAGTACTACAGCAGTACCAAGCGTATGATACTGTAGTACCACATGCCAATGAGCAGTGTGAGGGCGAACGATAGTGCGCCGAATGGGGAATGGGACATTTGTGCCGCCGCTAATCATGGAACGGTTTTGTAACGGTGTAACGGAAGTCACGTGACACGTGACAAACGGTTTCCAGGCAGATATAGGGGCGTTTCTTTGGAGGGGAGAGGGGATAGCGGTACGTGACGGCATATATATACGGATGACGTAACGGACGTAACGTGGTGTCCGCGCATCGTTGATGCCTGGTAACGTGAAGCACTGGTTTTGGGTTTCACGTCTGAATAAGTACGTGCACGAGTAGCTAACTCCGGTTACTTACTGGGCTTGTTGAACTTAACATTCTCTCAATAATCCTGGCCTTCCACGTGCGTGGTGCATCATGCCAAAACGAGTGTTCGGTACGAACTATTTGCTGGCTCTTGAGGAATATCAATATTTCTTGCGTGATTGCTTGCCCTGCCGGCCTACCCTACCCTGCCCTGCTGCTCTGAACCTCTGCGTGTTCTACTGCTGTTGTTGCTTGCTTTGGTCTGTGATCTGTTTTGTCTGCTTGCTTTGCTTACGAGCTTGCCTGCTTGACTCTGCTCGCGTTGGTGGTCTTGATTGGCTTGCTCTGCTTGATTGGCTTTCTCTGCTTCGCTTCCCGGTTTGATTTCTTTTGTTCACGGCGGATTGTCCACAATGCTTCCTGGTTCGATTTCTTTTTTTCACGGCGAAATATCCACAACGTATTTTTGTGGTCTTTTTTTATATGGCAGGCCTGCGAATGCATGGCTAACGTCACTATACAAGTACTCGTATACCTGGTAAAGTACTTTGTCGTGTGTGTGCAGCATCCAACACCATGGAACCACCGTCCTTATTTCTTGTTTCCTTATTTTTACGGGGGGAAAGGTCAGAAATTTCGGAAATGTGATTGTACAACGCGAAAGTATAGGTATTCCTTCATATGTACCAGTTAAACTATGCCAGAACCATACTGCCCGTAAATGCAGACCTGACAGCAGCAAAATAGGGATTATCGATTTATGAAATCCGCCTAATACAACAGGAGTGAAAACAAAAACAAAAAAAAACTGCACTTATTCTATCCTATATATAGTGTTCCACATTTTGGAACGAATAGGGGTACGTACGAGTACTCGATGTATTGCACAGGAGTAGTGCCTGATACGCACGTACCTGTGAAGCAGTACCATCACGTACGGGTACGACTCGCGGACTTCAAGGACTTGAGTAATATCAGGGACGAACAGGGTGTTGGCTTCGTGCAACGTTTTTGTGTCCTTTGTCGAGGCCATGGTATCATCACGAATACAGCAGTACTCTGTAATAACACACTTGGTAACCGTTTGATCCTTTTCATTTTGTTTCAAGGCTTGTTTCTTCTCCCTACCACAGCAATAGTACTCGTAGTGCTGTAGCTTCAAGTATGAGCAGACGGGAATAAGGGGGGCCATAGTAAAATAGGACTCCATATTTTCAGTATAAATAGGTCAATATATACCCCTGGTAGGTTTTTGTGTGTACTCGTACCATGAGTCCTATTTACTAAGGTCCCCCGTAATAGTACACCGGGCACGTGCACACATCCCAACAGCACGCGACTTTATCGATTTGTGTGTACTCGTGTGAAGAGCTTTACAGCGCAGGACACCTATGAATACTGTAATAAGAAGCAGAAAATCTGACCCCGTCTGGGTTTCTTGCTCGAGAGACGGTGTGCCCGCATCCGCTTGCAGTTTTCGAGAAGAACATACTGTTTCGCGCTTTTTCTGTTTCTATCGGCACAGCACCGTACCACACAAGCGAGCAGCATACACCAAAATGAGCGAAGGCAATGTCACGCCTTACCGTGCACACATGATGTGTTCGCATGTTGTGCACTACTACTGTAGTACCAGGTATGTTGTTGTTGTTGTTGTTGTTGTTGTTGTTGTTGTTGTTGTTGTTGTTGTTGTTGTTGATGTTGTATTTGTTGTTGATGTTGTTGATGTTGTATTTGTTGTTGATGTTGTACTTGTTGTGTGGTCGTAGTTGTTGTTTTTCGTTGTGTGGTTCTGGCTTGACAGGAGCATAAACGCGTCCTATTTTGGGACCAGAGGCTCAAATTCCTTATACCGCACTTGTTTTCTTACGACGCCAAACGTCGACGTGACGTCAACATCAAACGTTAATTTGTTACTATTATAACATTGTTTGGTATTTTGGTCCAGTTCTCGTCCTCTTGGCCTCTTCTCCTAAAGGGGATTGGGGCGTTGTCTTCCACGAGCAAGATGTCTATAACTCATTCAACAGCGTCTCCGACGACCCTCTGCGGAGAAAGCGTTGTCAAGACATCGTGCGAGATACGTGGGATTCAACGGCGAACGAATCTTGCCTTCTGGGAGTTCCTACGCCCTAGCGGCGTGAATTTGCTGCCCCGCATGACTCTATTTACTCTTTCCAAGCGTCCCTGATTACTCTTCTCAAGCGTACAGGTGTAGCAGGTAAAATTTTAGGACTGCAGTTCCGTTTTGGGGACAAACTACTTGGACTTTGACTGGACTGTCCCCGAAACGGGACTGCAGTCCTAAAAGGGGTAATGAGTTCGTTGGCTTGCGTATCGGAGGCAACAAAGGCACCAAGCAACGTCCAAGACGGCCCTCTCCTGGTAAAAGACTTTACAACAAGTAGGCCTACCATTGCCACAGTAGTATAAATTGCCAGGTTATTGAAACATCCCTTGCACCAGGCACAAAAAAGTGCTATCGTTGTACGCCCCACAAAACGCCATTCCGTACTGTGGAAAACCTCACGAATGGAGAACTGAGTCTCCCGGTACCACCCCAGACACAGTTTTGTCCCGACTTGTGAAGGCAAGTGTAGCAAAAATACGGACAAAATAAACGCTCCCGACGTCGCCTCCGGCAGAGCCCCCCCTCACCGGCCGGGGGGGTCAAGTGGTTTGGCCGCAACAGCATACATGAGTAATCCAGTATGGCGCTGCCAGTGTACTGGCTCCTGTTTGTCCTGGTATATGTTGTACTGACCACATCAGTATGCATTGTACCGTGTGTGTCCTGTATTGTACCGGCGAGGCCAGCCTCTTGATGGCTCCAAGACTGCTGATATCTTCTGGTATTTAATGTGCAAGGCATGCCTCAGCGGCCAGTCCCTCGTACGTAGCTGCTGCACAGTTGTATGTGCGATATGATAATAAGCAGCAGCACGGATGGTCAGGTATTAATAGTATTATTTGGTACCAGTTGGTCAATAGCGGTACCTCGTCAGTTAATTTTGCCAAATACGTGTCGCTAACCCTTTAGAACCGCAGTCCCGTTCTGGGGACAAACCAGTTAAATTTTAAGTAGTTTTGTCCACAAACGGGACTGCGGTTCTGAAGGGGTTAAAAACGACCCTCACAAAAATGTAAAGAAACGAGGAAATAATCCATCTGCGAGGGAACGCAATACGTCATACCGGGTACCTGGTACCAGGTATATATGAATGGCAACTGCAATCGTCTATGTTAATTATGATGGCAATATTATACACCAAATATAAATATAACACCTGGTATATATATGCGCACTATTACTTGGTGTAGATGTCTTGCCTGATGACATTGCTTAGAGCGTGTAGCGTGGGTAGGCGCGTTTCGAGGCGAGCCGACGAGGGGAGAAAGCCCTGACGTTTTGTGCCGATAAAAAGGCGAGGCACGAGCCTTCCAGTGTTGGGCGGGGAGAACGCCTGCCATGTGACCCCAGATACTGAGTTGCTCAGTTGCGACTATCAACATTTTTAGGAGGAAGAGATACGCAATACGAAAAGCGGTGAAAAATGAATGGGATGAAAACTCGCGTATCATAACATGAAATACAATGGTATTTTGTAGCACCGCAGTCCCACATGTGGGGACAAAGCACCCAAATTACGAGTAGTTTGTCCTCAAAACGGGACTGGGGTCCTAAAAGGGTTAATACATGATACAAGTAGACGCGAGTCGGCGGGGGAAAAAGTGAGGTGAAGTCTGCTCGCGATAAAATGAAAGGCATGAACCCTTTCAATAGTGGGGAGGGGGGAGAACGCCTGCTCTGCGACCCCGTATATACAGTAGCTTACGAGTATTGATATGAGGGAACAGCGCGAAGATTATTGATAATAGGAAAAAACTACCTGCTGCTGTAAAATATAATGGTACTTTGTATCGTGAAATACCATACCCTGGTACCGTACACCCGTACCTGGTTTGTGCTTCGAGGCTTCGTAAAGGACTCCGTGATGACAAATATGCCTGGAGACGTTTTTAGAGCAAAAATGGAAACGTGCGCTGTTAACCCTTTTAGGGCTGCAGTCCCGTTTTGCGGACAAACTACTTGCAATTTGAATAGTTTGTCGCCAAAACGGGACTGCGGTTCTGAAGGGGTTAAGCGGCCGTGTTGCACTCCAAAAACCTACTGCTCTATGTTACGGGCAGCAGTTTGGTGTCAATCAAGGCAGCTTTAACTTATTTCAGGACTGAAGTCCAGTTTTGGGGGCAAACACTCATATTTGAAGAAGTTTGTCCCCCAAACCGGACTACTTTTGTATTACCAGGGGCCATAGTAAATAGGACCACATATTGTAGGCGAAAAGAAGGAAAACAAAAGGTTTTTGTCCTATTAATCATGGCCCCCCGTTGTGGTAGTCCTGAAAGGGTTCAATCAAGTCTAAAAAGGCCATGTCTGTCGAGGGTTGAAAGGAACTCCTGTCGACTGATGTGTTTGCTTTTTGGCATTCGACGGTCGTACCTAACGTCACGTGTCATTTGTCATGTGACCTCGTGCCTATCACCGGGAGCTGATTACGTGTGGTGCGTGATTTGTGAAATCTGCCTTCTATTCTAACACGCAAGATAACAGGACAACACGACAACCCCCCCCACCCTCCTCGGACGCTGTTCCGACCTGATTTCATCGACAACGGTCAGAGTGCTAGTGCAAACGCCGAGCGCTGCATTAGTAGAACTTTTCTCGACTAAAGCTGAGCACAGCCACCGTATGTTGTTGTTGTTGTTGTTGTTGTTGTTGTCGGTCTCGCACTAGCTCTCAAATCAAGGAGTTCGTGGTATATGGTTGCGTGCCCCCCCCCCCCACTTTGGTGTGTGTGTGTTCTTTCTACCCGTCGACATCCAGCACAACCAGTGTCCGTGTCGATTCTCCAATCCTAGAAGAGATACAAGTTCTGTGGTCACAAAGCTACGCCACAGAGATACTACGGTGCCACGTGTGCAGTAAGCACTGCAGTGGCGCGATGCAAAGCCATGTCATCATACTAGATACGACAGGCACGACATACACAAACTATGAAATAGAGAAACAAAAAGAAACAACCAAAGAGAAAACAAAAACAAAGTAGACAAATCGAAAGAGGAAAACAAAAAAAAATGTGGAGAATTCTGGCTCCGAAATTCATCCAAACGGTGTGTTCCCTTGCGCGCTACGGAAATGAAACAATGAAACTGACTGTTTCTTGTTGATTATAATAGCAGGTAGACCACCAAGCACGCAGTAATTGCGAACGGAATAGGGAACGGAGAACGCAGAGCTGGAGAGCGGGGGACCCGATTTTCCCTCTAGGAGAGGGCAGGAGAGGGGGCAGTGCTCGTATTTTTTTGGCGATGCGATTTCTCGGTTTTACGATTTTTCTGTGATGGTTCCGTGCTTCTGCTATAGACGTACTCACTTCCTGTTACCTGCTCTCGTATTATACCTGGTATGTGTTTCTTGCAGAGACATACGTACTCGTAAAACGATACTCGTTCCTGTCCATGCGTTCTGTGAGTACTTTAATACGCGACTTACGTAAATACCTGGTACCTCAGGGAGGAACGGAGGGGTAAAATTACGGTATACCTGTGGTACCTGGTACATCACGATATTCGGTGCGAGAGAGGACGAGCCGATAGGGGAAATCGTATATACGGACATACGTCACGAAGTGTTTGTATGACGAGAGCGCCGAGGGTTGTTGCTCATACCCCGGTTCCCATACGTACGGTGACACGGGGGACGGTACTTCACTCTGTCGGGGGACCATAGTAAATAGGACCAATATATTTTGGTTGTAAAAGCAGCAAAATATATAAGTTTTTGTGTGTACCGTAGGTCCTATTTACTACGGCTCTCCGTAATCTCTGTGCAACGCGCCTAATGTTATTAGTACGATGTGTACATCTATCCGGTCATCTTTTGATGTGTTTCTTCGAGTTTATTCAACCATTTCCCTTGGGGTTTATCAACCAACTTGTGTGGCAGCGTTTCAACCATATCTTGGGGGCGCGAGTGCAACCATGGAGGATAGATTCAGATACATTTGTGGTGTACCAGATATATTTTTGTCGAAGTCTCTCCGCTGCAAGGGTCGAGCCGTCCTTGAACTTTGTATATAGTGCGAGTATGAACGATGCCTCAGTCTATCCCTCCCATCCTCCCATTCACGCTACTTTATCGTACCAGGTATTACGTATACGATGCGTATGTATATCCTCACCCAGCAGCAGTTTTTAATCCGTGGGCAAAATATGTATGATGCGAAGCAACACACTACTATTAGAGCCAGTCCCTCGGGCTGGTTTTCACGACTACTGCTACTGCAGTTATTGCCTTGGTTGGTGTGGTAAACATCGTAAGCCTCGTACAGATCATGATTCATCTATCCAATGTAGATTATCTGCAGTAGTATCTGATGCCGTTGAGAGAAGTTGTAGGGATGTGGACAGCGGTACAGATCCAACTCAGGAAACATGTGCTACTTCTGGAGTATCAATAGAGCATTTTCACGGATACACACTACTAATACCCGCAGACAACATGTAGATTATACCAGGTTGATCATACAAAATCGGGAATAGCTATCTCTGTCTGCCTCGAAAGATCTACCCTGAGCAACTGCTGTTGATGGTGATGTAAAGATCGATGACCTGTTGGAGGTGTTGACCATTCATAACTAACTGACCGGGACGTATTTCGCGAGAAAAGCGCCACAAACATTTGGTCCAGACACAAATAATAAACACGTACGTTTACATCTGTATATACCTCGTCAATTTTCCGCACAAACGCAAGTACGGCTGTACTGCTGCTGCTGCTGCTGCTTTAGCATGCTCGTAGACCTCTTTTGACTCGTGTAATGCTTGGGAGGAGATGCATTCATACAAGTCATGTTCATGTTACTCGTACTCTCCAGATTTTGGAGCCTGTCCCTGCGACCACGGACTGAGTAACCCACCTGGTACTATTCTTATGTTCTTGGCCTGTGGTATTACCAGCAACAGCAACAACAACAACTGACTGGTGTACACAGGAAACTCCGGGTACATGTTGTCGGAGATAGGAAATGCCAGTTTATAAATACGGGCAGGATACCCGATACGTTGGGAAATGCCGGGAATATCAGTAGGAAATACGCACGTACCAGGATGTGGTAGGAAATGCCAGATTTATTGGAGCTGGGGTGGAAGAACAGGCACGAAGATACTGCTGCTTGCTGCGCAGTCTTCCCTTTGGACTGCTTTACATGTTGGCCATATATACGTATCTACCTGGTATAGCTGCGTTTGTGAAGGGTGTTTTGTTGCCTTTTTACTCGCAGAGCTTACTTACTAGATTAATACCAGGTATCTATTAATATAATGGATCCGTTTATAGTATAATACGACGACATGAAGACTGGCTGGACTGATTTGCAGAGGTTCGGAACTAGAGCAGCAGTGCGAAGGCATGTACCAGGAGACTGGATGGACGGATTGACAGCCTGTTTTCCTGGGGGTTCCCCCCCCCCCCCCCCCCGAGTGTTTAGTTTTTTTCCTGGTTTTTGTTTTCGTTTTTTATTTCCTTCTGCCTTGGGAGCTTATTCGCAAAATTGTGTAACAATGATATTATGCGAATCTCGTACAATTTTTAGTTAAGAAGGCGAGAGTACGCGACAAGAAGACGAAAACACACCACACCTCCGAAAAAGTCGCAATGAAAATCATAATAGGTACGTTTGGGATTTCTGTATGAATTATTATTATTATAAATATTTTGTTTCATTTTTTTTCGACATGAACATACTGCTGTAGTAACCCACCCCCCCCCCTGCATGATATCGAGTACCCCCCCCCCCCTGTCTACGTAGGAATCGGAAATAGGAAATCGGACGTAGTTGTGGAGATGCTTTTTTGTTCGGATACCACAAAGGATTTTCTTTTTTTCTTGGTATTTTTTTCACGTTTGTTGTTAATATTGAACTGCTCGATTTGTGAAGTGACCTCCGCCCCCCCCCCCCCCCGTCTGTCTACTGCTGTAAGTGTCTCGGGAGTTTTGGATAGAGGTGCGGGATTGGAGATTGATCTTTTTTCGGATACTCCGAAGGGTTCACTTTATCTTCATCTTGGCCTGGTTGCTCCGTTTGGGTGGAAGTGGGGGCGGGGAGACGCCCAGAGTTCGGGGAGGGGGGGGGGGGAGGGGGAAGGAGCGGCCCAAATCACGGGCGGGGGGCGGGGGGGCATGTTGGATGCGATTGTGAATGTTGGAATTTTTTTGCAAGGTAAGGGCGACGAGGCGGTTATCATAACGGCGATTTGAATGAGAGGTCAGTTGCGAGCTGACGTGACAATTGTGTCCCGAGTTTTTGTTTTTTTTTCCATGACGTGCCGTGCCGGGTGGCGCCCCCGTCCCCGCTTTCAACCGCGAAGCTCGAGCCCACCTTTCTACGGATAGCAGCTGAAGCCGCCTCGCTTTGTTTTGGCAACACCCGCTTCAACGTACAACTTTCAGGCAGATGATAGGTTTCCACCTGATTGTTTAGATCTTGAGGGGAAGGTGTGTTCCTGGTACATGTAGGGTGTGCCTATTAATATCTCATGTTGTTGGCGGGTGGGAGGCATATAGTGTGCGTGACCTTGCGCATGTTTTCTGGTTTGGACCTGTACTACTGCTGCTGATGTGATTGCCCTGAGCAACACGTCATGATGGCTCCCACGCAGCTTTTTCTACAGATGAGTCTCGAGAAAAATCCTCGATCTCACAAGCCGTTTTTTTTTTTTTTTCTTCTTCAACTTAACGGTAATGGACAGATTGGGATCTACGAAAAAGCAGTAGTCGTACAGTACGATAGATGGTCTGCTGTTTATCGTAGCCTGTCCGGAGTGTGACATCCCGATGCCGCTTGGTTATTATAGTATATACTGCAATGCACAGCAGTACCACACATTCTACACAAATTACAAGGAGGTTTGTCTCGGGAACGGCGTCTCCGTCCTAAAAAGGGGGGCTATTCATATTACGGGGGACCATAGTTAATAGGACCTATGGTGTACATAAAAACCTATATATTTAACCATTTTGAATTCCATTATTTGGTCGTATTAACTATAGTCCCCCCCGTGATAGGGGCTTATGGAGTTGTCACTATTTCGTAATAAAAGCCCCCCGCCAGGAAGGAGCTGGGAAGCCATGACCACAGCACGAAGTGCCCCTCCCATGGCAGGCTTGTCGGCGCCTATCTACGACTCATGAACTTCAAGCACTTGTGACTTGTGACTTGTGACTCTAATAGAACTGCTTTCCCGTTTGGGAGTTAAAACCACTCGACTTCTGAGGATGTCTGTCCCGAAAACGGAACTCCAGCCCTAGAAAAGGTTACAAATGCAATTTACACGTTGCTGTTATGACTGATTTAGTGTGTGATTCTAGAAATATTAGAGGGGTGGACCGGGTCGCCCAGTAGACTACACCCCCATTCCAGTCGGTCAACACCTTTACGTACCTACCCTGATCCCACCGGGAACGGTTCCCCTTTGGCACTTTGCTCCAAGTGCCGCAAAATTACAGTCAGCCCTCCGCAGGAACCCGGCGGAGGCCGTGAGCGCGAAGCGCCAAACCGTAATATCGCGTGGACTGCACTTGAAAGTGCTGCTGAAGTCCCCCATGTTTTTTGGGTTTTTTTTAATCATCACTTTCACTTTCCAGGCTAACTCGTAGGAGGTTTTACCCTCAGCGATCTTCTGGACAAGCCGCGGTCACAGGTGTCGTGCCTTCTCCCCCCCGGTACGTGCCTTTATTTTTTGTCGCGCAAAGGGTTCAGCATTCCCACTGCTCGTCGATTTTCGTCGAATGTAGCTATTGATTACTCACGCTCTCGCGCTTTTCGCTCGTCAATTTTTGATGCAAGAAAAAGTCCTTACGAGTACGACGAGCATGCACTCGGTGAGACTTGAACCCACGAAACTGATCTTGATAGGCACGCGGACCACCTACCAAGCCACCGGGGACGCCGGCCAATGTACAACATTAATAGTCGCGCCCGGCGTATTGCTCGCCCTGATGATGATGATGATGATGATGCCCCTACATGAGGTGATTTCCCCTCAAAATCTAGCGTGTGGTCCGTAAACAGGTCTCGACAAAGCGTCTCGATGGCAGAAACGAAAAAAGACAAGATAATACGTGCACCCATAATACCCTATTTTTACGGGGGACCATAGTTAATAAGGCCAAATATTGTTATTTATAGTAAAAATGGTTATATATATACCAGGTACCTGGTAATTTTTTATGTATACCTTACCTGGTGTGTGTGTGTGTTCTTAAACCGTTCTTTCTACCCGTCGACATCCAGCACAACCAGTGTCCGTGCCGATTCTTCAATCCTAGAAGAGATACAAGTTCTGTGGTCACAAAGCTACGCCACAGAGATACTACGTTATATCCTATTAACCATGGTCCCCCGTAATAGTAGTTATGATGAACGGTTGGTGTAACCGCTTTTTTGAGTGGTCTGATCGTTGTGCCTGGGTCCCGACGCCCCGACCTGTACGATACTTTTTTTTTTAGTTTATTTGTCGATAAAAAACGGTCCTTAGTTTTCCGAACAGAATTGGTAAATGGTGGCGAGCTAGACCTGTAGAGACGGAGGGTGGAGGAACACGAGGAGACTCCTCGTTCGTTCCTCTTTAAAACTATTCACGAACATCTCACGCGACACGTATGGTAGTCTACCAGAACGACGTCACCACTTCTACGTGAGCGTATTAGATGATAAGAAGTATAGTGTCATTCGTAAGTACGCCTATTTTAATACTATACTATCGGTGTTTTGCAAGTACCGGTGTACGGAGTAGACTAAGTATGCACACAGCAGTACTGTTACTCGTGAATACTCGTACCTGGTATAGGTCTGCATATGCTGGTTTGGTAAACAGGGGGCACCCTCACCAGGTACCTCTCCGGCCGGAAATGTAGCCCACGCTTGGAATCTAATGTCAGTATCAAATGGTGATTATCATTCCGGCCAGAATGATATCAAGTATCCAATCGAGACTTTTCTTGAAAGTGCACGTATATACGAGCAGGCGTGTTTGTTTTCGACCAAACATGCTAATAGAGGCAGTAGAGTATGTAGAGTGGACTTCAGCTTGCTGTTTCGAGCGAGGTAGAAGATAACAAAAGAAGCGCGCCTTGGTGTTCCGACATAAAACACGCTCTAACGAACAACGCTCGTTTTATGACGACTGGACCACCGGACCACTGCTTTGGAGCTCCCATCGTGTGTACGCTCCTACAACTGACTACCTACTGACTGCTGTATATATTACCTACGAGGTGCCAGTACTCGTTTCGGCACGTGAAAGGGGAGAATTGATGATGAAAAGTGATGATCACAACTGTGTGGAGGCCCGCAAACTATTATGCACCAGGCAGTAGAGACGTAAAGCTCACTCTTTGAAGGATGCCATAAAATAAGAACATTGTTTTCATCGGCGAGCGCCACACTTTGATCCTTGTAGAACTGCTGTCCCGAGTTGGGGGCAATCCAGTCAAAATTCTGAGCAGTTTGTCCCCAAAAGGGGACTGCGGTACTAAATGAGTTGATGCTACGTACCCGGTATCTACAGCAGTAGTAATGACATCATGGGCTATGCTCGCAAGGATGGAGTCACAATAAGGTTCGCGCGAGGCTTTTTGATGCCTCATGTTGGGTGCTTCCTTTGTGGGCTGTTGGCGGAGCCATACTCAAAAATATGCCAGGAGGCAGCATTTTCACCCCGTGACAAGACAGCAGCAACTTCGCGTCGTGCCTCGACTGACACCAAAACTACTAGGTTTTGATGTAGAACACTCGGCCCTACATCCGTGACAAAGCGCACGTTTTGCCTTGCTGGGCATGTCTCCTGACATCTTTGGCCGTACTTGGTAAAGAATAATCCATACTTGACGAGGTGGCACGGTTTTCATGAGTTGGAGGATGCTTACGTACTAGTGGTACTTGTTTCCGAATTTCTGTTTCTGCAGCAGGCAGTGTGATACGACAGCCGCGCGGAACGATGCTGCTCGCACTGCGCTCGAGCCAGCACGGGAGCCAGCACGGGGGGGGGCATATTATAATAGTGAGGGCCCATCATAAGCACTACTGTAAAAGCTACCTGGTATGTATTCAAGTAGTTTTACTGGGCACATTTTGCCCTGGTTATTACAGCAGTCAGTGTGTTCCCCCGTAACAGTGCTGTACAACACGCGCGAGAGTATTGCACACCCCTGTGATCGGGGTAGCACACCCCTGTGATAATATATCACACCCCTGTGATAATATATCACACCCCGGTGGTAATGTATCGAGAACCCTGTGATTGTACAGCCCGCCCAATCGGACTAGTTTCCGATCTACTAAACTGTAGTCTTGTCTCGACATCAGTGAGAGAGCAAAAACGCCGAGCGACGCACGCGTCAATCGACCAAATGAATATAATGGGATATCTGTACGGGATGTTTTCGAAGCCACCGTTGCCGATTGTGCGTGCCCCCCCTCCCCCCCCTCCCGATATTTTGTCGGAAAAACTGCTCGGAAACTCGTCCGAGAGGGTGTGTTGTCTCATCACCCGTCTGATACGGTGTTGTCTTATCACACGTGTGATAAAGGGTGTGTTATTTTATCACCCGTGTGATAAGATTGTGTGTCATGTTATGGCCAGTGTGATGGGGTGTGTGTTACCTTACTACCCGTGTGATATGGTGTGTGTTATCTCGTCACCAGTGTGATAGGGGTTGTGTTTATCTTTTATCGTGTGATAACGGTGTGTTAATCTTATCACACGTGTGATACGGTGTGTTATCTCATCACCCGTGAGATAAGGTGTGTTCTCTTACCACCCGTGGGATACGATGTGCTATCCTACCACAAGTGCGATACGGACGGTAATTTATCTCATCATACGTGTGATACGATACGCGACGTAGAGTATACGTATGTACAAAAGGCGGGAATTTTTCCTTCCGGCTTCCGGCCAAAGGGAGTGGTGCGCGACGTAGAGCTCTGTTTCGCGTTTCGCCGTAAAGTAGAACGGCTGTGCTGCTGCCAGCTGCCCGGGACTCCTCGTTTGTGGCATTGTGATGCAGGACTGTTTTCATTCAGTACCTACACCTCTTGTTGCCATTTCTATGTCGACGCCAATCGGCGAGAGAAGAGATGAGTGCTCAACGCTTCTCTCGACATGTAAGGTCTCCCTGGTGTGTTGTGTCGTCATCATTAATAGGAATAGTTTCCTACCTTCCTATCTGGCATTATATGTCGACCCAAATTGACGAAAGAACAAAGTGCTGAGAGATAAAATGCCATGCGCGCACCGGGGGGGGGGGAAGGGGAGAACAGGCTACTTACGACCTATGTTGACCCTGGACCTGATTCACGACTCTTTTTTAGGGCGCGGAGGTGATACTATTACGGGGGACCATAGTTAATAGGACATATGGTACACATAAAAACCTACATATTTAACTATTTTTACTAACAATATTTGGTCCTATTAACTGTGGTCCCCCGTAATAGTGGGAAGGAACAGTAAACAAATGTATCAATCGGATTTATTTATATGTCCATGTAGATATATACGTAGTGTAGATGCATCGGCGGGTGGGGAACGAAAATTTTGTACAAGTTTCATGGTACTGCTGGTGGTGGTGGTGGTGGTGGTGGTGGTGGTACGAGTGCTGCTGCTGTTTGACACCGCTCTGAACGGGATGTAAGGGCCGTTGACGTACAAACATGAGCACCTAATGATTCTTACTTTCCGTCCCGAGTGTGGTCCCGAGTGCGATCGATGACTGCTGGTAAGCTCTATCTGCGTGCCAGTGCGCTTGGTTGGATGCTTCCCTCTCTTGATTGGAGAGGAACGGGTTTGATTGACGCGGTGCTTGTTTAGCGCTTGACACGTATAAGAGGGTCTGTTCTTCACATTAGACCGTTCTTTCTACCCGTCGACATGCAGCACACCCAGTGTCGGCGCCGACTGTTCATACTGTAGAAAGAGGTGCAAACCCTGTCGTCACGACACCAGAAACGATGAAAATGACGGTTGTCTTCCGTTCCGCTCCTGTTCTGCATTTTTTTTGTTTTTCATTTCTCTCCCGCACTTCTTGATGGATTGTCACCGCAGCTTCAGCAGCAGAACAGAGCAGAAATCCACACCGCCACCAGACAATATTAGACCACCACCAGCATCAGTTCGTAACAGGATCAGCAGCAGCGGCGGTAGCAGTATCAGCAGCAGCGGCGGTAGCAGTATCAGCAGCAGCAGCGGTAGCAGTATCGGCGGTAGCAGCGGCAGTAGCAGCAGCAGCAGCAGCAGCTGCACTACCATGCCTTGTCGTGTCATGTCCAGTGTGTCCATGCCGTGATGATACCGGCGACTGCTGTCTGTACTCGTACGCAGATGATACCCTTGACCCTTTTAGGAATGCAGTCCCGTTCTTGGGACAGACAAGTCAAATTGTAAGTTGTTTTGTCCCCAAAACGGGACTGCAGTACTAAATGGGTTAAATATGCCCCATACCCCACATAGCAGTACCAGGTACACGGTATGAGCCCGCCAACAAGAAGCATCCACCACCCCGACCGATATTTTGAGCTCCGTCTGACATTCATACCATGAGTCGAAATGGTGCTTATATTTCTGTTCGGAAGTATACAGCAGTACGGTATCGCCGCCAAAAAACGGCAAGTCTTGAAAAACGAGTCTGTCGAGTGGAACCTTTATAGTGCACAGCAACCGCTGTAGCCAGCAGCTTCGAGTTGTTATTAATACTAATAGTTGTGGGAACGGGGGGGAACTCTCTGCTGTAGCTGAGGGGACACCCGCGGCGGTGTTACAGCTGCAGTCCGGTAATGGACATCGATTTCATCTTGTGTGCTCCTTCGTCGGCTCAGGTATTTTTAGGTGAGAGGCGTCGTGTTTCCCAGCCGAACTTTTTTGTTTTTCTCCTCCGAGTAGCTTTTTTTTTGCATTTTAGGAGAAAGGGATCTTTCTATAGGGGTGTTTTCTTCTTGAAAAAATCGTAGCGCGGTCTGAACTTCGGAGTCGTCGTCCGCAATCTAGAAATTTCCTGGTTCGGTGCAAACGCGGCGCAGCCGCGTTTATGGCCAGTTTTGGCCGGTTTTGGCTGCGGTTTGGGGTCAGGGTTAGGGTTGGAGTCACGGGGGTTGGGTTGGGTCTTCGTGCGTACGGTCGATCCCAACAGGGACCAAAATACCTGAACAGTCTACCAACCTAAAGATCCTCTGTCCCAGATCGTGATGGGACCTCTTTTTTCTCCGATGGTTCTTCGGATCTTCCTAGGACTCGGCACCTTTTGTGTGACCATGGACACCTTGATTTGAGGGTTGATTTGATAACATCGCCCCGGTGGTTCAAGTGGTTAAACTCGAAATCTACTTGTTTGAGTCCTGGGTTCGAGCCCCAGGTGGGTCGGACTTTGACTTCATTTGCAAAAATAAAAAAAGGATTCAATTGTTGAGAGCGCCTTGCAGCGTGGGTAGGCACAATTCGATGCGAGTCGACGAGGTAAGAAAAGGCTGAAATCTTCTCGCGATAAGAATGAAGGCACGTACCGTAGCGGGAAGGGGGGAGAAGAGCCTGCTATGTGACCCCGGATCTGAGTTACGAGTTGGAAGGAGAGAGAAGAAGATGTGCGAAAATAATGAATGGGATGAGAAAAAAAAACAAAAAAAAAAACATGTGCCACCACCATCCTCGCGATTTCTTGACTCTAAATTCTCAGCATTTCACAACAAACCTTGAGCATAGCTTGTCCTGTAGGATTCAGCCTAGCCCTCGCCTTTGAGCACGATTTCGTAATCTAAATTCTCAGCATCCCCCAACAAACAAGCAAGTGAGCGTCATTATGGTTTAATACTATGAATAATACTCTGTAGTGTACTCGTACGTGGTAGGTTCGTGTGTCATTAGTCGGCCTGTACTGCTGACTAAATACTAAACCTCCGCCGTATATCTTTTCCACCCTGGCCGTAAATGGGATGCTATTCGGTTGTACCCAATTCGGTAGGGCTTCTTGTAGTGTGTTGCCTTTCGTAATAGCATTCTCAACCCATGGAGCCTCTTTTAACCCTTCTAGAACCGCAGTTTCGTTTTGGGGACAAACCACCCAAATTCTAAGCAATTTGTCGCCGAAACGGGACTGCGCTTCTACTGTAAGAGTGTTGAGAGTTGAACTCAACCCAAGAACAATTATTGATATATGGGTTAAATAATGTTGCGTTTTGGTCGCTTTTTACCCCTTTCTTTTGTTTTTTTGCTCATCCCATTTATTATCTTCGCACATCTTCTCTCTCTCCTTCCAACTCGTAACTCAGATCCGGGGTCTACCCCCTTCCCGCTACAGTGCGTGCCTTCTTTTTTATCGCGAGAAGATTTCAGCCTTCCCTCGTGGACTCGCATCGAATTGTGCCTACCCACGCTGCAAGGCGCTCTCAACAACTGAATCCTTTTTATTTTTATTTTTGCAAATAAAGTCAAATGTCCGACCCACCTGGAGCTCGAACCCAGGACTCTAACACAAGTAGAATTCGAGGTTAACCACTTGAACCACCGGGGCGACCGGATACACCTTGGGGAACATGCCAATTTTTCGTGGGGTTGGTCAGTTGTATATAGGATTCAGACCACGTTTAACCCAACCAGACTGGTTCCTACCAAATAGTTCGCTGGCACCGTATTGATAATAAATAATAGAATCCACAGTCCACAATGGAACTTTTTCTATTAGTATTACGGGGGACCATAGTTAATAGGACCTATGGTATGCATAAAAACCTATATATTTGACCAATTTTACTAACAATATTTGGTCCTGTTAACTATGGTCCCCCGTAAAATAATAGTACCACGTACTTCGAAGTATGTAATATTGAACGTGAAAAGACGTCTGAAACAGAGTGGTACCGTGGGGTATTTTTTTTGTCCGTTCGGTATCAGACAAAGGGCAGCGCGGGAACATAAGCGGCAGCGGCAGCGGCAGCAGCAGCAGCAGCAGCAGCAGCAGCAGCAGCAGCATGAGGAGTGTTGTCGATGAGAACGGACGAAAAACGTTTTGCGGTTCCACAACGACAACGTGCGACCTGTGCGCGTTTTGTGTACGATGCATTTCAGCGCCATCCCCACTCCACACTTCATACTATATATGCACCAGTACTTGTACCTGGTAATATCCTATCTACTATTAATACATGTATCACACGTAACGAAAACTGACCAAACACATTTTTGTTTCTTTGTTTTGTTGTGTCCAGGCGTTACTCCTCGTTGCGACCAGTACCTTGAGCTGTGGCCGCCCGGGTTCGAGACTTACAACGTGATGGTGCCTAACTTGTTCGACATCCCCTTCTGCGACTTCGGAGTCGGAACTCTCGACCCGGATGTCCGGAGCATTTCTGCCTACGTCACCAGCAGGTACGCCTCTTATTTTTCACGAAATCCCATAATGACATGGTGGTACGACATATTATAGTACCTGTGTTTTGGTGGTCACGGTCACCAGCAGGCACGCCTTTTAGTTTTCACGAAATCCCATCATGGGGGACCATGGTAAATAGGACCAAATACTTCCAGGAAAAATAGGTAAATATATACCAGTAGGTTTTTGTGTATCGTAGGTCCTATTACTATGGTTCCCCGTATTAGAATGACATGGTGGTATGTGTAGCACCTGCGTTATGGTGCCTCGAGGGTATGCTGATATATATATATATATATAATATATATATATCTTGTTGAGGTATTAATAGTACAACGTACAACTGCACGCGTGTTGTTTTACTGTAGGCGTTTCAGGTATGCTGAACCATTACTATGCGATGTAGCAGCTGGAGGGTACACAAGAAAACAACCCATGTATTATGTATGCAGTGCGTGACAGCACTGGATAATCTCGTATGTTGGCGGCTAAGGCACGCGGCTTATTGTGATCATAACGTTGAGCGTAGGCTCTTAACCCCTTTAGAACCACAGTCCCGTTTTGGGGACAAGGCACTCAAATTCCAAGTAATTTGTCCCCAATTGTCCCCAAGACGAGACTGCAGTCCTAAAAGGGTTAAAAGGCTGATGCACAGGATTTAGAGCGGCGTTCTTTGCTGAGCACTAATGCTTCGCCGTCGGTTCTTGGTCTTCGACTTAAATGTCAGGCTGTTTCCTATGCGGTTCGACTTCGAGCTTCAGATTTGTATTTTTCGATCTCAAAAACGAATGACCCTGCTTACGCAGTCGAAATATGCAAAATCTGACCGGAAAAATTTCGATTTGAGAATCCGATGACCCAAGTCGTCGGATTTTGACCCAAAATCCGACGACCTGGGTCAAAATCCGACGACTTGGGTCATCAGATTTTCAAATCGAAAAATGGCATGCTCTCTAAATTCAAGATGTTATCCATGGCAGCAAACAGCAGCAGAACGATCGATGAGTTGGAAGGTGACACAGCTGTATAGCGGCGTCGCTTCGCGCCCGACGCTCGGGCGGCGGGGGGCGCGACCCTCCGTGGCCAGACGTCAGTCGCCTGGCGCGGGCTCGGGCCTACAGACCAAGAGAATCGCACTCGGCACGCACCTCTCCGGGGATACGTACGAGTGCCTGTACGTACCTTGCTGTACAGCAGCAGAACCAGCAGCAGTCAGTCACAACATGGAACCCAAAATACCAAGACAGGTGGCTCTAGCGCACTCGCCACGTCTCTTCGCCGCCAGACCAGGGATGGTCAGCCTTGGCTCGGACGCTTGGGTCCTACGCGCAGTGCAGCGCACCCAGCGCGTCTCTTCGCGGCGCCAAACCACAAAAACAGCAGTTGGTCTCGGCGTTTGCTCAAATCTCTACACACACAATGAATCTGATTTTTCCGCATACGAAGGCTGTTTCGATTTGCCAACTTCACATCTGAAAATGCGATCGGGCCAAATTCTGAAGCTCAAAATTCGAACCGCATAGGAAACGGCCTCAGCCTGAAATTTATGACTCCCAGATTTTTAACACATGTCGCGTACTCGTACTGCTGTACAGCAGCATTAATAGTAGAACGCCAAACAACTTTTTTGTGGTTTTTTCATTTGTGTATATTTTACAAGTATTTTTGCAACTATCTTGAAATGTAGATGCAGTACGAGCCTCTTTGAAGGTACCATCACGCAGTCGGTTTTGAATGCCCCTTTTTTTCTTGTTCTTTTTTATCAACACTTTTACCTCCCAGCTTCACCCTTCCAGTACCGCAGTCCCGTTGCGGGGGATAGACGACTCTAATTCTAAGTAGTTTGTACCCAAAACGGGACTGCGGTCCTAAAAGGGTTAATGACTCGGTCCTAAAAGGGTTAATGATTCGTGGGAGGTTTTTTAACCCCATCAGCGATCTTCTGGACAAGCCGTGGTCACAGGTGTCGTCCCTTTCCCCCCCGGTACGTCCACAGGTGTCGTCCCTTTCCCCCCCGGTACGTGCCTTCATTTTTGTCGCGCACAGGGTTCATTCAGCATTCTCACTGCTCGTCGATTACACACCCAACGTCGATCATCAGAGATGGTACCGCCCCATTGTAGTCCAGTCAGCCAGTAGGAAGAAATTTGCGGCATTTCACCTCACATATGGTACCTTTGTATCCCGTAAAACCCTTTGAGGGCTGTTAGAAGTGCAGTCACGGTTTGAGGATAGAGCACTCAAATTCTAAGTGGTTTGTCCCCGAAACGGGACCGCAGTACTAAATGGGTAGCAATCACCCTTTCGAGTACTGAGTAAAAGGGTCATTACCCTTCTATTACGGAGGATCCTAGTTAGTAGGACCTACGGTGTACTCAAAAACCTGTATATTTACCTATTTTTACTTGACATATTTGGTCCTATTTACTATAGCCCTCCGTATTGGTACTGTTTTCCCCTCCTCGCCGTCCTTATGGCGGTTCCTCCCTCCGTGCAGCAGCTATCTGTCCTTCCAGAGTACGTGCGCTTCCCGTCTATCAATAGCAACCTTTCTGGTCTCCTTGCTTCGTTTGCATTCTGTTTCATTTCGTATGTACTCGTATATATTTTCGTGTATTTTTGTTACCAGGTACCTGCTACCTGGTACCTGGTAGTAGTTTTTTTCTGGTCATGCTCGTGTCGATGTGTTCTCGTACCCGGTACCCTGGCATTTCACTTGCTTGGCCCACGAATTTGCGTTTCTTATTTTTTATTCTCGATTTTCGATTTTCGATTTTCCTCTGTCTCACAGTAATTAGTCTGACCACACAACTATTAATAGTATCTCTCTAGGGTAAAGAATCGGGACGGACACTGGGTGCTCCGATAAAGCTGTCGGTAGAAATGAGGATTTGATGTGAAGGCTACATACACACTGCAGTCCCGGTTGGGTCACAAATTGTTTTGGGTTTGATGGGAGCCTTTTAGGGGTGCAGTCCCGTTTTGAGCACATAACTACTTACAATGTGAGTTGTTTGTCCCGAAAACGGGGCTGCAGTTTTCCTTCAAAGGCTTGAAAAGTGGTATGAATACCTACTTGATGCACGCAAACCGCAGAACAGGCGCGTGCCTGTCGCCCGTCGCGATTCGAGAGCGGCCTCTCTCTGACTCTTGCCTCAGCTGCTGGTACCTACCAGGTACCAGGCTACAGGTAGGCAGCTATTAACCCTTTTAGGGCTGCAGTTCCGTTTTGGGTACAAACTACTTGGAAATGGAGTAGATGGCCCCCAAAACGGGACTGCAGTTGTAAAAGGGTTAATAGTCATGCCAGACGAGTTACGGATGGATGATCATGTGATGATGATAGCGACAAACCGTGTCCAGACGAGTTACGGATGGATGATCATGTTGGTGATGATGGTGACAGACGTCGACCACATTACACCACTCGACGCTTAATTTACCGTAATTTTGTATTTTTGTACGAAATAGTATGAATAAGGTTTGTACGACACGTCATCATCAGCTGCGAGTTCCCACCCTAGCTACACTATTATTAATAGTAGTATGACACATAATTCAGTATGTATCTCAACTTTGCAAAGCTACGAGAATGTGATAAGCTGGATGTCGACGGGTAGAAAAAACGGTTTACTGTAAACAACACGCACACGTTGATACGTGACACTCGCTCGGTCGCCGCATCATTCATCTTGCAAAGCTGGGTTCCGACTGATGCACTCGATACTGGGTACTCAAGCGGTCGCGCTTCCAATCATCTGTGAGTGCTTCCTATCATGTTGACAGCAGTCGACAGGCACCAACCTGGCATTGGACTGGCGTGTGTGGTGTTATTCACTATCAACCGTTCTTCCTACCCGTCGAAAGGCGGCACAATCAGTGTCCGTGCCGATTCTTCGATCCTATGAATAGGTTGAATTTGGAGAACACAGCAGCAGTCAGTAGCAGATACCTGGTACAAGTTTTGTGGTAAAAAGACTACGCCACAGGCATTTTGTAGTGAGCAAGAGTAGACAATGCAGAGTCTTGTCGTGGTGCTGGATACGACAGGCAGAAAACGAAAGAAACAATAAAACAATTCAAAAGAAGACACAGAAAATAGTAGGAATAAAACTATTACGGGGGACCATAGGTAATACCTGGTAGGACCTATGGTACACACTAAAACCCATATACTTACCTATTTTTACCAGCAATGTTTGGTCCTATTTAATGTGGTCCGTCGTAATATTTTAATAATAAAGAAGTGTCCACCCCTTACCTTAGGGCGTGTGGCAAACAAGACGGATCCGCTGAAAAAGAAATAAGTCTACTATTTACGGGGGACTATAGTTAATAGGACCTACGGTAGACACAAAAGCCCATGTATTTATCTACTTTTACTAACAATATTTGGTCCTATTTACTATGGTCCCCCGTAATACAAACCTGGTACATGAAAACGGGGTAAAGACTAAAGAACCACGGGAAATAACAGGCAAGCCGAAGCACAAACTAAAAACAAAATGAAATTGCGGGTAAAAATAACGGTTCATTGTGAAAACACACGCACCTGGAATTTTACTGGAAATATATTGGGCAGGGAGGGACGAACGCCTTAATTAACCCTTCTCGGACCGAATTCCCTCCTAAAATAGGGGACAAAATTCGTGTAAATTGACCCATTATAGTAGTAGATGAAGTTTTGTGTGTGTGTTCTTCACATTAAACCGTTCTTTCTACCACGTCGACATCCAGCACAACCAGTGTCCGTGCCGATTCTTCAATCCTATTACTGATTAATAGAAGAGATACAAATTCTGTGGCCACAAAGCTACGCCACAGAGATACTAGCTTGCCACGTGCCAGTATGCAGTAAGCACATCAGTACGTAGAGTGTAAAAAAATATGTTTAGCCAATAAACCCGTCGTAAACCGGTATGCATGACCCTTCTCTAGACCAGCCAAATCCACGTGTGTTTGCAAGCGACAAATAATCTATGTGGTACACTTTTTTTCTTCTTTTTCTTTTTTTCCCGGCTCGCGCCGAACCGCGCGATCAAAATATTGCTACAGAAACAGTATGCCCAGAGTAGCAGTGGATGCGATTGGGGGACTCGATAGTTGACCTACACAGCATAGCAAGGTATGGTGGTATGGTGCAGATTTCAATCCACGTTTCAGGCAGGGAGGGACACCCGCCACCTGTTCGAGAAAAGGCTTGGCACACGCTGCTGCGTGTCTTGACGCACGCTGCTGCTTATGTTTTGTTTGTGTGTGTTTGTGTGTGTGTTTTCACATTTAACCCTTTTAGGACTGCAGTGCTGCAGTCAGTCCCGTTTTGGAGACAGACCACCCAAATTTCAAGTACTTTGTCCCCAATTGTCCTCAAAACGGGACTGCGGTTCCAAGTGGAAAAAGCTTTTCCACCCGTCAACATCCCGCCCAACCAGTGTCCGTGCCGATTCTTCAATCCTTCATAGAGAGATACCTGGTAACAAGCTTTGTGGTCACAAAAAAAATCCGACGCGGCAGAGATCCTACAGCAGTCACGTGTTCAGTACGCAGAGCAGACGATGCAACGCCATGTCATCGTACTGGATACGACAGGCACGACATACGAGCACACACTATATGCTGCTGTTAATATTAACAACTGCTCTGTACTGTATACTGGTATTTTTTTCTTGCTTCTTTCTGCTCCCTCGACGTGTTTTTTTTCCCTCTTTTTTTTTTTTCGAGTGTTCATCTACTATTACGAGGAGTGGCAGAAAACCCGACCAAGGGAATGCGGACAGGGGGGGGGGACAGGAGGAGTAAAAGGGAAACTGCGGTGGACGAAAGTAGGAAGGAGATGGCAGACAGGGTAGAGCAAGGCACCAGCCCGACTAGGAAGTAGAACATGACTATGCTACTCGTGCCACCAACTGGTGCAGGTGGTTCGAACGTGGTCTTCCTTTGCCTTCTCTCTTTTTTTCTTTTTTTTTTCCTTCCATTCATTGCGCGGATTCTCTGTGATTTTCATTTTTTTTTCTTTCTCTTCCTTTTTTCGATTGATAAGCCGTATTGAAGGAGTCTCGTGGCGTGGGTGGATGACGAGCCTGCTTTTCTTGTTTCGTATTGTCTGACGCCAAGGAGCTGGGCATAGTTGACAAACGCAGGACGGAGATGGCAGTCAGGGTAGCAATGTACCAGGCGGACTAGCAGGGAGAACTTGGCTATGCTACTCATACCACAAACTGCTGTCGCTACCTCGAGGGTGCTTTGTGCTTTGGTTTGCCTGCTATTTTCCCTCGGTTCTTTGTCCTACTCTGTCTACAAGTAGTGTTTTTTTTTTTTTATTCTAGCTCGTTTTTTTCAAGTGTTTGTCACATCCCCTGCGGGGGGGATGGGGCACGACAGTTTGTTCTATTTTTTCTTGTCTTGTTCTCTTTTGATTTGTCTTTCGTTTGTGTTTTTGTTTTTGTTTGTTTCCTTTCGTTTCTCTTTTTCAAAGAATGTGTATGTCTGACGTGCCTGTCGTATCCAGTATGATGACATGGCATTGCATTGCCCACTCTGTGCTTAGTGCATCCGTGGCAACGGAGTATCTCTGGCGTAGTTTTGTGACCACAGAACTTGCATCTCTTCTATGATTAGTATTACGGGGGGCCATAGTTAACAGGACGTATGGTATACATAAAAACCTATATGTTCAACCATTTTTACCAACAATATTTGGTCCTGTTAATTATGGCCCCCCGTAATAATAGGATTGAAGAATCGGCACGGACACTGTGCTGGATGTCGACGGGTAGAAAGAACGAAGAGCACACACACCCATCCTCAAGTGTTCATGGTAGTATTTGGTTGCAAGTACCGTTTTCTCCTCACGGAATGGTACCAGGTACCAGGTATATGATACTGCCGTGCGCACTATTTCGCACCTGGTGCTGTACTCGTTCGTTCTCTCTTATCGAGGTGCATTTGGTTCAAGCCTGTCGTTTAACCCATTTAGAACCGCGGTCCCCTTCTGGGGGTAAACCACTCTAATCTCTAGGAGTTTGCCCCCAAAACGGGACTGCAGTACTAAAAGGGCACGGGTGATGAGATAGCACCCCGCCCCCCCTGGGGTGAATTTCGGAAACATGTTTTTTTCAAAACGTGCTTTTAGCGGTCACACACGACTAAAATGGTGGTTTTGAAAAGAAAATTGTCGTCGAGATCTGCTTCCCATACCTGCACCGCTCGGGGTTTTCGCGCTGTCGTCGCTGCTACAGCAGTCGAGAACGCCGACTCTGAATTTTGTGGGTGGTAGCTTGCGTTTCTGTTTTTCGCGTGTTAACGCTTCGGCACGAGCTATACACGAGCTATACACGAGAGGCTTAGTCTGAACGCTAACCTTTTGGCTGCCTTGGTCTGATGGCCTTACGGTCGGGGTTAGCAGGTTAGGGTCGATCTTGACGAGGGCTGTTCTTTAGTGTTTTTTCTGTATTTTTCCGAAATTTCGGTATATTCTCGGTGTTTCGTTGTTTTTTTCCAGTATTATCCCAAATTTTCGGTATTTCTCGGTATTTTCCTATAGGGTTAGAGTTACCGAAATTTCGGGAAAATACTGAAAAAAACTGAAAAACACTCCTCGTCAAGATCGACCCTTATTTAATACCTGGTAGTTATGTTTGTCTCTCTTTCTCTCGTACATATAGGGCGTGCCAACCGTTTCCCCCCAATGAACAATTGCTTGCCCTTTTTCGGTGCTGCACGACTGCACAGAAGCCCAAATTTTGACCCTAATTATTCCAGTTTTGTACCCACGACGGGAGTGCCGTCTTAACCCGTTTTCGACTGCAGTCCCGTTTTGGGGATAAAATTACATGGGATTCGGATGGTTTGTCCCCCAAACAAAAGAAAATGGGGCTGAAATTTGCTCTAGTTCTAAAGGGGATGAACGGTGTTACGGTCGCCCTTGGAGGAAACCTTTTTGGCGTGTTTTTATCATCCCGTTACAGGGGACAATTGGATTTTTGAACGGGAACATTCATGAAGCGGGGAACGGAACTGCCGAAGCGGAACGGAACGCCACCCACGTTTTTTTCCCCCATTGTCCACGTAAGCCCGTAAGGTCTTGCAATTATCTGTTATTAGGGGGGACCATAGTAAATAGGACCTACGGTGCACACAAAAACCATTATATTTCGCTATTTTTACTATTAATATCAGTAATTGGTCCTATTTAATATGGTCCCCCGTGATAGGGATGGCTACGAGTGTGTAATTTCGCTCTTTCCTGCGCGTGGGAAATCAATTGCACGACTTGTTTGGTCTTGTCTGCGTTTTTTTCTTCTTTTACTCTGTGTGGGAGGTATGTGGGCGATGATGATCGACAGCACGGCTTACCTCTGTATTCGGCTGCACATCGTTGTGGGATGGCCATCGTACCCCTGGGAGTTGTGGGAGCACATCACTATTTATATCGCAAAGTTACGAAAGACTTGCCGGCTTTTATTTAGCACCGCACTTCCAGTCAAATCAGAAGTATTTTGGCCCCATAACGGGAGAGGCATTCTACGATAGAGGTTGGTTCACCCTAATTTTTATGAGGTCCCTCACTTTGGGAGCTCCATACCTAACACGAAAACTCACTTCAGCAAAAATCAAATTGCATCCCGATAGATAAGCCCATGCATGGCCCAAGTACTCAAAAGTGTCATTTTTCGAAACAAGATTCGGCCTTCCGACGATTTTGGGTTAAAGGGCCGCGTCATTCGGAAAACAAATAGCGGAAATGTGCTGCCTCCATCATAGAACGCGTCAGGACTGGGGTCCTAAAAGGGTTAAGATCGGGGTTTTTTTCCCTCCGAACTCGACTCGGAACTCATATTTGCAAGCCGCGTGTGATGCTTGAATCACGCGTTTGGACGGGGGGGGAAAAACGGTGTACTATTTATAATGACCTCATTTTTCGTGCGCACTACAAAAGAGAACCTACACTAGTAATATTAATTGTACTATTAAAATTCGGCATTACCTTTTAACCCCTTTCAAGACTGCAGCCCCGTTTTGGGGACAAAACACTAGGAATTAGAGTGGTTTGACGCCAAAACGGAATGCTCCTTCCCTCCTACCAGGTATAGGTTTAGGACGGCACTCCCAACTTGGGGACAGCGTGCTCACAATTTTTGTGTGTTGTCCCCAAGACGGAATGCTTCCTCCCCCCCCCCCCCCCCCCCCTACAATAGTAACCTTAACCAATCAGGACCAATCATATACACGAAAACCTACGTTTTTTACAGCAGTATTTTAGCAGTATTTTCAGTCCGAAGCATTTTTTGTTCTGATTACCGCTGCTGTACCGGGTTCCCTCGATTTTAACCAGAGGCCTGCTTGGTTGGTGCGCCAGCTGGTCGTCGTGGTTGGAAGCGCTCGATTTTGCTGTTTTGCGGACACCAGTATTAATAAAAGATAGTCCGCGTCGGGCACGGGCAGGTTAGGTTGACGAGAGATGACCGCTATATCAGTATCTACGGGTACCGCTATATCAATAAGTAGATGTTCTGTTCGGGGACGAGCTGCTTGGAGTTTTGTGGAGGATCATTTTTGCGGGCAGCACGGGTGAAGCCACAAGGGTGGGATATCGGGGGTTCTATACATGGTGACTGCTGTACGGATGAAAACGGTAGTCGATGTCGATAAGATGTGGTTTGCGGTGGCCGGCGAGGGGCTGCGGGACTGAATGGGCGGGGCCTGGGCGCCTGCGTGCGTGCGTGCCTGCCTATTATACCCCGAGGAAGGGATATATACCATGGGCATCGATCGCCCCGTGGGTACCTACCGTACAGCAGTACGTACGTAAGAGGCGCCACCCGCCACCGGCAGAATTATTGTAGATTTTGTTCGGACAAAAGCGGATTGAAAACAAGAAATGATGGGAAAATGGGGGAAATCGTGCGCACACCTCTACACGCCTCTCACACAAGGCACTGATCAACGGGAGATCATCACCTTGAAGTAGATTATCCACAGCAAGCAGTTTCTCGTCTGCTGTTTTTTGTGAGAGGTTGTTGGTTAGAACCTGTTTGTTTTTGATCCAGCCCGTAAAACGAGAACGTCCTTGTATCAACATCGTGCAAGTTGTGAGGTTCCCTCCCACCCGCCAACCGAGGTTCTCGAGCATACCATACTTTCGAGTAGATCGAGAGTAGATCCGCCTTGGAAGATTTAAAACCATGAACTAAGGTGGGGAGCGAGACGATCTGTCCGCGAGGTGAATCGTGGGAAAATGGAAAGCTGGCTCTTGACGCGGAGCGACTTTTGGGGAACGAGGCCAAAGGAGGGCTATTGAAAGTATGTGTTACAAGTATACTCGTACCAGGTATACGACTGCTGTCGACGGAAGTATGAGTTTTTCTTGGCATGTGGTATTTTCATTCTATTCTTACGATGGCCAAACGTTGATTATATTCCCGCCCAGAGTTCGCCCTGGACCGAAAAACTAGGAGCGGGTGTGTATCAGAATGAAGAAGCAATCGTTGCTTATATTTCCGGCAGCCCTTGGGGTCAGACCCGACGGAAGGTTGAAGATTTATGGTGAAGGTTGAGGTTGAAATGTTGTACACCCTTTGACTACTGCTCTTGCTGCTTGTACAGAAAACCTTAACCCATTTAGAACCGCAGTCCCGTTTTGGGGACAAACTACTCAGGATTTGACTGGTTTGTCCCAATAAAGGGACTGCGGTTCTAGAAGTCCAATTTCGGGTGTTGCGAATCGTTCTCACGGGGGTGATGAACCCTTGCACCGGTACGAAGGACGTCGTACGAGATGGCTGCTGTACACATCACACAGATCATTGTGCTACCGTTGGTCTGGTCTGGTTCATCTGTGCAGGGTTCCATGGGTCTGACACACGTGAAAAAATTGAATTATCTTGACACTGGTACGTGCGTCCACCATACACGCATAGTGATCCATCTACAGGGTGCGGTTACGATGGATGTGCCCGGGTTTGTGAAACAATTTTTTTTTCCTTCTTTACCTGGTGCAATACGACCTGCAATACGACCTGTGGGATCTGTGTGCACGCACTATTAATACTATGCCCACGCACTGCTGTGTCGCGTGGGCCCGTGTATGTAGGACACGCATGCTCTGTGCATGCCCGCCATTCTGTACGATCTATATCAGGCAGATCAGATCAGATCAGATCAGATCAGATCATCTAATGATCTGTCTGTTGTGCGACCCTTATGTACATGGCAGGTGCATTTCACGTTTTCGGGGCACACTTTGCACGTAGTTGGAGTCAAAATTGGATCTACTTTTTGCAGTGGTCCATCCTGTTCCTGTCCCTCACCTGGTACGTACCACTTTTTGTTGGAGTTTTGCACTGAAGTTGCTGTAGGACGCGCTTTGCGTCGCACTAAGTGCGGGAGTCCGGCCCGAAATTGGAGAAAATCGCTCCGCCGAAATGACTCGAATCGCGTCATCCTAACTGCTCAGCTTTTTTCTCCCTCCCTCCCTCCCTCCCTCCCTCCCTCCCTCCTTCCCCCCTTCCCCCTTCCCTCCCTCCCTCCCTCCCCCCAGGGCTTACGGATGCGCCTACTGCTCATCCCACACAGCGGTCATGGGCACCGTGTGGAAGGGCAGCGGCGTTACCCTGGCCAAGAACGCTCTTGCCATGGACTCGGAACCCAACCCAGAGATCTTTAACGCTAAAGAGCTGGCCGCGATCAACATCGCCAAGAAGGTAATGGGACGGAATAAGGGGGGGAGGGGTGGAGAGCGAGGAATGAGGCGTGTGTGTGTGTGTGGGGGGGGGGGGTCTACTCGTGTCATGCAGGGCTGTGCTCCTGATGGCCACTAGGACCCTGGAATGAGGGAGTGGGGTGAATGTGAGGGGGGAGGGAATTTACGTTGCTTGCAGGGGAGGTGGGGAAGGAGGTCGAAGCTGTGAGCTATTTCCCAGCTAAACGCTAGCCGAGATCACCTTTGGCAAGAAGTAACAGAAGGGAGGTTGGGGTGGGATGGGGGGGGGGGGGGGGGGGGGGGTATACTAGATATACTCGATACCCTGGTAGGAGAGATGTACCCGATCTCATGGCCGCAGGGTGGGGGGGGGCAAGGGGAGGGAAGAGCGGGGGTGTGTGGAGGGAGAGATGGGGGAGGGGCGGCTGACAACATTGTAAGGTTCTTCAGTGCTAAAAAGCTGGCGGCGGCGATCATCATTGGTAAGAGGGTGCCGGAAGGGAGGGGCAGGAGTGGGGGGGTGCGGGGGAAGGGAAGGGAAGGGAGCGATGGGGAAAACAGGGGTGACGTGCGGAGGAGGGAAGAGGGGTGGTGGCGGGAAAGGGGGGGGGGGGCATGGGGCGGCGAAGGGAGCGAGGGGGGGGGGGGGGGGGCTTTTCCTAGGTGGTGGAGAAGGGGTGGGGTGTTTGTCGAGATGAGGTGGGGTGGGGAGGGAGGGGGTTGGTGACTTGACGTTGCCGTCGTTATGGTGTTATTCTCCTGCCGCCGTGCTTTGATGCGCCGGGAATCCCGTCCCTGCAAAAACTGGCGAACACAGGGTTGTAGTTTTCTTTACCTCGGCGCAGTCAATGCTGCGACGCGAAGGACTTGTGGTATGGACTCCGTTCTTGGTGTTTCGCTTTTGGTGTTGGTGTTGGTGTCATCGTTGTTGGTGTTGGTGTGTGTACTGCCTTCGCGGGGTTAGGTTGGTAGTTGGGGTTGGGTGCTGGTGTCACTGGTGTCGGTGTTGCCTTTCCTTTTTTGTTGTTGTTGTAGTCTTCATAATTATTTTCTGGTGTCGATGGTTTTGTTTGTTGCTCTTGCTGCTTGTTGCTGTTGTCGTTGTCGCTGTTGCTGCCCCCTTTTTTTCTGGTGTTTGTTTCTATATACGCCGGCATCAATTGCTATTAATAGTACGTACGTACTGCTCTAGCTTTCACTGCGTGTCTGGATGTCTTGACGTCTGTTTCGCACGTTTTATTTTTTGCATCCCAAAACCACACTCCTAGTACGCGCCGACCGCTCTGCAGGCGTGGTGGCCATTTTCATTCGCAAGTCGACACTGCAATCACTTTTTTTCTTTGCTCGGCAAAGCACGAATCGACGTTCTTATTGTTTTGGTAAAATCCCCGAAGCGTATCTCTGTGTGTGCGTGTGCTGTACTGACTTGCGGCACGTACAGGCGTTCTTTTTTTTATTCCGTCGCAATCCCGAACGGCACCACTCGGTACCGACTTGCTGCGCGTGGATGTGTGTGTTGTTGTTGTTGTTGTTGTTGTTGTGTGGAAGGCTGTTTTTTTTTTACGTTGGAACGTGAACATCAGGACCATAGTGGGATTTGCTCGGTTTCTGGAGCCAATCGCGGGTTCGAAGTACTATGGCCTCCTGCAG
The DNA here is from genome assembly GCA_031213475.1 of Nereocystis luetkeana. Taxonomy (NCBI): domain Eukaryota; class Phaeophyceae; order Laminariales; family Laminariaceae; genus Nereocystis; species Nereocystis luetkeana. The sequence continues at coordinate 3,062,456 of JARUPZ010000020.1, forward strand.
TGATTGGAAACCCGAACTGCACCCCACTGCGTGCTCGCTCGTATTAATAGCTGTGTGGACGTTGTTGTTGCCTTTGATTTTGTTATTGTTGTTGTTGTTGTTGTGATCAGGTCGGAGCGGTGCCTTCGACTGTAACCACCGCCGACATCGAGCAGCTCGCGTCGCAGTTCTCGTCGAAGGAGCAGGAGGCGGTCGTCAACGCAACGGCGGTCATGGGCTTCCTCAACCGATTCATGTGAGAGGCTTTTTTTTTTTTTCACCCGCCTATATACCTATTGATACCTCGGACAGAGCATCTCACGTTTTCGATGGTATAAGTGTTTCAGAAGGCAGACACATTTATAATCTGTGTCGGTATGATCGGTATGATTTGAATGATCTGTATGATCTGTATGATCTGTATGATTTGTATGATCCGTATGATTTGTATGATTCGTATGATATGTATGATCTGTATTATTTGTATGATTTGTATGATCTGTATGATCTGTATATGGTTTACTGAGCTCGTTGTGCCGGGTGGAAAGCCGTGCACTTTTCTTGCACGATGATGCGGGGCGCGTTTCCTGCGTTGGAGCTGCTGCACTATGCAACGTCATGCCGAACAACATCTCGACAGCGGCCGGTTTGGCCCAGTAGATGATCTATCAGATGACCTATCAGGTGATCTGATCTACACAGATAGATCGCGATCGATCTATCAGACTCGTGAAGAACTGGCTCATAACCAGACACGAAAGCGTGTGGGTGTGTTGTAGAGGGCGAGAGAAAGGGGAAGGGAAGAGACCCTTGTCTTTGTAAGTGAAGTCGAGGGAGGTATGGAAAGGTGGTTGGCTGGAGGGTGGGGCGAGGGGTGGGTGAGAACGGGGGGGAGGGGGTGGGTTGGGGGGGGGGGGGGGGGGATAGTGTCATGCATGGCTGTAGTCGTAGGGCGAAATACCCTCGCATCCTTTCAATGCCCGGACGGAGCACGTCGGGTTTTGACTGACGGCCTGGAGAGAGGGAGAAGAAAGGGTGGGAGGGTGGGAGGGTGGGAGGGAGGGAGGGAGGGAGGGAGGGAGAAAGAGAGGCGAGCGCGTGTAGTCGTGTCTGTTGCTGTTTGGAAAGGCGGGTGAAGGGAGCGAAGGGGGGAAAAAAAGGGGTTAGTGGTGAGCGGGGTGGGGGCGGGAAGGACAGAGCGAAGACGAGGGGGAGGATGAGAGGGAGGGATGGGCGAGAGGATGGTTGCGATAGGGACAAAAGAGAGGGAAGGAGAGAGGGGAGATGGAGCGGGGTGCAGGGGGAAGAGAGTGGGGCGGTGAGTTCTAAGCGGATGGGAGGGAGGGATGGAGGCAAACTAGAGGGAGAGAGGCAGGGTGCGAGTGGAGGACGGGAGGGAGAGAGAGAAAGAGGGAAGGGGGGGAGGGGGGGGGGGGTGGGACGGAGGGGGTCGGGCTTCGTCTGATGCGGTGGGGTAGTGGCAATGAGCGCAGGATGGGTTCTGACACGAGGGCGGGACAGCGAAGTAGCCGTGCTGTTTTCTTCTTTTTTTTTTCTTCCTCACCGTGAGTTTATGTTCCGTATTTTTGTGTAGCAACGGGGGGCAAACATCGTGCCCGCTTTCACGAGGTCTCTACCGCGTGGAAGATTGAACGGAGGAGATCTGGCGGTTTGCGGAGAGGTATTGAAGCCTTGACAAGCTTCAAAAGATGAGACGGACAATATGGCGTTAGCGTTGACGCCGGGTGCGGTTGGTTGAAGTGGGAAGACATGTTGGGAAGGGTTCAAATAGAAAAGAAGACCCTCCGCAGCGAGGGGCTCTGCTCGTGGGCGTAGGCGAGCAGGGGGGTCTGAAACTGGGTAGGAGGGTCGGCGAGTTAAATTTTCCAGAAGTCATGAGCGAAGCAGAATGTAACTTGGAACTGCTGCTGTGTAAAACGGAGAGGGTTGCTGTTATTAAAGCTGTGGGAACAAACGAAACGGTCGTTGTCGGTCGTGAGATTTGCAAGGCTTGTTCGGACCTGCGTACCGGTTGTACTGAAATTTGAGTTCCAAGTTTGTTTTTTTTCGCAGGTCCGTGAACTTTCACAGCGGTTTGATAACCGTGTCGAGCGCGGACTGTTTTCCCCACCTACCAGATGTGATAGAAGTTGGATAACTGACTTGCCTCTCTTTTTTTCATTTGTTTTTACCTGCATCAAATTGGCAAGGAGACCCTTTTTCTTTTTTTTTTTCGCGGTCTGTACCCCCAGGGGGTTGGACGGGCATGGCTCAGTTTGTGCATGTCGTGCCTTCCTTGAGGGACTGTTAGGACTGCAGTCTCGTTTTGGGGACAATTTGGGACAAACTACTTGGAATTTGACTGGTGTGTCCCCAAAACGGGACTGGAGTTCCAGAAGGCTCTTTTTTTCAGCGTGTCTTAAGAAATGTCGTTATTATTAATATTAGCAACAGCAGCAGCGGCAGCAGACTTTTATATGGGAGGGGGGGGGGTGAATGGGAGGGGGGCGTTTTCGATGATCATACTCGTACTGTTTTTCGCGAGCGCTTTTGGTTTTTCGTTCTATAGGTAGGAGTGTTTTTAATTTTCCCACATACTTTCCGTTTTCCCGTAGGCTTTCCATTTCCCCATGTATATGTCTTCCGTTTTCCCATATGTTTTGCACTTTTTTTTCTTTTTTTTTTTTGTATCCCATTTTCTCACTTGGTTTTGGTTTCCGGTATAGTTTTGCTTGCGGCTCGCCGCTAACGGCGAGCTTCCCCCCCCCCCGCTCGCCCTCTCCCTGCTGTGCCTGTACTGTACTTGACTGCGTACACCACACCAGGGATGCTTCGGGCATGACGCTCGAGATGGAGGCCATTGAGACGAGTCTGGCTAAGCTGGCGCCGAGCGGCTGGACGCCTGGGGTTGCTTACGACAAAAAAGCGGACCAGGAGTTGATGGAGGAGGACCGCATTGAGGCGCAGAAGAGGACGGAGAGGACGAAGAAATCGGGTTTCTTTTCTTGTGAGAGGCGTTTCTGTCGGTGTCTGGCTGTCTGGCTGTCCTCCTGAGGTTGTCGTTGCTTTCACCGAATGATGATGCTGTCGTATCGTAGATACTTATATTTCATTCCTATGCGGTAGATCGAATGTCTTCACGATGTTCACGTACGAATTTAGTACTCAAATGATACTTACAGTCCTGTTAATGTGTTCGGTTGTATGTTTGTCGTTGGTTTCGTACATACTTCGTATCGTGCGTATGTTGTCGGTTTGCTCGGTTGGTGGGGTCTTCGTTTTTTTTTATCGTTCGTTTGTTTCGTTGCTTGGTCTGGGTGTTCGTTTGTCTGTTGTTTTTTGTTCAGGTGTGTGTGTGTGGGTGTTTTTTTTTTTACGGTTTTGTGTGGTGGCATCTATTTGTTCGGTTTGGGTTTGTTCTGCGTTTAGTTTGCTTGTCTTGTTTGTTCGTCATGTCTCCGCTATTGTTGTCGGCTGCTTCTGTTTTTTTTTTTTTTCGTGTTGGTTTGTCTGTTCGTCTGTTTACTTGCCCGCTTGGTTCGATCGTCTTTTCGTTCGTCTGCTTGGTTTTGTTTGTTCGGTTCGTCTTTTGTTTATTTGTCTTCCTTGTTCAGTGGCTTGGTCTGTTTAGTTTGTTGTTCCTTGTTCTGTTTGTTTGTTTGTTTGCTTGCCTGTTTTGGTTGCTCGGGCGGTTCGGTTTGTGTAGTCGTAGTGGGTGACGGGCATCTAGCCGCATGCAGGTCACCCACCAATGCTGTACCAGTAGCACCGAACAGTCTGGTCGGACGTGCGCGACATTGAGGCGCCGCTTGCGCAACACGACAGAGAGCGAGTCGTGAGCGCGACGGTTGAGGCCTCCTGCGGGAGGGGGGGGGTAGTGCGTCGACAGCAGCATGACCTTCAGAACCAGCGACACACCATTAGACAGCAAAGCAACAGCAGTAGCCGTGAGATGACAATCTCAATTACGACCGCAGGCAGGCAGGCAGGCAGGCAGGCAGGCAGACGAGAGAAAAAGACGCCTACGCGGATAAGGCTATATGAGCATATGGACATGTGCAACCAGTACATGCAGGATGCACCATGAAACATTCCACCGGCAAGGATAACGTCAACATCACGAAGTTCAAGCCCGCTTATTTTGATCTCTTTATGACGTACCATACCGGCACGTTCCCCCCCCCCCCCACCCCCCCCCACCCACCTCTTTGTGACGCCGTGATTATGTTTTTTTTCCGACGCTAACGTGATACTCGTACTTCCTGGATATGATATTTCATTTACTGCGGTTCTCTGTGAGCTTGCTGTTCTATTTCTGCTTTTTTTTTGCCGTTCATTGAGATAAGTAGCACAAAGAGAAAAAAATAATAATAGTGTTCTTGAAGCGAAAGGAAAAAAAACTATCACGGTCAAAGCCCGCGTGTCCCACCCCCGCCCCCGGCAGGGCCGGCGACTTTTGAGACAGTTGTTTTTTCGTGAGTTGGTTCGTTCGTTTGTTCGTTCGTTCGTTCGTTGTCGTGGGAGATGCCTGTTCACACATGTGATAGGTCAAGTCAGATCAGATCAGATCAATCAGATCAGATCAGAGGAGATCGGATCCTCGTTTCTATTTACGGGGGGACCATAGTTAGTAGGACCTACCTGGTATGGTATACATAAAAACCTCCATATTTAACCATTTTTTCTAACAATATTTGATCCTAATAACTACCGTCCCCCGTGAAAGTAATCGATTAATTAGTTTCATCCATCCATTCCCTACCCCTGCTGTGGTGGGCTAGCTGGGTATATGATCGGCAAGATCTGGATGATGCATTCCGGATGGGATTCGTTTGCCGTGACTATCGTGTCCACGCCCACGGGCTATGTTGTGGATACGTGGTACGAGTACCTGTTCTATACTATGGTGGCAGTCAGTAGTTTTTCGTTTGCATGAAGAATGCCGCAAAATTTGGTTACTGCTGTAGTCTGAAAGAAGGCTGCTTACGGTAATACGTGCCTCAAGTTTTCATGTTCCGGCTTTTTTTCAGACTTGGGAAATATAATAATGCCCCCCAAAAAAAGTGCCAGGCACGTACTCGTACTATTTACGGGGGGCCATAGTAAATAGGACCAAATATTGTTAGTAAAAATAGCGAAATATATAGTTTTTTGTGTGTACCGTAGGTTCTACCTTGTATTTAATACCACTCCGACAAAAAATATAAGCTACTTTTGGGATACAAAAAATATAAGCAACTTTCAGAAACAGTCGAAACAGCGCGATACGAGAGTGCAAACAGGAAAAAAAGTCATTATTATGCATTATGGGGGTGGGGAGGTTGAAAAAAATCCCCGGGGTGGCCAGGGGATGCCTGGATACCATCCCCGTTTTTTTTCATTTTCTCAAGTTTTTTTTTTTTTTTTTTTTTTTTTTTAACTTGGCGCGTCACCGGCGACCGGCGACGAGCGTCACCACACTCTCCGTTAACGCTAAAAAGGCGCGCGCCGCGACGCGGACACACCAATGCATATTACAGCAGCAAGAACACCATCTACAGCAGTGGTAAAACCACTAGGCACCCCCAACTCGTACAAGGAGTACCACAGCAGTACCGTACCCGTACCCGCCCCCCCCCCCTGACGGGGTTTCACTCGTGAGCCTTGAGCCACACCTCCTCGCTGCATGGCAAGGCCCGCGCAATCGACGCACCACGACGGTCCGCCGTCTGCTTGTGCAGGTGGGGCAGCTTGAAGCTGTTGTCACCTTTCGCCAGCATGATCTGCTCGAGGACGGCCTGGTAGGTCGTCCAGATCCTGCCAAGGACCGCCGCCTCCTGCGCCTCGAACACCCTGCCCACCTCCTCGATGAGCTCGTCCACCGTTAGCAGCGTCGTCCGATCCTGGAGGGACTGGATGGAGTTGAAAAACCCAATGTCCAGGATGTTCGTGTCGGGGCTGTTGGGCGGCTGGTTGATGAGCCGAATGTTCCACCCGTCAGCAGTACCCGCCGCCACAATGTCGGGTCGTCGACGATGCTGTGTGCCGGAGCATTGTCCTGCTGGACGTAGACGTCCCCCGGCCCACCCGGCCACGCAGCCTTGACGGCAGGGAAAACTTCCTCCAGCATCTTCTCCTTGTACACCTGCTTCGTCACTCCACCATGTGTGTCACATCGTCCCCGCAGCCCTGTTCCTGCTGTTGCGTCGGGCCGGCGCCCTCCTGGTGAACGGGAAGATGCCGATCTTCCCGTAGAAGGTCCTGTTGTTCACCGTGTCCTGCGCGGTCGCCCGACGACCGCCAGGAACATCACCCTTCTTGACGTGCGACTTGTGTTGCACCTTCTCGACCGGCAGATCTTCGCCTTCACCGAGGTAGTATCGCTGACCATTCTTTTTGATGAAAAACCATTTCTCATCCACCATGACCACGTTGTCCATCGTGTCGAAGACACGAGCACCACCATGGCGGTCACGCACCCAACGCAGGGCCCAATCCACCCTCTTCTTCTTGCCCTCTTCCGTGAGAAGCGGCTTGAGGAATCGAGACGCCGCACGCATCCCAGGTGCTTGAGGTTGTTGCGAAGGGTTTGTGCGAAGTGTTTTAACTTTTCATCATTTTTTTTTCCCCCCTCAATTTTTTTTTTTTCAGACCTTAAGATGATTTTCGGGCGAAGTGGGCGGACTCCAAGTCGCTGGGCAAGATCCCCAGCTCCGACCAGGCAATTTTCGACCGCTGCAAGAAGGATGCCGGTTCGTTCCGTACTTCATCCGCAAGATGCAGCACAGCGCCGCCAAGAGGGCTTTCGCGTTCGGCTTCCTGCTCCGGATAAACCAGGGGTCGGAGGAGGTTCCGTTACGCTCAAGCAGGTGCGCCGCGTTGCTGTCTCTCTTTTTTTTGTTTCGTCTGTTGTTTTTTAGTTGTTGTTGTTGTTGTTGTTGTTGTTGTTGTTGTTGTTGTTGTGTTGTTTTGTTTTGTTTGTTGTTGTTTTGTTGTTGTTGGTTGTTGTTGTGTGGAGGTGTAGGTTGGTTGTTGTTGATGGTGTTGGTGTTGTTATTGATGTTTGATGTTGGTGGAGGTGTTGGTGTTGATGGTGGTGTTAGTTGATGGTGGTGGTGGGGTGCTGTTGGTGTACACCTCAGGGCGCTTCTCGCCCGGTGGGTGGAAACCGACACGCTCCATCACGGCATCGTTAGCGATTGCGAGGGAGGGTCTATAGTTTGACGCCTACGGCCATGCATGCCTTGAGCCCCCCCCCCCCCCCTCACCTCACGTTTCGCTCGCGCTTGGTGCAAGCAATGTCTGCCTGGTCGTCGAAAACCCGACATGCTCCGTCCCGGCATTGTAGGGATGCGAGGGTCTATGGTCATACGACTACGGCCATGCATGAGATCAAGTACATCTCTTCTATCGAGTACATCTCTTCTATCGAGTACACCCCCCCCCCCCCCCCCCCCCCCCCTTATCTCCACCCATCCCCACCCCCACCCCGCTACTCTCTGCCCACCGGACGTCTCGCCTGCTTGATTGCCCCCTTCCAGCTTATGATCTACCAGTGCGCCATTAACGGAGGCAACACCATCCTCCGGGCCCACTACGCCTTCCTGGCGATGCGCAGCGGGGTTAGCCTGGAGCGGCTCGTGCAGATCGCGGACGAGACTTCCACGGGCGGTGGCGCGAGCGCGGCGGGAGGATGCCGCTATGGCCTTCGCCCAGGCTGCCAGGTATGTGCTACTGATATACAACTTTTGTGCTATGTACTCCTGTAGTGCGCGAAATGGCGGAGGTTTTTTTTTTGTTGGAGGGGCAGGGGGGAGCGCGCGATGGTGTAGAAGGGGTGGGGGAAGGAGGGGGGGGGGCTGTAACTCGTTTGTGGCTTGCCTTGAAAAATGATTTTGGCCGATGATGCACCCCTTTCGAGACGGAGCACCGTTCCTACTCCTAATAGAGAGACACGCCTCCAACATTTGGGTGAAATTGTAGAGGGGTTGCGTGCTAGAGAAGGAGGGCGGGTGGCAGGGAAGGCATTGAGGGGGGGGGAGGGTACTCATTTGCTGCTCGCGTTAGTCATTTGACCGGGGGGGGGGGGGGGGGGCTGGGTGGGGGAGTACTCGACGGTGTAGGGGGGGGAGGGGGAGAGGGGTGGGGGGGGTGGAAACATATCGAGTGAGAGTGGAGGAGATGTGGGGAGGGGGTCGGTGGAGGATGGGACCGGGAGTGGGGGGGGGGGGCGGGAGGGTTCGACTGCGTAGCGCGGCGGAGGATGCGGCTATGGCCTTCGTGCAGGCTACCAGGTACT